>VMBQ01000213.1:0-169046 GCA_007657795.1 Dreissena rostriformis
AGCGAATTCACATTTTCATTGTAGATGTCACCTTCAGTATTACCGTTCTCACTCAGAAGCGACTTCATTAGCTTGTTGCTCTTCTTTTCCTCACTCGTCAATTCACCTGATTGTTGTTGCAGAAATGCTCTGTGGTTTCTCCTGTCTCTGTCCGGCGTTTGCTCCTGCAGGCTTTGAACTGGTCCTGGCTGTATTGACGTGCTGCTATCTGTGGGAGATATTGCCAATTATCCCAGATGACTGCCTTGTCAATACGTCCACCTGCGAAAATACATTCAAACCAGTTAATTACCAGAAAAACAAGACACAAATGACGGATGTGTTTAGTACGTAAACCTGGAAAAATATTATATATGTTATCTTTATACAGTCTACTCCCGTTATCTCGACATCGCATATCTCGGTTTTCTTGATATGTCGAGGTAAGCTCAATGTCCCAACTTTTTTCCTTCAAAATGTATATTAATAAACATTGCATAACTCTTTTTTTGTTATCTTGAATAATTCAATATCTTGATATAATTTTTTTACATGTATTTACTGTGGTTTATCTTGAAGTGCGAATAACTTCCCAGTTTGGGCAAAGGTGAGACATTTTTCTTTGATACTTCACTGTCCTGCTTCGCCCTGCTGCTCCCGATACTGTGCGGTAGATAATTGATTCGTTAATTGCATCAATGACCACACATGTCTAATGTCGTTAGANCTTGCATCTCTAGGGTTCCATAAAATATTCCTACATTATTAAACATTCATGAAGCACACAAAATAATCCAACATATAATACCAATGCATTAACTTTAGAGAATCCACATATGTACAGACAGGGCTTAAAAATAGTATGTTTTCTGAATATTTACATGTTTTGAAGATTTTTAAAGTAATTCCAACTGACAATATGTCGTTTCTTGTGGTGATTCCCTTGTCATGTTAAATATTATACACACTGGTATTTCGTTAAATATTTCGTAAAATAAAGTTAACCCATTAAAAATGCAGTGTTTCTTATACAATAACCAACATTTCAACGCTAGATGTGTTCAGACTTCAGGTAACGTAGATTTAACAAGATACAAAATTCTATGTTTTATATTTTGTGGCAAAAATATATTCAACACGTGTTCATGTACTATGTCAGTATTTAGTGTGTCGTATAAATAGATATCGTTGCGGCAAATGAAAATGGAATATATTGTACCACAAAAAATAAAAACGAGTATTTTTTTTCTCGTTAAATCTATGTTACCAGACCACATATGGCGTTTCAATTTTGGCTATTGCTGTATGGTACACTGCATTTTCATGTGTTAGATTTATTTTACTAAATATTTAACGCAAAATTCGTTGATTTAGAATGGTAATGGGGTTTTAACATAACGTTATAGTTCCTATGACGATAACGTCCACAGCAAAACATGTTCACAACATGGTCGAGTTACCTTTCTCAACGGTACCCTACTGACCAACGGACCCCAGCCCCCAGGAATACAATGAAAGCAAGCACACAGTGTTCACTTACCTGAAACATACAAAATAATAGCATTGTTTTAACACATATTCAATCATTGCATTCAGTGTGACAAAAGAAACAACAATTCATGTTTTATCAATGTGAGTAGTCAAAGTCGAAATTGTGACAGAGAGACCCTTTGTTTGTTGTGTGCATATTCTCATGCTCATGCTTTGATACAATTAATCGACCGCTTATTCGAACGATATGCATGGGGCATTCATTAAAAAAACAATTTGTTTGAACAGTTGCCGCTAGAGAAAATATCCCACATGCTTCATGAGATATAGTCATGGAAATTAATGGTGGCATGTTTTTGTTGTATTTAACAATTCCATATGATATTTTTTAAGTTTCCTAGCATGAGGAAAATTTCCACTTGACCATGTGTTTAGATGTTTGGAAATTAAGTGAGGTTTAATGTCGCTTAACATCCACAAATAAAAGCTACTGCACGTGTTATTGCAAAGTGTTGGGTTTAACGCACGCACAGTTAATAACATTCATTTGAATGCATTCAAATATACACAAAGTGAGCATTCACTTACACCAGCAGAAGAAAAACCTTATTATTACATGTGGTATTTTATTTATGGCAAGGAACCGAGTGCAAAACTACGAGGTACACCACACGTGTAGTATACAAGAGACCTACGTCCACGCCACACAACACAAAACGAAACTGGAATCACCGCCTTGGAACGGTCAATGCAAAGCATGCGTCTAAATACAATACATCGAATTGTGAATCTTACCATGTAAAAGCGGCCTTTGAATTCTGGATTTATTTGAGAAGATATTACTACAAAATTAATTCTACATGACGCACAGGATTGTTCAAGCCGCTGCCTTCTTGGCACTTGCATTATTTAAATAGGTATTCAAGTAAACAATATGTAATGAGCGTTTCCCATTTGAACAGTTCTTTTCCAAATTTAACATGTTGAAGACACAAAACACACTCGTGTTTGTTTTATGCTTTGCTTATCAGTAAAACTTTCTGCCGAAATCGAGCGGACATACAAATGATATTTGGCGCAGATTCGTTCGTTGGTAATGAATTATGAGGTTGTACATTGATGCACACGATAGCTTACAGATTGCAGTATATTAAATATTGATGAAAACATTAAACTTTGGCGAGGATGGAACTGCATCGTAATTCCTTACAGAACCGATAATTGCATTTTTTAATCAATCTTCTTCTTGGAGACTTCAATGGAAGAACAACGTCAACCATCAAGTTATGGCTTGACAATGTCGGTTCATGTGAGTCGCAACAAATCGCCATCATTCGTAAGACGTCATTGACTAGTTGGTGTGTATAACTGACTACATAAAGTTTTCAATTATTGATTTGAAAATATGATTTGTTATTAAATCGTAATTATGCAATATATATTCGGATGTTTTGTCATAGACGATATGCATGCACAATTATGAGTTGTTTATTTAAATCAAATGAATTACATATTCAGTTCTTTTAATTAATATGAGTTACCATTACCTCTATTCTGCATACAAAAGAACAAAGCATATGAACAGCCTTTACAATTATAGACAATTGGCGTGAAGAGTATGGAAACACAGTACATTCTTACGGGGGTTAATATATTGAAAACAATATCATTTTTATACTTAAAACAAAGACAATATTCAGTTTGAAGATACTGTAAAAACGATCACTTTTTCAGTAAAATATTGCGTTATGTATCTTGTTTAATAAATCATGTTAAACAAAGTCGCTATAACAGTATTGTGCTTTTAAGAATATCATTTATGACATATTAAATTGTGCCAGGCTGTGTGATTGGTCCAATAACAGACAAAGAACAGCAAGTGACACATTTGGTAATAATTGAGTCACACATGAAACAACCTCGTTTGACACGCAATTGCTTAAGCATTGCATGGCAACTCACAATTGGCTCTTGCTATGTATCAACAACAGTGCAATAATCTTGAAAGCTATATGCAACTGCTCTCAATCAAAGCGAGATAATATCAATTGGCTCACTCCCACTAATAGACATTTCTTAATGGCTGCTTAACGTAATTAATATTTCGAAACCAGATCTTGATTAGTGGAAGTGTAGTCGTTATAGTAACGATGGAGACTGAAGCTCGTATGTTTCTTCAGATTCCCTGAATTAGTGTCAGACAATAAATCATAAACATGTTCTATACGTGCTATGTCAATACTAAATCGTTTTATTTATTGCAAAGTCGAATATGGCAAACACATTTCAAAATTATAACGTAAAATCGATTTCCCTTAACGTATCAACCGACCGATTGAAATAACAAAAGTTATTAGTGTCACTTGTGAAAACCACACGTCAGAATGAATACATGACGATCCTATTTATTCGCAATAGTTTACTCATTATGTTAATAAAATATATTGCAGAAAATCAATTGAACGGCTTGTATGTAACCAATGTCAAATGTCTGTCATGCTAAGTAAAGAACGTTCTGTATATATCAAGTGCAATGTATGTCGTATAAACCAGTACAGAAGGGTCGTCTTGTAAACCTTGTAACAAATTATGCCGTGGATGACTCTTGTCTGGAGCTAATCAATCAAATGACAACCTACAAGCCAATGTTCATAGATCCATCGCATACATTGATCATATTAATAAAGCATGTAAATCAGTTGCAGAAAATGTAAGTCTGCAACTGAAATTACGCTGTTCCTAATTGCACTATTAGAAACAATATTTTTTAAATTGCAATTTCTAAAAAACGGGAACGAGAAATGATTGTGTCATTTTTGAACTGTATATACAGACACACATTATATCCACTAGAAACACCTTATTTAGTCACGACAACGCTGATCTGTTTCCTTCCGTTATTCAATTGACATATTTATCATTTAGCAAGTGCACTATGGTTTCAAGTAATTCCCACTATTCATGTGGCATGTAATGCAGTGTGAAGTAAACCTAGTTGACAGCCACATCTTATTATAGGTACTACTGTCTGTTATAAATACATCACCTTACTTGTTGTCCGCAATGATTATGCTGATCTCTGTTTAAGTTGATTATAACATTATTGAAAAACATAACTCGATAAGTTTTTAAACTAGCGCTGAGAACGATAGTCTGTAGCTGCAGTATTTAATAATAAAGCAAGTTGCCACCCAATGAAGGAAGGTCGTAAAATGGAAGTAGATAGTGTTGTAGTGTATTGCAAAACCGTCATGGAAGCAATGTTCTTTCCTCCCCAAAAGCCAATAAAAGCCCATTAAGAATTCCCGTTGCCTCTGTCATCCAGTGCATGTTTACGTTCAAGTCCTTGACTGAAACCAGAATTTACAGAACAAGCAGATTAACGTCCTACATGAGATGTTTGTTTATGGCTTAAGCAACATTTCAATGAGTTAAATGCACATTTATTGTATAATGATATCGATGAAAAAACTATGAAGAAGAATTCATGCCCATTTTCGATTGAGTACGCAACTGATGTATTGATATTACAAATTACATGTTTCGATTGATGTTACTTAAAATATGTATCCATGCCCGGCGTTAGTGTGCAACAAAACAATGCACAACGGCGAGTGCGTTAATTGTGTTTGGAATGTTTTGATGACGTTGCAAAAACTACGTGAATTGGTTGGCGCTCTTTTCTGACAATCAACAGTTAATGGCAGTTAACCGAATAAAAAAGAATGAATCCAATTTAGCGTATCTAAAGGTTCCCTGTTTTCGCAATTGACTTCGCTACAAGTATTAACAAGCATATAATGTTTGTATGGCGTTTTTTTCTTGCAAAAATTTTATCTAATTTAAAGAAATCTTTTATAAAAACAACAAACAGCTTTCATATCCAGGAGAAATGTTATACATTTATTTTGCGTTATAACTTGTGCCTGGTATTATTGTTATTGTTAACGGTGATACACTGTGCTGTGTATTTACTAAACTCATAGTAAGGGCAATTAAAATGTTTATGGAGTCTTATTCTAAAAGAAATATCGATTCGTGTCCTCTAAATTTCTAAAGATTTCTAACAGAAACCATGATCATATATTAGTAATAAATCATTTTTGCAGACGGCAATAAAGCCTCCAAAAACATGAAACCAAGCTTGTAATATCGGTATAATCAACCGGCAAAAAGGCAAATACGGCATCTTAAAATGTAAGCTACAACGATTATTGGATTATATCATAAATATGTGTTGGTAATCTTATGAGATGAAATTACAATTTATTGGGGCGCTATTTAATGTATATTGTCTGTTGTGGCTAAATCCATTTAGAGGTTTAAAAGTGGTTAAACCTACCAAGTGCTCATATCGTTGGCAAAAACTTCAAAACAAAATTAAATTTATTTCAAATTTAAACATTTAAATGGAATATTATCCAAAACTATTCAACTATCCTAGGAGAAAATTTACTTTTTATTAAATACATATATTTAAACAAGATAAATATACTCAAAATCATCACGAAAAATTAGTATCCATTTAAGGAACGAACTTTGTTAATACATATATTGCTATTCAGGCAAAATTATTAGGAGTAAAAATTTAAAAAAAAACTACAAATATTTTGGTAATGATTGTCAATTTTATTATGGTCTGATGAAAAGTTAAATCTCAGAGAAATTAAACGTACGTCAATAACGAGTTGTTGAATAATGTAATTAATATTTGCCAACGATCGGTTGTGTTTACGAACTACTTATATCAAACAATGCAAATGTATGCATATTTAGGTAAGAAATAATATTGTATTATCCGTTGATGCTGCCTGATTGTTTGCTCCGTTCAACGAAACCATACACCAATATATGCAAGATTGTGGTAAGCATGAAGAATGTTCAAATTGCTCACAGGTTACACTTCAGTGAAATATAATCTGCTTAAATTGTACGACGTAGTATCCGGACTGTAAATGTTTATAAATGCGGGCAAACAAAAATGTAAGTTTAGGTTAACTTTAAAAGAAAATTTATATCTCTTAAAAATTAATATTTAACAAGTAAAGTTCTATTACACTGTAAGAAGCTTATGGTGTGTGTGATATACACTATCAAACTTTTATACCATACGAGAGCGTCAATGCTTTAATGAATAATGCCATATTTCATATATGCTTTATCAAGAAACGCGTGCTACTCAACACATGTCGGTGCATATGATAGGGGTTAACATAAAACAAAATAATGTTTTAGTTAATGTAAAATATGTTTCATGTACGACCTAATCAAACATAACTTAAATAAAGTTATATAATTGTAATTATTATATTTTATTATGTTTTAATATTACAATATTGTAATCACATCACCGTCCTGTGTGTATAACAATAAAGTTGCAGAACATGCAGCCCGTAATAAGAAGTGCATGTTTCTATAATAAGTTATTTCTACATACCAAGCTATTACATATTGGTTCCAACGACTAAAGCAACATTTCACAAACATGCTCGTAATTTGATATAATAAATCGAGCGCTTTTTCGAAAAATATAATTATACTGGGCATATAAATTCAACAAACCAACTAGTTTGAACAGTTGCCGCTTAAGCAAATATTACACATGCTTCAGGAGATATTATTGTGGAAAGTAATGGTGTTATTTGTCTGTTGTATTAACCGATTTCATATGTTAATTGTTCATGTTTCCAAGCATGAGGACAATTTTCACTTGATCATGTTTTAAAAATGTTTTGAAATTTAGTGAGGTTTTAGGTCGCTTCACATCCACAAATATAAGGTACTGTATGTGTTATTCAAAAGTGTTGTGTTTAACGCACGCACAGTTAACAAAAATCGTTGGAATGCATTCAAATATACACAAAGTGAGAATTCATTTAATCCAGCAGGAGAGAAACCTTATTATGGAGTGCGGTCCTTTATTTATGGCAAGGAACCAATTTCCAAACAACGAGCACAAAACGAATGTAGTAAACAAGACACAAACGTTCACACAAAAATAACACTATGGACTTTAATGGACGAACTACATTACATATCAACTCATGGATATCCATAAGTTAATGGAGAATGAGTTAACTGGTATTATTTAAATGCATGACCTTGGCATGTACTAATGTTATATATAATATCTGTTGTTACTTGTAACCTCTCCAGTTTATTCAGTTTTGTTCAGTGTGCATTGGTAACAATTTGTGCATGTGACAGTTCCTACGTCTTTAATTATAAGCTTTAAAAAATACGTATGCATCATTGAAAGAAGTAGAATTAACAAGTCTTTTATTAAAACGTATCCGCAAATGCATCCTTTTAGTTCTTCCAATTAGCTGTTCATTTCTGTGAAACCTTGCATATAAAAAGTATATCTGTTTTCTAAGGAAACGTTTGGAATAAACTGTCAATATTTCATTAGATTAAGAATTGTTTGGGCAATGAGTACATATATTGTTTTGATTACTGACTTGTAGGCAATGTCGGTGCATGTGAGTCGCAACAAATCGCCATTATTCGTAAGATGTCATTGATTAGCTGGTGTGTGTCTACTAAAAAACATGACAAGATAAAGTTTTCAATTATTGATTTAAATAGATTATTTTTTATTGAATCGTAATAATGCAATAAATTTTCGGCTTTTTTTGCCTCAGACGATATGCACCATTATTATGAGTTGTTAATTATAATCAGATGACTCACATATGCAGTTCCGATAAGTTATATGAGTAAACATACGGACATAACATTACCTCTAGTTTGCATACAATAGCTTTTTGTATAGTAACGGCTTTTAACAATATACACAATTGGCGTAAATAACTTACCAGGGCTAATATATGATACACTACATTGAAAACACTAATATCATTGAAACCAAAGACAATATGCTATTCGAGGATACTGTAAAAACGAACAACTTGTTTCAGTAAATTGCAAGGTTATGTATCTTTTTAATAGGTCATGTATAAACAGTCGCTATAACAGTATTGTGTTTTTTATGAATGTCATCTATTAACATATTACATTGTGAAAGGTGGCTAGATTGATCCAATAACAGATACAGAAAAGCAAGTGACACATTTGGTTACAATTGAGTCACAAAGGATACAACCTGAATTGTATTCAACATTTGACACGCAATTGCATCATTACTTTCTCTTAAGAATTGCATGCGAATTCACAATTGGCTCATTATATTTCTGAACAACAGTGCATTACTATTGAACGTTATATGCAACTGCTTTTTCGATCACAACGTGAGCAAATATCAATCATATCATTCCCACAAATAGACATTTCTAATTGGGTGTTTAATACAATAAATATCTCGTAACCCGATATTAATTATTTGAAGTGAAGTCGTAATTACAAATTTATAGCAAAGATGGATACTTTAACTCTTGTTTTTCTGCCGATTCCCTGGTTCTTGCGTCATAAAATACATCATAAACGTGTTAAAAACTTTCTTTTTCAATATCAACTCGTTGTATTGTTTCCAATTTAGAAAATGGCAAACACATTTGAAGAATTATTACATCAAAACAAACTTCCCTTGACGTTTAAACCGACCGATAGCAAAAATTAAAAGTTATGATTGAAGTTTGTTGAAACCACATTTCAGACTACATCGGTATAATCCACAACATACTCGGTGATTTGTAAATACTATTTTACGGAACGTATAAGCAATAGTATCGCATCATTAAGAAGTTTTGATACACATCAAGGTGAAACTTACACTTGCAGATTTAAGAGAAGGAGAAAATCACTATAAGCTACATGAGGTCATCGCAAAACATATCAGTCTAATAACACAGAATAAAAAGTTGAATATCGTTTTCCTCACTTCGAAATGTAATTAATGCATGTTATTGGATTGACATTTACAAACGCAAAATCGTTTCTATGGTCTGGGCATATTTCTTTCGAACACAATGACCATAACAATTGAAGTGTGAACAATAATGAATTTTACATTTTTAACTATTTGAAGATGATACAATAATACATGGATTCTTTAACTATTCCATCCGTGCGTAAGAGTATTTCTTACGGTTAACATGTAACACGCACAAGCATTTACATAAGTTAATAATTAGCTGACTTGTTTTTTGCCTAAAAGAACTTAAAGATTTAATATGTAAATGTAAAAACAATTCGGTGGCTGGTTAATTGGTTAATTATCTACGTAATTACACGAGTCGTTTAACTCTCATGTAAGTTGAATGACAAATGTACTTCATACAGGATTTACATATGGAGTACATTCACAAATTGAGGTATTCAAATATTATTGCAATTTTGTTTTATTTTTTATGTATAATTAACCCTACGAAAGAAGTTAAAGAAAAAAATAAATCGGCATTTTGAAATCTAGTTTCAGGGTAATCAATACACCCAATATATTCAGTAGATCAGTACATATGTCGAGTGTTAAATGCATGCATGATAATAAGAAAAACTATTGTGCAAAATAAGTATGCTCCAGGAACGATTATGAGGTTTTCCTGATTAACAGTATAAGTTCTAATGCAGTGTATTTACTATTTGTGAAGACTGTAGACTCTGTCTGGACGAACTTAGTCAAGTTAAATTATAGTCATATACATACCGTGGACCTCAAAAAACAAGTATACAGCGGCGAGTACAACTGTTAATAATAAAGGCAAATTAGGTGGACATATTGTGGTTTATGTATTTAAAGTTTTACAAGGATGGTGCGGTTAATTTTTCTATCCTCTTTTTGTGTTCAACTAACACGTAAAGCAACTTTAACATTATATTGCGCCACTGCATGTACATCCTATTTTTGCGTTATATATTGTATTTGTTGAGGCACTTAATGGTCAATATATTGTTAATAAAGTTAAACAAATCACAATGCTTAAAGTCATTATTCCACTCAGACGTAAATCCAGATATTTTAAACTTTTAACCAACTGCAAAAGAAAAAAAAAGAAACATTGTAAAACAACGCTCTAACAAACACAATAAGTGAATTGAACAGACGTTCAATACGATTATTTTCATCCATGCAAAGTTTCAGATAAGATCAACACACTCCGGAGATCCGTAAAAAGTGAATTTAAATGTTATTAGCATGAGATAATATTAGATTTCGGCTCATGCAAGTCTCAGAGGAAATGAAAAAAAAAACACTGTAAAAGCTAGGACGATTGGGTGATTGAACAATTTGATAAACAAATCCAACATTAGTACAAATAAAATATAGCATCGCAATATTATACAAAAAGAAGGCTCCAATAGCATCATCTTTCTTATAATAATTATACTTTAAATATTGATACTAAAACACTGATTGAATAAATAAACTATTATCTTTAAACATGTTATCCATTTTTATTTACCAGACCGTTAACGTGTATACATGATAAGAGGAAATACCAGATAATTTGTTCATTTCTGGTATGCAGCTCTAATAAAGTGGTTGTAACTATGTAGGAAGTGTCAAACGCATGTAATATATACAATTAAGTTGGTAAACGCATTCGTCGTTGTTTCGATATATTATGCTAGCTGTTATAAAAACACAATAAATTACCGCCTGTCTGTCTGCATGCATCCTACACGCTATTATCCAGCACATTTTCGGAGACTTCTGAACGTAAAGCCAGCATAAAATTAAACAACTACAACATGTTTTAAGTATGTGAAGAACGGTTCATGTGTTGCTGTTTTTTTATTCAACTACTGCAGATAAAAGTGACAATTGTGTAAAACTTTCCTTTGAGAATATATTTACCAAATAAAAAGGACACACAGAGGAAATTGTTTACAGCAATGTACGGGCATGTTGCGTGTACCTCGATAGCATGTTGATTTCAAATGGTTATAGTAAATAAATCCTATGTTAATTAAAAAAATAAAACCTATTAAACCTAAAATATTTATTGTTGACAAGAACTATCTGCAAGCGAATGGTGAGCTCTTTTGGTCAATTGAGCCATACACCAAACACGTTCATACTCATAAAGCCCTTTAATATCTTATTCTCAACAGTATTATAAAGTCCATACGTATAAGGTCGATATAACAATATATGACGCGTCTATAGCAATAACGTTAGATATGATGTGACAGATGAATGAATCCACATTTTCAAATGGACCGGAAGGTCTGATGGGACGTTTACACAACACGAATAGCTGTCGTGTTGTTATCAAATGTACTTTGAAAAAAAAAGACTGGATGAAAATTGATTCAGACGTTACAATTGAGAATATCCGAAAAAAATACTACTGAGTATTTTGTTCAACGATATCGATACTATAAACATGAAGATAACAACGCATATAATTATAGACGTACATTTTGATGTTTGGCTCAATATCAACTATAGGATATGTTGCAATATCACTATTGGGTCGACTATCCTATCTTTCATAACTTTCATTAGAAGTCATCTTTATGTTCATTTGAATATTCGGCATACTTAAATAGAACTGTTTGTTCCAAAATTAAAATAATGGGGGTCAACATAACTTTATTTGAACGTTATATATACTTTGGAAATATAAAAGAAAGACAGTCTTCAAAAGAATCTACAGCCGTATACTTTCTTACTGAACGTCCAAAAATAAGATAATTCTCTGTTCATCTTAAAATAAATTTAATGATGATATATATTCGGTTTAACTCTTTAAAGACATTTAAAAAAAAGCAGTTAATGAAGTAAACCGGTATTGTTTTACATATATTAAACATTATTGTAAACACCTATAATGTAATTTGGTGTCATCGAATCAAGTTATATAAACATTTGTTCTAAAGTGTATTCAAATACATGCGAAACTCACATTGTATTAGTTCATATTTACTATTAATCAGTTTTTGCCTCAGACAGTTGTGGATCAAAGATAATATATAATTGTATGCAGCTGAAAAAGAAAATAAACACAGACATTTAGTGAGAAAACGCTCTTAGAATGCACTTGGTGAATTTAACGGTATTTTTTTTTCTCCAAAATTAGCATTGATGCAAACGCTATAAATCTACTCGCGATGTATACCAATTGAATTTCGTTCAATTTCGGGGGAAATGAAAAGAAGTTGTTTGAAGATAATATAATAGTTCAACCAAAACAAAATACAGCATCATCATTAAAGAATACTGAAACATATTCAAAATCGAAAGTGTATGCTCAGAATATATTTTCTTCGCTGTTATAACAAAAATGGTGTTAAATAATAAGAAACTATCAAAACGAGCAAATTAACATTTTAACGAAAAGTGGGGGTTTGGGTATCTCAAACTCGGTTTAAAATCAAATTGCTTTTCATTGGCTGCTCCAATTCGGTTACCCCAGGTTTATTTACCTGTGTGTTTGTTGTTCTAGTGCACGCGTCTAATCATTGGGTTTTGGCTCACTTGTGATAACGGATCTCTTAAAAATGATATAATGCAGTGTCATTATTGGAACTGGAGTTTTACATTGTGTACATTTGCATGCACACTCCTTTTATATAGTTGACGATTAAACATGTTCTGACATGTCTTGCTTATGACAAATAATCGGTGGTATTGCATCCGCTGTCATCATCGTTTATTGAATATAAACTCTTCATCTTTAAAAGTATTATATAGGTCTAATATATATGTATTATAACAACTCAATATATGATTGTATACATATTTCGGATAACACGTGTCAGTCAATCGCACATGAGAGACTGGAAATCAGAACACCGTACTCGCGTAAAATTCCATTTATTACATACCTGTATTTCTTCACATTTAAAAATTAAATATTAAGACATTCACACATTATTTTATGTCGATTGAGCAACTCCACTCAATGGCGTAACATCAATTCATGAAAGTCCAGATGAACTAGGTGTAGCATGATTAGTTAAATATCAAATTTGGTGATCCTAAGGGGTTTGTAGAAATAACAAAATTAGTGACAACCCGGTGCACATGCATCACAATATATATAATATTGTCACATTACCATTATATATTTGTAGTGTGTGTATTCTTCAATGTAGAACATGTACATGCATCGGCTAATATAATTTTTTCACGTAAAGAAAGATTCTGTATTTGATATTAACTGTCAAATCTATGATGTGTTAAAACTGATATACTGCAGTTCATTTTGCAGTTTGGTCTAGAGGGAAATACACACATACAACAACGTACGTTGTTATTGTGACGATTTTCAGAAATCAAAATGCAATTACATACAATTCACGTAATACTTTACTAATTGCTTTCACATACACGTAAAATGATAAGGTTAATAAACGGCACATTTCAAACACAATAATTAGCAAAGCGATGTTTATTGCAATGCTGGAGAGGTATCGAGCTGGTACTGTTGCTGTTCGAATAGCACGTATCGGCTTTACGTTTAGCGTATTTCGCTGGCGGTCTGCGTCGGAGCGATTGGACAACGTTAATCAATGGACATGGTAGATACATTTTGATACGTATTGATTGGCGAAAACGATTGATAACCATGGTATTAAAACTAATGAAGTACGACACTATTTACAAGCATACGAGTATATATAATTATAGGTAATAATAATACAACACATTTGAATGATATTTCTCATTTGCGTATCTATGTATAAAGTGTTCTGGTACGCT
This sequence comes from Dreissena rostriformis, assembly GCA_007657795.1. Classification (NCBI taxonomy): domain Eukaryota; kingdom Metazoa; phylum Mollusca; class Bivalvia; order Myida; family Dreissenidae; genus Dreissena; species Dreissena rostriformis. The sequence goes on from VMBQ01000213.1 coordinate 14,081, forward strand.
ATCAAACGGAGTTATGGGGTAACTAAGGTTGATGTTGCTATATGATTTCCTTTCTGATTTATCCAGTGCAGATTGGCTTTTCAAACATTTGCTGTTTATAATTTTGAACTATATTTCTTCTTCGGATACAGCACTTATTCTAGATCAAAGATGTTGTGCCCCAAAACAATAGAGTTGATCAATTAAGCAAATGGCTTATTCGTCTGCTTGCTTAAAGATTCTAATTTAATTTCCAGTTATGAATATTAATATTTAATATTGACTTCAAAAATGTTCATGCACTCTTGTTCAATCTAACTAAGGAAATAAATATCAGATGGCGCCAGTGCAGAATAGTTCACAGAATCATGGGAACAAAATAGCTTATTTTCAAAATGAAAAGTTGTTGCCAATTATTTATTTACATTCTGTAATTTTGAAGTAAAACATACTATGAACTTGCTCTGGTACCTCATTTACCCCCAAAATTGATAAATTTGTTGTTGAGATTATTTGTAGAAGTAGATCAAGCATACCTATTAATATAAAATGTCAGGAAATAATACTTTGGTTTACAAATCCCCCAAAAAAATGGTATAAACATAGTGCGACTAGAGATTAAACTATATATCTTATAGGAAAATTACAAGCCCTACAAAGTATGGATTTGTAAATAGTATGAAACACATGTTTGAAATATACAAAATACAATTAAAGCAGATGAAAACTTACGGATCTGGTCCGTTTGTTCAAATATTTACTGATGTCTCCCATAATGATTATGATATAACAAATCATTACGTATAATATAAAAATTCTTAATTTGACAAGTATTTTGTAAAATCTGCATTATCAGTTTATTTTATTTAATGTAATTCAGCATGTTCTAGTTACTTTTTTCTTATGGGCAACATTGTATTGATAAATGCAATACATGCTTATATTCAAACTTAATTTAGTTTGTATGTAAAAAGATAGATTTTGTATAATTCTTGAAATAAAAATAAGAATTGTACAAAAATGTTAGAAGATAATTATATTTATGTACCAATTAAGAGGCTGTACATGAAATACTATGTATATAAAATGCAAAATTAGTATATGAAATTCATATTTCTATAGGCAAACTTGTATGAATGTTATATTCTTCAGAGAAAACAAAATTTCTCAAATTTAAAAAAAAAATACTTTCATGTTCATCTTGTTGCAAAATGCTGTAACCCTTTACCAAATGACAAATGTTGATAGTCCAAACTTTTACGCGGATGCATATGGCAAATGAAATTGAAATAAATTAGATCATCCTCTAATACCTAATTATAACTTATTCTATAAACTCCTCATGCCATCAAAGATTGGAGACAATACGGAATGAGTCTATTTTGGATATTGCAAGGGTTTCACTTGGTGTTTGTCCACAATAATAATATTGATTTCAACAATAATTTATATTGACACATTTCAAGAGTCTAAATAATCATCATTGTCACAATGAAGTAGCATAACTCCATTATCTTGATTTAAATGTAGATTGTTAAAGTAAAAATGTCTGAGCTCAAACCATGGATTGAACCAGGGTCTTCCGAGTGGTAACTAGAAACTCTAACCGCGTCGCTAAACAGCTAGCTCATCAGCAAGGCTGTTTGTAGCTAAAGAAACGTCAGCGAACAGTTTATATAGTCTTGAAAGACCTCGCGCCAGTCAAAAAATCATAAAAAAGCGACATTTAAAATTATGGTAGCCAGAACTAGGCTGTTGTAAGTTACTTTACTTAACTACAATAAAGATTTATTTTTTTTACAACACTTTATTCCATTCTTTACTTATGTCAACATTGTTGACTATTTAAGTGGGTTGGGAAAGTATATGACAATATCAAAATAAGTGTTGACTTTCCATATCCTTCTTCAAAACAAGATGTTTATTTGTTGAAATAACATTTGTCTGTCCCTATTCATGTTAAAATTCATCATGATCTAAGACAGACAATGTTTTAAAGTTCTGGATCGGGCTGTACAAATTTAAGCTGATTTTTTCATGCTGTTGTTAAACTCTTCCATGACGTAAATTCTCATTTTGACGATTCTTAAGGTCGACAGAGTTTGGCGCGATACCGTCTCATCTGGGAAGTGGTCCGAACAAACGTGTGTATAAAACGTTGGAATCTAATTCTTCCGGCTATTTGCTCTTACCCTGTCTGATTTGTATACAAGTTCTTTAGTGATTTACCAATTTTCAGAAAATTTACTGACCCTGCTGGTTAAATTGAGACATTCAAAGATGCAGCAGTAGTATTTTCCCATTGTTTAAATTGACACCGGAAGTAGGTATACCGTCCAGCACGAACGACAACTCTGTCAAGAGGGAATTACGAAAATCCGGAATAAGCAGACGTTGGGTTAATTTCTAGTAATTGTTCTTATGGCCTATTTTGTGTAAGTCAGTCTATTTATGATTTAAATAGTAGAAACTGTGCTAGCGTTCTTTTATTGGTCACATATGTTATTGTGACCTGTTTGCGGTCACACAGTGACCGATGTGTGGTCACAGTTACTAACATTGGGTAACAGTGACCGATTTCTGGTAACATTTGGAACGCCGCGGCTATATAAAGTGACCAAATTTTGGTAACATGGAGCATTCTAAGTAAAATCTTAAAAGGGGCAAGATCTATCCCATTTTATTCTAAAAAGTACTTTTAAAGTAACAATCTTAACATTAGTATTGAACAATTAAATATTGAACCATAAAGTAATAACGTGTAACTTGTTCATTGAATTATTTAGCTATTCAGCAACTTATTACAATTTTGACTTTATTTATATTTTAAAGACAAGCGTTATTGAATCTGTGCGATACAATATTATTTGCTGGTGAAAAATCGTCTGTTAAACTGCGTTACCGTGTTGTGAAATAACTTTCAGACTTATTGATGTTGCATTTGTGAATGCGTATGAATTGTGTTGCTGAATGAATGCATGTAAAACCTGTTGAACTTTTGAGCCAAAAAGTTGCGTTTTATGATAATAGCATTTGACCCACGTGCCGGAGCATAACAAAATGTTTGCTTACAAGTCCTTGACATATATAAGACTTTACTGATCAAGAGAGTTTAAGTCCAACATAAGATGTTTGTAAAACATTGTTTTTAACCCTCAATCCATTAAGTGAAAATCGGAAAAAAACTCTAGGATATAGGTAACTGTAAAAAGGTTAACTTTTTATTACTCAAGGGCCATTACATTTTCTGTTCTGTCTTTAAATGTATGTTCTTAACTCTGTACCTCGAATTTGGTAAGAAACAATACGAACATGTCACTCCAACCGAAGTTAGATTTTAGGAACATAAGGTGACCACCATAGCCACAAGGCCATTACACATTGTTTTAGTTTAGTTATCCTTTGTGTTTGTGTTGTGTTGTTATTTTTCAATTTAATGTAAGGGATTGATTGTCACCAATCAAAAGAAAATCCTCATCGGCGCTCAACACAATCTCACAGGCAATGGTTTTTAGTATTATTCTATGTCTTAAGTAAGATTTTATTGAGTTAATTTCACAATTATTAAATCATGACATCGATGACAAAAACTGGAAGCAAACATTCACTCCCTTTCCAATATGAGCTCGCAACTGATGTATTGATATCACAGGTAACATGTTTCGATTGATTTTGCTTAAATTTGAGGTTTAATGTACACTGTTGTGAAATCCCCGCTAATTTGTGCGGTTTAGTAAACACATCGCATATACACCATTTTTGTATTCTTAAACCGATACGAGTTAACGTGTCGGTAACGGCGTAAACGTACTCGTTGTTAGTTTCATTGAAATATATATTATTTTTTTATGGTATCATTACAAGACCGTAAAAACATGCTATTTAACATTTCTCGTTCATATCAATTTGTTGGTTTACGATTGAAAAACGTTTAAATCGTTTATACTCGCTGTACATGTCTTGTTAAAAGAATAAATGGACTCGCTGTGTATTGTGGCACACTGAAATCCCTCCTTAGTATATCTGTAATTATTTGTTACAATTTACTAAACAATCACCAAATACAATTGCATAATTGTTTTAATCTCAAATTTAATGGTTGTCATGCCCAATATATATATATATATATATATATATATATATATATATATATATACTTATAGCCAGTTGCGGAAAGCCGAGACGAGTTTTACGTCAGTTTCGAAAAGGTAAGCAAACATATTACAATCGCGAAAAGATGTAAAAATCGTGCAAGTTTTGAATGCAACGGTTTAAACTGAGAGTCGCGTTCGACAAATAACAAGATGCGTATACTTAAACAAAACATAATGGTTGTCAATGCAGGGCAAAATGAGTATTCTATTGTAAAGTAAGTTAGGAAAAGTAAGTTTTTAACTCGAATGATGCATTTCTATGTTGTTCCGTTAATATCTATTATTGCATAATCTCTGTTTCTCAATCATTTGTCTGTGGCCACGCCTGTCCTATAACCGACCCTATGCGATGACAGGGTTATGTCATGACTAGATTCAGTGAGATGTTATCCTATTTAGTGGTGTTCTCGGAAGAAACTCAAGGTCGAAATGCAATTTCCCGTCATTACAACATTATTGCGCAACATTGTTGTAAAAATATTATTGGTTCAGCTGCAAACATGGAATGAATGTAATATTATATAATAGTCACGACATATTATTTTACATATTACCACTTATCTGTACACCATTTTAAATCTGTGTTTGCATATTCGCAGCCAATACAGGCGATTGGTAGCTGATGTTTTCTATTGAACGTTTGTGATGTCGTGATAAAGTAAACCCTCAAGAGTACTCACTGTTGTGGTTCATCTGTGGTGATAGTTCGAGCACACAAACATTTCTAAAGTTATTAAGCTAATGGCTTGATCAGAAATATGATTGCAAAACAACACTGTGGGGAACACGTACACGAATTGCAATTTAGTAAAAGCATCAAAAGTATTGCGTTTCAAACTGAAAAACAGTATACGCGTGTACTATTTTTACTTCTTGCTCAAAAGCTCACTTTGAATAATTATGCCCAGCGTATGTTACAAAGCCTATTTTGATAGCAATCTCCCGTCTTCAAGAAATAGTAAAAGAAAAACTGCACAGATGAACTGACAAAATGAAGGAACGTGTGGATCATTCTTGCAAAACGGATAAACATTATTTAGACCAATGAGTGCCTCCTTGAAAAAAGGGGATCGACCAGTCAGTCCAAAAACGTTGATAGGACGGAAGCCGAAAGCTGTCATTATATTGCGTGCAACTTCTCACTGGTATGTTTAATGTATTAAATTATAACGCTCATTTACTTCTCAGTTTTATCATGTAATCTGTATTGATTCATTATTTTTACGTAAACAGCATACTTCTTGAGACGGACTAGCAAATCGAGAAGACGATAGTGTGAAATGTGCTAACGAGGTTGGAAAACCACTAGAGCTTAGCGGACGCTAACCAAACATAATGCCCGGGCGGGCATAATACTATTCCATCGGCCCTCTAAAATACGTTTCGCAAATTAACATAAATAAAGGACATTGAACTTCGACATAAGCAAAGAAGAAGCATTATGATGTAAAGTTTAATAAAAATACAAATACTCAATTGAAGACTGACCTTTTAAGTTTGTTTCATAATATTTGTTTACAATTGAACAAAAACCAAAAATTGTTTCAGAGCCTGTTAATTGTAATAATGTTCTTTTTACTGACCGTTCCAACAGATGACCAAAAAAGCTGTTAATGAAGGTTATATTAATTGGTTAGTTGTTGACATTATTTGGAATATTATCGATACATAATGGTGCTATTTGTAATAGCTCCTTTAGTTGGATAATAACTACGAAGATAGCATTTCGTTATTGTTAATAGTATTATTCATGTATTGTTATTCGTTCAATTACATAACGAAAATATACATCACGTATTTTTATTTTTATTTCTTGTTGAAGTCGTGCTCAGTATACACTGTTGAACATTTCATTTGATGTAACACGAGTGTACTAAATCACAGCTTAATGTCTTTCCGCATTTCACGATTGCTTCTCATGATAATTATTTCTTCAAACAAAGTACAATTGCACAAAAAATAACCTGTAGGTGGTAATAAGAACATGTTGGGACTTAAGCAACTTCTCAATATTCGTTTTACACAAATAGTCGTATTGTCATAAACGCAAAGTTTTATGTGTATTTGTCTTTGTTTGATAAGGTTGTAAACCTAGTTGTGTGTTCCAGACGTCAATTTAACAGTAAACAATATTTTCGAGAATGACGTTTAAACGCATTATCAAGGCCTTTAGTTGTATGATGCATATTTTTAGAACTATGTTTTTCTTCTGGAAATATTACAAGAACTTATGTATATTCTAGACAAACAACAAGCACCGTGGTTCTACAAAGTAGCATTGACGAGGACCATGTATTTGGCATCTGGTAAAATTAAAGACAACACAGGATTTTGTAAACACAACTACATATTACGCAAGGCACATCTCACCGTTTATGACAATCATATTTCATCGTACACGAATCCTCAACAAGTATTTAGTAAATACAGTTTACCAGATGAATTGAGCCAGGAATATATGCTACCGTATGTTGAGACATTTGTATACATTCAGTACTGAAAGACTTGTCTGTACATGCCACGTCTAAAAAGCAAGTTGTGCTGCTAGGGCCATAAATCACTGTCTGTTTCTGCTTTTCTGTTTGCATCAGTAAACGAATGTTTCCTCTTGGATAAAATACATATGATTTGACCACAATAGCATTGTGAACCATATGCGTACACGTCAGACTTAAGTATTTGCTAAACAATTGTGTATTACTGATATCCAAATTTTACATTTGCCCTATTTTTTAAATGTGAAGATTATAACAAGTATGATTTCTTGTGGCGTACATTTATACAGACTTATGTGGTTAACGGCTAATGTGGTACAATATTATAAGCGTAACTTGCTGAATCGTTCAGACACAGAAAAGTCACTGTTTTTTTCTAATAACCAACTCTCGATAGGGATAAGTATTAACAACACATTATGGGATCATATCTAAAATATGTTTCAATTTAATTGCCTCTGTTAATAGGCATAAGAACTAATACATGTTTAGCTTTCAAAACTCATTCGTCCATATATGTAAAAGAAACAATGCGGTTCATTGCGTTCTGACGACGGAATGCTATCAATCATTTATGAGTATGATCTCGACTTATTATTATGCAATAAATTGCAAAATAGTTAAGAAGACAATAACCTCCGTATCGAAGAAGAGAACTAATCGTCAGAAAATATTTTGAAGTTAATCGAATCATGATGTAGATTGCATAATGACACATGCTGTATTTTGCATTTGCAATGCTATTCCAATCAGGATATCGAAGCTGGTAAATACAACAGTTTTTTTTTCCATTATACGCATGTGACCTCTGTTAAGTTGTTTCTATTCGAAGATACGCTTTGCTGTTAGATTAAACAAGAGATGTTATACTGTTTAACCCTTCGTTTAATGGCGTCCTAAAAACAATTATGTTCGCTCATATGTGAACATTGGCAATTAGGTAACAAATACATTGTAATCTGTCACTTTCTTGCTTTAAAAATGATCATAGTTTAAGCTGAACCGATATCGGATTATTAGGCATGCACTTTTCATTCCTGATGAAATGCTCGAATAACATATTTAAATAATGTGTATTAAATTTAACAAAGCCCAGTCAATAAAATATTTAATATTTAAAAATATATGTGTTTTTTAAAAAATAAATTTCATGATAAGCATGAATCGTTTATGAGGACATAACATCGTATTGTATACATGTACTCATAGTAATGTGGTCATTACTAAATGGCATTTAGTTCTTGAATAGGTTAGAGTTATTATTGATTATTACCTTGGAAAACAATAACACGTACTTTAGATAACGTAAATCTTTATGCATTAACAATCTAAGTAAGGAACTTCAGAATATAGAATATCTTTATTTGATAAGATATATGCCACATACAAAAGACGTAAAAATAAACACATAATGAAACCATTGGAACTTGTTTGGATAAAGTTACGGGTGAATACACAGTAACTAAAAGAATGATTGTAACGCAATTATAGTCTTCTGAAAAACTCATTAGTTACGCCATCACCATTGTTACTGCGATTTCATATAACTGCTAATTCGTTCGTTTTGAATAGTTGTTTTAGGGAGCTCAGTAAACTAATGTATTTTACGACAATGCAAACATATATGTTTGATTGGTGCAAACTATCGAAGACACAAACATGCTACATTTGATAATGAATTACAGACAAATCGTCGCTTCAATTCCATTTTTGGTCATATAGAGTATTTGGTATCGTTAGAATTGTTTTGAAAAGATCTTTCAAATGATACTGTTTACGTGGTTTTATATAGTGCGCAAATGCATTATCTGACAGTTCTAAAACCCCGTAAGTTACTAAACGTTGATTTTTTTTCAATTCCAAAATCCCGTTAGTCTTATGAGGCCAATATATAGCCATTGCAATTTCACCATATCGATCACGTATGCCGCTCAGCTTTGTTTACATGCCGCTTCAATTTTGTACTTTGCTGGAAACGATACAAACAGAAATGAGCCGTTTTATTAATTATGTAAGTATTATCAAGTGTGTATCCATTGCGAAATGTATACACCTTTGTGTGTACGTAATAGTTTAACAATAATAAGCATCCTTGTCGTTAAACTGATAAAGAATCAACGTCCGAATTTAAATTACATCTGATAATCGGATAAAAAATTCGGACAAATTATTTAAAGGCCAGTATAAATTGACTGTAAATGAAAATGAAAATTTACCTGCCTAAAGCTAATCGTAGTTTGACAACATATGCCAAATTTTAAAGCTGTAGCTATTACAGAAAAAAGCTATTCGAATCCATATTTTCAAATCCCGTTTTCTCGAAATGAGAAAAAATGACTTACGGGGGTCTTGAATCGACGCGACGAAATGTATATGATTAACATCTGACAATTTCAGCCTCAATTGAACAGGAGCAATTTTGTAAAAGCAGTCACTACTGCATGGAAGATTACAAACAGTATGAACCCGATGAAAGCACGGATAATAAGTAATGGATTTCCCAGCAAGATTTGCTTTTAAACGTTGTATTTAAAGACAAGTCTTTCAGTTGGGAATGTATACACTTGTCTCAAAATACGGTTTATTTTCAAGCCTGTATCCTTTGCGATCTGAGAATATGTATTAACTACATAACGTGTGCTCGGGGGCGTCCTAGTAAATAGCATTGTAATAGTCCAATATTGTCTGCACATATCGATCAACATAATATTTCATTTGTCTAAGTTTCTTTTGACCGAGTACACATTGATTGTACCTATTATATACTATGCTAGGATACAAGGCATGATTTCTGTATTATTCATATTTAACTCGCAGGCAGGTGTCGTGATCCTAGTCATTCCCGAGTGAAGAGAGATCGGCGTTAGCGGAATGTATTACAGTAGCTGTTAATTTAGTAGTTCTATGAGCGGGAAAATAAGAGGCACAATTGGCGATGCTTGTTGATGATATGTTCCCGAAAAGTTGTCAATGGAGATGGGGTATTGTATAAATGCGTATTCTGATATTCGGTATATTGTCACATAATTGGCGAAGAACATAGCACTGTGTCAGCAACGGTCGTTAATTCTTTTAACCGGTAAAGGTATATTGTTCAATTCATTCTCGCAAGTTTGCGATCTCGTTTTCTAGATGTTAGCTTGGATGTTTTTGAGCGCTCAAACGGGTAAACTTCGTGTACTATTAGTACTACTTGTATTCAGGAATGTTCTTCATTTAGGTGTACAGAACGTGTATATAGGTCATAACTACATTACATCATGAAATTGCTGTTTTGTGTTTTAGAATAAATACGTTTTCTATATGCAAAATCCTGTCTACTCAGTAATATTATTAATATTTTTACAGCGTATGCAGACCGTTTTGGTTTGCACACAAAACTTTTCCGGTTTCCGTGCGTTATATTGTGTCAACCCATGAACGAAATATGTAATGAAGTAACGCGAACAGCAAACGAAAAATTAACATAATGTATACATTGCCTCATCAAAAGAATGAATAGGAAAACAAATACAAATATTATCAGAATAACTATAATATAATGTATATTATAGTTGTCGGTATGATATTGTTCTTCTTTCTTTTTTAAAATACTTTTTCGTGGACAGGTAAATTTGTGGATTTATGAATATGGAAAGAGGGAAATTTGCGTTGGTCATTTTCGAATGTGTTTGGTTTACATTCGTGGATCGGTCAACCAACAAAATCAAAGAAAAATAGTGTTCATCGATTATTAATGAGTGTACAGCATATTATTATTAACTTAATATTTTTTTCTATAATATGCGTTCATCTGCTTATTATTTACGGTGTTATATTAACACTACCGCCATTTACACAAGTAACAAACAACATCTAATTGTGTTGCGAAAAACAAGTTAGGATGTCTGGAAAGTTCCAAATTTATTCTTCAGAAACATTTTTGCGTGAACCCGATATCCGTTAACTACCTGGATGCTACTCTTTTCTCATCGCGTGCATACATACTATATAAATATGTGAGGGTGCATAATATATTCCTTAAAGAATTGTTTACTACATAATTTGCTTTGAAAAAAAATTGTCTATAACGGTTCAATGCAAAAAGCTGTGCCCTTTTTTTAAACTTCATCGAGTGTTCTGATTATAAATTGTTGCTGTTGGCTATTCTCTTTTGTGGATGGATGTTGATCGATTACATAACTAGTAACAATTGTCCACAATTTGTGAATATATGTTTTTATAAATCGTATATACTAAATAGGCATACACTTTAGTATGAGTGATTGAAATTTCGTTTGGCCACGCCCGCTTGTATGATATAATGACACACGAGGCTTAATTATAGACATAGAAATAACAAAATGAGCTAAAAGCATCCAATTTGGTCTTCACAAGATTAATTGAAAATAAAATAAAACATAGAAGTGATCATGGCCTTTACTTGTCAGTATACGTGGGATTGTTTACAACTTGATAGCCATATATGACCAATCGATAACCACTGATTCTAAGTTTGTTTTATCACCAGTACAAGTATGCAGTATGCAAACAAACGAATGTTTTTTTTTCAAAATAATTTTTACGATACAACCATTTAAAAGATGGGCCACTACTTCCCTGTTTATTTATAATAAGTATTTTCTCAATGTTGAATTTGCTTTAAGTAATCTACGGCTGCAACCACTAATTCGTAGCTACGTTAAATGTTCGCAATTCAAATGAAGTGTTCATTACAAAATGGCTTGCACCTTGATTTGTGATTTATTTGTTTTTCGTCAACTTCAATTACAATATGTACTAGCTTGAAAAAAGCAATCAGTAAGTTATTAAACCTTCTTTACTTTACTTCACGGTTGTAATACGTCTGTTCCAGAAATAAATAGTGGGAATAATTACTTCTGTCTTGGAATATATGGCATTATCTAATTGCATGTAATTGAAATTTAATTATTATGTTCGCTTCTATGAGTCTGCTTAGTTTTGAAAAAGTGTATTTAATGTATTACTGTAAAAAGTCTTACTAAAAAACAATGTTTAATGGATTGTAGGTAAAGGAAACGGCAGTTAGATATCATTATGTTTATGAAGACCGCGAAATCGTTTAAATGTGGAGATTTTATATAGTTTTTATGTATCTTGTACCAAAACCAAATAATCGTTTATTTTCGCTTTGTGAGAATACTAATTGAAGACTAAAAAACCAGTTACCACGTCCACAACACACTTTCAGTTCTTGCACATCAGCTGTTTTAATAAATCAATTAACTAATGAATTATTGTACATATCATTATGCTTTGAACTCGAATTATGCAATATATTTTTAATGTCCTATATGTCAAAATAATACATGAGTGTGTGTGTTTAAACAAGAATATTTTTTAATTTAAGTTGATTAGGTCAATAAACACATAAACCGTAGGCATGGCGGATGCTATCATTTGTATTTTATCATAATTGAAATATGTAAACATACGAGATGTAATAGGGATATATTTCACGAATGACAGTCGATTGTTTTCAAATTTTTTAACTGCTGTCAGAATACAAAAATTGGTCGTCCTGACTGAACGTGTGTTCACATTAGCAGTCACGAACATGCAATGTTGGCGATATATAGGTCTTCACGTGCATGACCAATTTCATTCACATGTGTTTGTGTAATACATTGAACGTATGTTCCCTAGTGTCTCCAACTGTAAATATAGTCTTCAAAAACATCACAATGTAGGAATGGCGTAATTTACATTAAACGGAAGCAATGAAGCTGTATAAGTTCATGGTGCTTAAACCACTTAAAGGCTTGATGATAATAAGACACATCGCCTAATTGTCATAAACGCGTGTTTTATGTTGATGTGTCTTTGTGCACTATGGTTGTTAATCCTGTTTATAATTTCAAAACGTAAGTTCAAAGGTAGAAAAGGTAATAACAAATAGCTGGGTAAACATGTTCTCACATCGCATTGTTTTTATCGACAGTATTGCCTTACTTTAGGATAATTACATGAGATTCACACAACTAGCACGATGGTAAGCTTCATCAATTGGTTTAAACGAAGATCAGATAAGTTGCAAGTGGTAAAATTAAAGACCAACGAGCATTCTTAAAAAAAAAATGCACCTTACACAATACGTAGCAATAATATGTTAACGTACACTGATGTTCAAAATGAGTCTAGAACATACAGTTCCACAGTTTCTCAGATCAATGGAGCCAGAAATGATGTGCTGCCCTTTGTTGAGACACGTGCTGACATACTTTTCTGTACATGCTACGCTTAGAAAGTAAGTTTTTCTGCTAAAGCTATTATTCGCTTTTTGCACGTTTAAGTAAGGTTTCGTCGGACACAATTGTTGTTATATTTGACACCAAACATATTACTTCAGCTTAAAAAGAGGTATACGATGTTCTTACAACACTGGAATCTGTATTTGTTTGAACAGTGTGTTTACCACACACGAATTTACGTAAATGAGTAGTGCCCTCATGTTTACATGTCAAACCATAGAAAACTGATCCTTATAAAGTGTGTATATCTATTCAGAATAATAAAAATAAAAATAACATATACATTGTATGAAACAAAATCAGTTTTATGTTAAACTCATTAGTTGTGCAATAACCCATTGTTACTTCGTAAGAATATACCTGCATACCCATTTGTTTTGAATCGATTGTGTTTGGTATTTTTTTATTTATTTTTTTACATATAATACGTATATACATTTAGTATACCAATAAATGCGTTGGTAAGATAACCAAGGGCTTAAACAGATATTGTATGGGACAATCCTAGTATCAATAAGGCCGTTAACACAACATACAGTAGTTCTAAGATGCAAAATTGTTCAGAAAGGTCAGAAAGTAAAAGAAGGTCTCCTGAAATTTTCCTTTATTATTATTATTCCGATGTATTGGCGAGTTGTTACTGCTTGTGTACTGTCTTCTAGAAGTTATGAGACGACATAATACAAATTGCATTTATATTAAAACAAAATAGTATGAACTGCTTAGATTCAAACACGAAGATTTATATTTCCCAAAGCTTAATCATGTATGTTGTAAGTAAATGTCGTTGTTGTTGCATTTCTGGTGTTTTCTGATAATTTCGTTAGTGGTTTTGGACGAACATGTTCTAATCAAATATCGTAATTCTTTCTTGACAACAAAGAACTAATGTGTTAATAAAAGTTATTATATGGTGTGTCAACCAATGATTTACCCACGTTCATTACCTGAAATACTGACTTTGATGGTTTTATATTTATATTGCATATCCAGGGAAGTTTTGCAAAATCATGTATGCATGTAAATTCTTTTGTTCGCCAACCCACCATTCCAAAGACAAAATATGTTGGAAACAATTAAACAGATTACAGTTCCGTGCTAGATTAAGCGTGCTAAGTAAGATGATCGATAAGTTGTTACAACGTAGGCATTCAGTATGGGTGTGCATGTAAAACGTTTCCGATAGGAACACGTATGGTATATTATATCGAGCAAAAAAAGGATTTACCAACAGACAATTAGATGATTCATGTAGTGTTTAAAAACCGGAATAACACAAAAAATATCACTATGGTATTATAAACCATGTAGTATTGTTCTAGAATATGTGTGCAACTGCATAATATAGTATGTGTTGTAATGGCATTGTAGTTACATAATTATAATTATAATAAACAAATACAATTAAAAGCAATATTGTTCAATCTTCATGGCTCGTATTTCTAGTTTACAAGGATTCCTAGCCCGTGAAAGGCGCTCATTAAAATAATGTACTTGATATAGTGTACAAAAAATAATATACATGTCTTGAAATATTAATACATGTTAAAATACATGAAATATGAATAATGAATTTAACAATATGGTGGCAAAAACACAATTCAGAAGACCGGTTAATAAGCTGTCTAATGACGGGAAATATGCTTTCAAAACGTTTTGAATCTGGTTAAAACTTAAATACGTTTTGTCGCCATTTTAATATACAAATTAACTTTACATTATGATTTAAGACTAAAATTAAGATTGTTTGTTACCTTCAATAAACTGGAATTTTAGAAATTATAGTGGTGTGCCATGCACACATGTTCATAAGTGCATAGAAAGCAATAAGTACCATGACATACCATTGCCAAAATATATTAAAAAAAACATCGACTTAAATACAATACCGGAATCATACATATAATGTCGTATATGGCAACACCAATTGGAATTTGAACTGTCTTATGTGTTGCGTGATTTCCATCTAACCATTGAATATTCGATGAAATATCACATGATTCAGACAACCAACCGGATCACTCAGAAACTTTTTTTCTGTTTTATTGGCCCATATCCTTACATCACACAAAGTCTCATGCAAGATTGTGCAAAGTTTGATATCAAAATAAATGAACACATAGAGCCACATCATACGCAAACAAAAACAAATAACTAACTTTGTGGACGTATTATACATGTGCATGGAACAATTTCTCACACTAGCGAGTTGGGTACAATATATTAATTGGTATGTATATATATCGTTCTTGCGCTAGAAATTATAAGTATTTTTCTCGATTGTTAAAAGACAGCATTTTGCACTCATGATCAATAATTGTATTCTTGTTTGCGCTATATTTGTATTTATAAAATATAATTTTACTATTTACACTGGTTGACATGTTTAAATAACCCATTTAATTTATTGTGACCAATAAAAGCACGAAGGTCGAGAGCATCTTTAGACGCAGGTCAACAAAGGACTTTCCAACAAATATATTAATTTATTTCAATGTAAACGTTCCTGCAATGTTTTCAGAGCCTTCGGTGAATGTTTTTTTGAGACTCTTTTTAATTGCATTAATGCATTATCAACTCTTGCCCGGAACTATTTCCATCTGTTGAATGCATAATATTGGAATAAATGCACTTGGCAAATATTAATCAGTAATATTGGATTTATAGGGCTATTGAGAAAATACACCAAACTTTCACCCAAAGGACTGGTGATTTTTTTAATGAAACACAATTGAGTAATAACATTTAATTATAGCGCAAATTACTGGGTTTAAGGTAAGGACATACATGTACAGAACAATGAAACACTTTCTCTGAAAAATTCTGCATCAAGTTAACTGATTATATTCGACAATGCAACACACTGCAATGTCGAGAAAGAACAAAACTGATATATTTGGGAAATATATACAGTCAAGAAAATCCTTCAAAAATAAAAAGCTATTATAGAAATAATAAGTTAGGTATCTTTATTAACCTGTTTTGCATGATAAATTCGTGCCTGTTTTTGTCCAATGTTAAAACGTTCATTTCCCATTATGATGACTTGAAAAAATCGTCCACGAATATTACATGCTCTACTTCAATAATAAGCACTGTACATACGGCGACATGTATGAAATTATATACGTACCGTTTAAAACAATGTAACGACAATATCATTGTGTGTGAATGAAACAGGGATTATATAGAGAACTATCATGAAAAGCATGCTAACGTCTTGCTGTTGAAAGTATTGCTGATAATTGCTTTGTATATGTTATTTGTTGGTGCCTTAGATTGTGTTGTTTGATGTTATAAACAACTGCATTATGATAAAAAAAGTTCCACACACACACACACACACACAAATGCATAAATAAAAGATAACATCTTGACCAATTGTGAAAAATATCTACGACTTGCTTTAGAATGATATGTAACAAACTTAAGATGCACAGTTTAAATAAAACAACCTAGTACATTTAGTGTTCCTGTGTATATCCTTCTACACTCGTAATCACTGTATTATTAACATGTTAACTCGCAAGGCCGCCTGTCATGTCATTCTCGAGAGTGTAGATATCGCGTTTCTGAATGTATTAGTTGCTGTTTATTGAGTCGCCTCGCACTACGTGCGGGGAAATTAGGCGCACAATTGGTGATTACTGTATATGCTAGTTCCCCAAATAGGTCTGAGTGCGGAGGAAAATTGTTAAATTGCGCGTTCTGATAATCTAGATATGTACACGTATGTCACGGAAATACATTGTATAAACAAGCTTCGCAAATAGTCCTTCTCGCAAAGAGGATATTGTTAAAAAGTTCATTCTTGTATTAAGATTTTGGCAATTAACAAGAAGATAAATAAGCATATTAAATAATTTCCATAAGGAACTCTTTATTTTCATATATTATTATTTGTAAAAAAAAGACATAAATAATGTTGATTTATAGAGCTGCAAAAGCGAATAGATATATTTAGATATCATCGACTCATCAACATATAAATGCTTTTCCATTGCGATATACTTTATTCGAATCTTTGTTATAACAAGATTGACAACGATACAGAGTGTTATGCCAATATATATCAGAAAAAAAAGTAATACAATGACAAACGTGCGAATATTCAAAATGTACTTATGGCAATTCGTGTACTCACCCAGTTTCACGTCAACCGATTGCACGTGGCTGCATACAAAATGCACGAGGGCCAAAATATGAAGGTACAATTCGGCTGCCTTGCGTCGGTGTCTCCGAGTCATAGCGGATGACGTCATATAAAACGCGAGTCACAATAAGTCGCTCATTAGTAGTAAAATATCGCAACTACTTCAATTTCATGAGTAAATGGACGCACATAACGATTGTATAAATCCGGTTTGTGAATGGCAAGCGGAATGTAGTCATTCATATTTTCACAAGGTGTTTTGTTGGTTCTAGTTCTATTTATATCCAGATATGTACTCCATTTCACTGTTCAAACTTCATCAAATGGGCAAAATGAATATTTGTATTTGAACCGTAAGTATTGAATTCCAGCTGCGTGACGAGTATAAAAGCAAATATGCGCATGTATTAGTATATGTATTACATTACTTATGTTACACACTTAACACAACATATATAATAATACAACACAACATTATAGAATAACACTACTCCTTTATAAATGTATATTTCTTTCAGATGTAAAAAGGTAGCTGACGCACAATTCTTTACATTGGTATTACAATAACGACCACTTCTTCGGCTTATTATTTAATTTCGTATTTTATTGTTACGATTCCCTTAATGCGTTGTTTAGTGCTTTCACCTACACGTAACATGATAAAGTTAATAAACAGCACATTCCAAACAAAATAATTCATTTATCTAAAATAGTTGAATTCATATTATTGGAATGGTTAGGGCAATGACATCAATCTGTGCATCAACATTTCGTAGTATTACTGGCATATGCCAGATTTGTCAACAACGGATTAAAAGCAATTTTATAAAAACAATCTTCAAAAAGGCTTAAGATACGGTTTATAATGAACCAACAATAGAACGCTTACGCGATACATTTTTGGTAATGTTCTAACGTGTAAGCTACATAATATATTGCTGTATCGTTTCCACCGCCTTTTCTTGGCATCGTTACGTGTCCATATATGCTCAATGCCAATGGGCTTTTGTAAGAGTAATTACGCGAGCAGAATTGACTTGTTTTTTTTTAATTAGTTTATCACAGAACATGATGGGATTTTTTTATCACTGCAATGAAATACAATTGCATGCAATGGATATCGTCGCTATAAGCCATTATGATTGTCAATATAAATCAATATCATCTTTATTTATGGCAATATATAGCCGAGAAATAATGCACAATTCACATGTACGAAAGATGTCCATACTTAAACAATTATTTGGCAGGACAATAACTGATTTATAAACATGCCTTGTGTACGTGTATTCTGTATTCTTGCAATATAAGTTGATTACTACTATAATACGCATGTATGCATATTATGAAGGGATTGTTTCACTTTATTTATATTTAAGGCAATTAATAATTGTATTTTTAAATATGATCAGATAATGTAATGCCAATATATAAATATGTAACACATAAGTGTGTTTATAACACACATTCAGGCGCCGGAAAAAAAAACCGTTAAAACATGAACAAATACGAGTCTTAAACGCATCACACTTGTATACACGTTGATCTTGATAACATGCAAAATGTGGAAAATGGCTGTTTAAGAAACAAGACGGCAAATTACAAAAAATGTATAACGTTGCAGTAAGAGAGACCAATAAGGAAAAATTCCATGGGGAAGCCTTGTGTTCATTTGAGACCAAGTACGTTTTTTCGAAACTGCAATATTCAAATTCACCGTCAATCTATATTTATGAAAGAAACACAAGTATCTTAAATACACAAAACGTAGGGTAATTATCTAAGTCGGAAATTTAATTGTGTGTATTAAGGCATATATCACAATTTGTATCAGGGAATACCACCACACAAAAATTCAGGGTCATCAATTTACAAACTATGCGCAACGATTCCTAGTGCGCAGACTTTCGTAAATATGTATACTCATACAGTTAATTCTACTTTAAATTTCTCAAAACGGCTACCTCTTTACCTCTTAACCACTTGCGGTTTACAGTTGGATTAGCCTGTATGTAACTTTATTTGCATAGAATAAAATGTAAATTATTTGAACAAGATTACTTTACTCAGACTTAATCATTGATTTTTTTCCGACGTAGTTACATCACTTGCACCCACCATTTAAATTGTTAACGTAGAAGAATGAAAAAACAGACGTGTGTGTGTATGTGGAAGAAAATGTGGATCAATCATTACTTTTATATGGAAATTATTTAAGATAGCACACATGCGTTTTTGGATCTGTTGATAAAATGAGGCAATCGTGCACACATACTATTCCAATATCCAATTTCACTAATGCAACAGTATTGAAATGTGATCAGATTGTTAACAAGTATCTGCCGAGAGAGCAAAATTACAAACGTGTTTACACACATGTATATTGGATTATTATTATATCCTACAGATTGTAACTTCAGAAGTTAACAGATATGTCAATAAAGAACAAGTACGTTGTATATTTTAATATTGTCATGATTTGACACTGCGTTTCCATATAACTGTATATGCATGTATGCATAATGTTAATTTTATAACACTTTCATTAACAGATAATTGACTTAAAACACACTTCATATAATTAGTGAAATGTTGACAAAACAATTATCTAGACATGTTCTTAATGTTATACGCTGATATTTCAGCAATTTAACAACGTTTTTGTATAATTATTTTACAATTAAAATCAAGATCACAATTCACGGTATAAATAGTATTCGTTACATATGTTTTGCTAAAATAGATCGATACTATTATAACATTTCTGCTACACAAACTGATTTGTTAAATGTACATATTGATAATGGTACAGGTCCAAACCATCAAATATTCCCTACTGTTAATATTTATCCGCACTGATTTATTAAATACAATACTGTATGCTTTATAACAGAAACTAAAAGAATGTGTAGGGGATGTTGCATGGGGCAATTCGCATTAATTTTCATTATCAATTGTTCAACAAAATCTCTGATCGGAACTGATATGTAACACTTTATCAGGGTTATTTTCGTCGATTTGACATGCCGTACTCGGTTTTTATAGTTGTTTATAACTGATATTTGTATTTATTACAATAAAATTATTAAAAATAGCATAAACAAACAATATAAGTTTGTTCTTTGCAAATAATTTGAAACAAAACTATAAAGATGGGTCCGTTTTAATTACATTTTTGTATTGCCTGTAGCCATTGTAAATTGTTTAAGGCAGTTTAAACTTGGGGCCGTTTTTAAATGGGGCCCCTATACATGTAACTTGCACCCTTGTTAGGAACGAATTCGAAATCAAATTAAATTGTCACAATGTAGACAATCCTCTGCACTTTCTACTGCGGCTAATTCTTTTGGGGAAATAACTATAGTACAGGTGTGGTGTCGGAATAATAAGCAAATAAATAACAGAAGTTATTTTCAAGATGTCATCGTTTGCATATACTTGTAGATGTACCTCGCGGGAACAAATGTGTACTCGTTCGAAACTGGAAATGTGTATACGTGTTCGTCGTTATTGTCCTAGTAAATGCAGGCGAACACTAGACACACAAGGAAAATATAAGCCAATCCCGTGGGACACCAATGATGTGTTTCTATATGTAATTGAATTTACGGATCCATCCATTTGAAAGTACATTTTCCTGTCTGTGAACATATAAACTCTTTAAACATTGAGTATGTAATGTGTTCTTTACTATACCTAATTTACCCCATAATCTAACGTACAGTGCAACTCTATTGACTTTTGTGTTATCCCTAATCGCTTACGGGAATTCCGGTTAAGGAAAAGTGATATGCCATTCACGTGATTATAAAACATTTCGGATTTACCATTACTTTTTAGCATGTATATTGGATTATGATGTGGACCAAAGAACTGGCTTTGGGATGGATGTTAGTCTTTTATATGGCTTGAATTCCTCATGTATTACATACAATTGATTTTTTAATCTTTTTTTTTCTTTGTAGCTATCGAGGTGGTATGCAAATAAATTGTTTATAATACATGTATTTGCCGTATGCATGATGATATATGATTTAGGTGTAATCAACAGTAGCTTTTTACGCTGAAGAGCCTTGTTTTACATATTTGAATGTGCGTGCATTGCATTAACAGTTTGGTGAATAAGCCGATCCAGCTCGTGTTTTTATTGTTTTCTAATTTGTATAAAATGTTCAGTTTTGTTAAATTAGATTTTAAAAGAAAATTGCATCCATAAGAAAATAAATCACATTTTTTTACCAAAAGATTCGGATCGAAATTAAAATGTCACGTCTCATACATTTCCTGCAATTTCTTCTGATTTAGAATCTTTTGGGAAATAAGCATAGATAGGTGTCAGAAATCCAGTACGAGTTTCACGTGGTGACGGAAATAGGAAGCAACTATATAACACACTTATCACGAACTAATCGTAATATAGAATGTACGAGCTTAACAAGAAATGTATGTGAATGCACCAGAAATGGTGATGGTGCAATTAATATAATCGATATAAATATCGATTCAACAACAATGACATGTTTTTCTTAAAACAAATTGTCAAGTTTATATGCGTGACAAATGTACCATTGAACCATTTTATAAACATAGCAAAGTCACATAATCGTCTGTATTAGCTACAATGATTGCAATGTTCTCCAATAGATGAGGGAAAATTCTGATATGGTGTATATTTCTTTTGTGAGCATATAGCATCTCAAGGTCACTGTAAGCGATTTGTTATTATGCAATTTTATGCAAGTTAAGTACAAAACGGTTTAACTATTGAACACAGTATTGGTCTTGGCTATACAATAGTTTAATGCGTCATATATCTTGAATGAAATTTAGATGCTGATATAGGGCCACAAGTGCTTCAAAAGCAAAATCTAACATCTAAGAACTATTCTTACACGGCACGTTCCAAATTTCATATAAACAAAGAAGAAAATCGTCTTTGGGTTATTCTGCAATAATTATGGGCGGAGCTAAATGTTTCGAAAATAGTTCCGAATAAATAAAAAAAATATTGCAGTAAAATGCACGTGCTTAAACCCGCTCTAAAAGAAATGTAATACATATAGCATGTATATAAATGTAATGATACAACGAATTGTATATTTGGTGATAAGTGGCATAACCACGCCTACAAACAATGTTATTTGTTAGGAAACGTCATTAAGAAAACATTTATAGCATGCTTTTCAGTAGCATCAATAAACGTAGTTTCTACGAGTTTTGTTCTCAATGAATGTTACGTCATTTGAACAATATTTATGAATGAAAACGACGTCATTTGTTTGTACAATTCAATGACGTCACTAAATAGTGAAATTTGTACTTAGAAGGGTGGAGTATTGAAAAATATAGTTCACGTCCAAAAGCTTGAACCAAATCAATCAGAATCAAGTTAGAATCGAAATAATACTGTGCTATGATGGTTTGTTGTCGAATAACCAACACTAAGGAGTATAGATGCATGTTATCAATTCAATCGTGCTTCGCACTCGTGATTTAATTCCTACGCCTCTATACTCCTTACTGTGGGTTATTCGACAACAAACCATGAAGGAAACATATTATTTCTTAAATATCACACCATGTCCTTGAATTAGTATGTTCTTCTGATTTTACGGCGGTTTGGCATTTTAGTGTATTGGTTCAACATTGTTAAATCTTGTATTATGCACAGCGTTAGTCTTACTTATTTCGACTACTCAATCTGGGAATGTTCACATATTTCCGAGCCAAAGGCGATTGTCATTTCCTTGAGTAATGTCAGGACGTTAGGCATATCGTGCTAATGTGAATCAAATTAATTATTTATGAGCTGTAATACTTTGGAGGTTTAATAAACCAGTTTTTTATGCAAAATAAATGCACTTATAATAATATACGGCATGCACATCTGGTTGTTGAAAACAACAATCATATGAATTTGCGTAAAACAAACTTTAATTTAATGACTACCAGGGGTCTTTTTGAATAATCAGTAAAAATGACACACTATATGTTACTTTGTATTGTATTAAATAAGGTTATCCTTTTACACGTGCGCCTCTGTTAGAATTGCTTAGTTTAAGATTTACATTCAGCTGCGTTGACCGGAGAAGACCATTTGTATGTACTTTACATGAAAAGCATACATGCGAAATTTAACATTAAATAATGTTTACAATTGGATTCACCGCATTGGAACGGTCAATGCGGGACTTAAACATGTTAAAAGGAGTGACAAACCTCACACATAGCCAAGAATAAAATCACAACATACACAAACTTGAATAAATACCCTGTCATAATGCTGTTAGTTTAAGCTAATTTAAGTTGTAACTCGCCAGAACTCGCCTAGTGTCGACAAGATCTTGTACTCATGTCGTCTAATGTCGCAGTGATGTCTTCTTATATTTTCAAAACTCGCAAATTAGTGGCAAGAATTAATATGGTTTACTACTCTCGTCTCTTGCCTTCTCGAAGCGTTTCGCTGCATATGCCAACCACATATGCTCGTCCACAATCATAAATTCTCAAAGATAACTATTTTTTTGTACGCATCTCGCACTAATATTGTATATTTCTCGGCTGAGTTCGTAATAAAATGGAATTATCATACGTGCGTCGTATTAATGTAATGTCAATGTTAAAGAGAGCTCAAACATATGTCGTCTTGAACAAAATACGCGACCAAATCGTTCACTCTAATGCGGGTTATAGCTAGCCCGATATTTAAGCCTTAAACCTTAACTAATTATGTATAAACGTAAAACAATTTGTCATCGCAATTCAACTGAAAACCAGTTCGTTTTTTTTTATAAATTAAATTGTAATTTAATTAAGAATTAAATTAAATTTACCTAAAATAACAAACACAGCCATGTTTGCTTTGAACAATCACACACACAATTGTATAGTATTTGTATGAAAATCTGAAAAGGTTAAACCAATACCAAGTGATAGCCAAGTGCAATGAATGAAAAAACGTGTATATTTCTTCGTTTAAATCTTATTCACAGTTGTGGTAGCCTGTATCCTGTGTCTCGCAACTAGCTAAACACCATAAACTAGTAAATGTATATAATTGCGTATGTACATGTGTGTCAATTATTTCGGGTTAACAGTTGTTTATATGCGTATCAACATACACGTTTAATTCATTGTATGATATTAATTAGATTATTTATATCTTAACGTTACTAGAACAAGTATGTTATACCGAAACAAACTACGATATTAATTAAACTGCAAATATTTAGACATGCTCTTGCAATTTACATTGCACCGGATATGTTTGGAGAAATAAATATAGCTATATAAGCCGATACATGTTTCACGTGAGTTTCGAAATGAACGTTTATCTCGAAGGACACGTGTTTATATGATACCGTTGTTATCTACTATTGCCTTATCTTTCTGTTTCTCAATCGTGTTTCTATTACCACGCCTGTCCTTCAACCGACTCTATGCGATCAAAGTGTTCTTGTACTCCTATTTATTGGTGTTCTCGGAAGAAACTCAAAGCCGCAATGCAATTTTCAGTCATTACAATGTTACAATGTTATTGTGCATCATTTGTGTACATATAGTATTGGTCCAGCTGCACAATGTAATGCATATAATATAATAAAAAGATACTTACACATATCTGTACAGTAAACATCAAACCATTTAAAATCGATATTCTATTGCATTTTTGCAACCAATATTAACGTTTGGAAGCTGTTGATTTATATTGCAAGTGTATGATGTCTTAATTAAGTTAAGCCTACAGAGCACTCACTGTTGAGGTTCATCTGTGGTGATAGTAAGAGCACACAAACATTTCTTAAGTTGTTTGGCTAATGGCTGTAGCAGAAACATGATTGCCAAACAACCCCGTGGGATGCACATAAATGAATTGCAATACGGTAAAAGCATAATAAATATTGCGTTTCAACACGAACAACATTTTTACTTATTGCTCAGAAGTATTTTCTTAATTTGAATACAATGCTCAAGTGCGTTGCAAAGCCTATTTTGAAATCTATCAATCTCACGTCCTCAACGGATACTAAAATAAATACTGCAAAACAGAACTGACAAAAAAGAAACTGCAGAAACCCGTGGATTTATATTATTTAGACCAATGAGTACATCATTGAAAAAAGTGATCGATAAGTCAGCCTAAAAAAGGTTAATAGGCCCTAAGCCGAAGGATGTCTTTTTACATCGAGAAGGCTCTCACTGAATTGTTCAATTTATTAAATCATAACGCTCATTTAATCCTTGGTTTTGTTTTCAAATTTAATCTGTATACATCACATACACATGTTCAGTATTGTAACGTAAAAAGTATACTTCTTTAGACGGACTAGCAAAGCGATTAGACGACAGGGTTACAGCTCAGAACATATTTGTATTGTGAAATGTGCTAAAGAGGGAAGAGACTAGAACAACTAGAGATGAGCGGACGCTAACCCAACTTTAATTCTCGGAGCCAGCGGGCAAAACAATATTTGATCAGCTCTCTAACATACGTTGTGTATATAAACCTAAAAAACGGACATTGAAATTAATATTAGCAATGAAAAAGCATAATTATGTGAGGTTAATATATACGAAAGACACAATTGAAATGACCTTTTTAAGCTATGATTGTCTTAACCACGAAATGAAACACTTAATCACGTCTTTAATGGCTTTATACACGTTGCATGTATGTAGAGTTAGATATGAGTTTAACCACAAACGATGAATTGGTTATTTCCAGTATTAATTATCTGCTTATTTACGTTTGACTGCATACATCAGGTACACAAAAGCTTAGGGAAATTGATTAACAGCTTGTAACAAATGTCTGAGTATGCATGAAATGTTTGCGGAGAAAAACATTTGCATTAGTGTTAATATGCCTAAAGGTAATCAATTTAACACACGTGTTATGTGTGTGTTATTTTGAGCCTAGATATATTGTTTCTGTGTTTTGACATTTACATATGCATACGTTATGATGAAAATGTGTATATCAAACACATTCGGTGATTGATTCGCGGAATACGTGGTAAATTTCAATACCGACACATATAATTATATTTAATCACAAAACTTTCTCAAAACGTGTAAGAGTATTACTACTCATGCATTATTCATTTCCGCTGATAATACAAGAAGCACACGAGGCTTTGTGTCACAACAACTTTAAAAGAGATCAAATTGCCCTAAGGATATTTAATAGCCAATCCGGTATCTAATAAAGCTGCAATTCCGTCGCATATTTTATTAGAAGTGTACATTACAGCTTTAATACAATTATATTTTATATACATTTATGATAACTATATATAATACATCCGACGTTATCATTTCGATTATCGCGAGGAAACGCTCACAACACCACTTGCTTTTTTACATAATTTTAGTTACCTGTTGGTCACTCTCTGGCTACATTTATTATATCATAAATCATTAGTGTTGATGTCATTAAAAAACATAACCTCATGATACTCACATTAATTAACCGTTCTTAAATCCATCGTCAATTTCATAGATTAGCTTTACTTGGTACTTCCTTGTACCAACTTCAAACTGCATTTAGCTCTCGTTTCCGAGATGGATGATTGAGAGTAATTATAATGTATATGATAAAGAAATGTTAAACAGATATAACAGTCAATATTAATCCTCCAATTAGCTCGTGTACTTGTGAAACCCATTGATGGGGAAACTGGCATGTCAATACATTCTTCAAACAAAACAGTAAATCCAAACATTGAATCCATAAATTAATTAGCATTTCTTGGATAATTTAAAAATGTACAATTTGCTTGTAGTACAATATCTTTGGTGATCTCTAGAAAGTTTCCAGAATATTAAGATGTGTATCCTTTTCCATGAACACAAAGAAATGTCGGTTACACGAATAATGACAGTGCTTCATATCACATTAGATAACTCTGGATTTATTAATATGGTACACTTTATAATGATGTGTATAGTCTAAAACGTTTCACTACCTGCTATCGATAAACGCAAAACGCGTACACATTCGAATCTTTGTTATATGTATACCGTATACAACTGAGGGAAAAAAAACAAAGCACGATTCCGTGGAACTCAAGTTGTTTAAGTGTCAGGACGCTCGAAATTATGCCCTTGTCAAATACACGGTAAAAGTCTCTGAAGTAATTATTTAGTGAAGAACCATGACACTTCGTTGTTTTGGATGCCTGTGACCAGTTATTTTTTTCTGCACAACGGTGTCACGATCTAAATGGGAACAAGCAGACACATTCATTATTAATTCGACGATTAAGGTACTCAAGTTTTGCTAAAGGATTATATTAATACGCGTCGTCTATCAACTGATATTGATATTGCGTTTTAACAAACAGGTATTTCAAAGTACTAGAGGAATATAAACCAATTCACGCAATTTAAAAAAAACTTATACATACAATACATGTAACAATGGTTAAACAGTGCTTTCAATAATGATTATGATAATAAAGTATACACATGTTAAAATAATATGTTCTTAATTGTTTTTTTGCGTAAAGGAAATTATGGAAAATATGAACAACGGATGTTAGTCAATGATTTGTTCGCATTGTAAGGTTTACACCATATATAACAACACACGCCTTCTTGATCAAGGTGTGGGCCACAAGTTCGATTATACGGATTATATATGCAATATTGTTTGTGCTTAGCTTATGTGTATTATTAGAGTATGAATGTTGGTTTTTGAAACTCCACTCCTGTTATTAAAGCGTTGAAAAGTTTGATAAACCCTTACCATTTGAAATAGTCTACATCGCTTTTGTGAGCATGGTTATTCTACAAAATCAACGACATTAAATAAAGTTAACATATAAAAATCAGTGTTTCTTATAGCAATAGCTAACATTTCAACGTTAGATGTGCTCTGGATAATAGATTGTTGGAGATACAAAATGCTCGTTTTTATTTATTTGTGACACAATAAATTCCATTGTAATTTCCCGCAAATTGGTACCATGAAAGTGTTCATGCATCGTATATATACATATAGTTGTGGGAAATTAAAATGGAATTAAATATGCCGAAACAAATTAAAACGAGTATTTTTACCTACAAACATCTATGATACCAGACCACATATGGCGTTAAAATTTCGGCAATTGCCATAAGGAACACTAATTTTTAATTATTTAACTTTATTTATTTTACGAAATATTGGACGAAATTTTGGTTGATTTTGATCAGTAATGGGGCTTTAAATTATAATATTTGTATTTAAACTGGATGTTCTAATTGTATTCATTTGAAACAAATAAGATGATCACACACTACCAAGCTTTGTAATTTGGCCTTTTAAAACCTTATTGCGGCTTTTTTCTGCATTGCACGACGATGATCTTAATGTTCACGCTATATAAGGGAATCTCTCTTTAGCTTCTTAATAAAGACGAGATAAATTTGAAACTCGTTTTGGATATATTTCATTATGCCTCAGCGAGTAACGGTTCTGGTGCTCCGATCTGTTTATGACCAGTTTGTACTTAACTAGTAATTAAATTAATTTGTATTGTGATGCTACGAGGATACTCTTTATTTACGCTTTGTATCACACTGTTTAAAAAATGGTGCCTTGCAATAAATAAAGGACCGTATCGAATAATAAGAGTTTTCTCTCCATCGCAGCTGAAGTTTCACTTTATGTGTATTTGGATAGCTTTGATACGTAAACTTCAAGTGGAACAAAACCAATTCGACGATGAAATAAACTGTCATCATATAGACGATCTCCTACAATTTCTTTTGCAACGACCTCTCTAGGGAAATACGTATGAATAGCCACTTAGGAGACAAGAAACCAATATGAGTTTCACGTGGCTTCAGAAAAAAAAAGCATAATTCATATTAAACAATTTAATTTTCAAGACGTAATTGTCGTGAAAACTTAACACATTATCTTAATGGGAGCTATGTTGTTTTGTACGTGCCTGAAGCAGGGATGAGTGTCTATATACAAAACGGGGGTTAAATATTACAGTTAATTCCAGTGCCGGATTAGCACCGTGGAGTCTTAAAGGCAGTGAACTTTTGGGGCCCACGCAGCATTCCCCCAGCAGGCCTAGTGCCTACTAGAAGCAAGTACCCAGTCGATTTCACTCGTTTACATAAGCCTACAAATGCCTTCGGCTGGCAAGACATACAATGTGGCAATGTCCTTTTATTGTTTTAAACTGTCATTATAATACTGTAATGCCAATAAAATAATTGACCTAGTCAGTAATTTAGTAAAAAGATTGTACTAGATTAAATAAGTAAGTAAACACATTCTTTCGTCACGGTCTCATGGGGCCCAAAAAGGTCGCGGGGCCCATAAGCAGTTGCCTACTGTGCCTAATGGGAAATCCGGGACTGGGTTATTCAATCAAACTCGATTGTTTTGCCATTCCATTAATTTATGTCTTACTTATCGCTTTAGGTAGCAATAAATATGTAAACACAAAAAGGGAAATATTCGTTATTCGGCCTTTTCCAATTTTATGACAGCAACAGTTTTTAAATGTAATCAGGTATTGAACTTCCGCTAAATAATCGACAGAAAACACATATCATAAATACATATTCAGTCTAGCAATATATTTGCTGGTTATGGGTTTGACATTTTTAAATTACGTCTTCCTTCGCCAATAATACAAATGGTATATTTTGCCCGTTGCGATAATAATACTAATTCAACCTATTGCATAGCTAGTTAATATCTGAGACAGCTTGTCTCTTTTATCAGCGTTGTACATATTCCATAACCAGATGTATTAGATAAAAGGATAAAGATGTAATCCAATATAAAAAGAGGTAATCGTATTGTCTTATTCTTGTGGAAGCTTCTTGCATCTCTAGGGTTCCATAAAATATTCCTACATTATTAAACATCCATGAAGCACACAAAATAATCCAACATATAATCCCAATGCATTAACTTTAGAGAATCCACATATGTACAGACAGGACTTAAAAATAGTATGTTATCTGAATATTTACATGTTTAGAAGATTTTTAAACTAATTCCAACTGACAATATGTCGTTTCTTGCGGTGAATCCCTTGTCATGTTAAATAGTATACACACTGGTATTTCGTAAAATATTTCGTAAAATAAAGTTAACCCATTAAAATGCAGTATTTTTTTTATACAATAACCAACATTTCAACGCTAGATGTGTTCAGACTTCTGGTAACGTAGATTTAACAAGATACACAATTCTCTGTTTTATATTCTGTGGTAAAAATATATTCAACACGTATTCATGTACTATGTCAGTATTTCGTGTGTCGTATAAATAAATATCGTTGCGGCAAATGAAAATGGAATATATTGTGCCACAAAAAATAAAAACGAGCATATTTTTTCTCGTCAAATCTATGTTACCAGACCACATATGGCGTTGCAATTTTGGCTATTGCTGTATGGTACACTGAATTTTCATGTGTTAGATTTATTTTACTAAATATTTAACGAAAAATTCATTGAGTGGTAATGGGGTTTTAACATAACGTTATAGTTCCTATGACGATGACGTCCACAGCAAAACATGTTCAAAACATGGTCATGTTACCTTTCTCAACGGTACTCGACTGACCAACGGACCCCAGCCCCCAGGAATACAATGAAAGCACGCACACAGTGTTCACTTACCTGAAACATACAGAATAATATCATTGTTTAATCACGTATTCAATCATTGCATTCAGTGTGACAAAAGAAACAACAATTCATGTTTTATCAAGGTGAGTAGTCAACGTCGAAATTGTGACAGAGTGACCCTTTGTTTGTCGTGTGCATATGCTCATGCTCATGCTTTGATACAATTAATCGACCGCTTATTCGAAGACATGCATTGGGCATACATTAAACAAACCAACTTATTTGAACAGTTGCCGCTTGAGCAAATATCCGACATGCTTCAAGAGATATTTTCATGGAAATTAATGGTGAAATTTTTCTGTTGTATTTACCAATTCCATATGCTATTTTTTATGTTTCCTAGCATGAGGAAAATTTCCACTTGACCATGTGTTTAGATGTTTGGAAATTAAATGAGGTTTAATGTCGCTTAACATCCCCAAATAAAAGCTACTGCACGTGTTATTGCAAAGTGTTGGGTTTAACGCACGCACAGTGAATAACATTCATTTGAATGCATTCAAATATACACAAAGTGAGCATTCACTTACACCAGCAGAGGAGAAACCTTATTATGACATGTGGTATTTTATTTATGGCAAGGAACCGAGTGCAAAACAACGAGGTACACCACAAGTGTAGTATACAAGAGACTTACGTACACACCACACAACACAAAACGAAACTGGAATCACCGCCTTGGAGCGGTCAATGCAAAGCATGCGTCTAAAGACAATACATCAAAGTGTGAATCTTACCTTTGAATTCTGGATTTATTTTGAGAAAATATTACTACGAAATTAATTCTACATGACGCACATGATTGTTCAAGGCGCTGCCTTCTTTGGCACTTGCATTATTTAAATAGGTATTCAAGTAAACAAAATGTAATGTGCGTTCCCCATTTGAACAGTTCTTTTCCAAATATAACATGTTGAAGACACAAACCACACTCGTGTTTGTTTTATGCTTTGCTTATCAGTAAAACATTCTGCCGAAATCGAGCGGACATACAAATGATATTTGGCGCAGATTTTTTCGTTGGTAATGAATTATGAGGTTGTACATTGATGCACACGATAGCTTACAGATTGCAGTATATTAAATATTGATGAAAACATTAAACTTTGGCGAGGATGGAACTTCATCGTAATGCCTTACAGAACCGATAATTGCATTTTTCCAATCAATCTTCTTCTTGAATACTTCAATGGAAGAACAACGTTAAACATCAAGTTATGGCTATCCATTTTAGTTTATGGAGTGTGGATTAAGTGGTATAAGTTCAATGCATTTCCTTGGCACGTAATACTTTTTACAATATATATAATAAATGTTGTCGAGTTTATTCTTTCTTGTTCGGTGTCCATTGGTTACAATTTGAGCATGTGGCAGTTCCTACGTCTTTAAATATACGCTTAAAAAAGCCTACTTTACCTATGTAACATTGTATGATATAGAGCAAAGGCCAATTAACAAGTTTTTAATTAAACCGTATCCGCAAATGCCTCATATTATTCTTGCAAATTAGCTTTTCATTTCTGTGAAACCTTGCATATACTAATTATATCTGTTTTATAATGAACGTCCTGGCATAAACTGTCAACATTTCATTAGAGTTAGAATAGTTCGGGAATTAGTACACATAGTGTTTCGATCAATGGCTTTGGGACAATGTCGGTGCATGTGAGTCGCAACAAATCGCCATCATTCGTAAGACGTCATTGATTAGTTGGTGTGGATCCACTTTAAAACATTTTTTTTTTTATTTTTTTTTTAACCGACTTCATAAAGTTTCCAATTCTAGATTTGAAAATATGATTTGTCATTAAATCGTAATTATGCAATATATATTCGGATGTTTTGTCATAGACGATATGCATGCACAAGTATGGGTTGTTTATTTAAATCAAATGAATTACATATTCAGTTCTTTTAATTAATATGAGTTATCATTACCTCTATTCTACATACAATAGAACTAAGCATAGTAACAGCCTTTACAATTATAGACTATTGGCGTGAAGAGTATGGAAACACAGTACAATCTAACCAGGGTTAATATATTGAAAACAATATGATTTTGTATACTTAAAACAAAGACAATATTCTGTTCGAAGATACTGTAAAAAACGATCACTTTTTCAGTAAAATGTTGCGTTATGTATTTTTCTTAGAAGATCATGTTAAACAAAGTCGCTATAACAGTATTGAGCTTTTAAGAATATTATGTATGAACATATTACATTGTGCCAGGCTGTATGATTGATCCAATAACAGACGAAGAACAGCACGTGACACATTTGGTAATAATTGAGTCACACATGAAACAACCTCGTTTGACACGCAATTGCTTAAGCATTGCATGACAACTCACAATTGGCTCTTGCTATGTATCAACAACAGTGCATTAATCTTGAAAGCTATATGCAACTGCTCTCAATCAAAGCGAGATAATATCAATTGGCTCACTCCCACTAATAGACATTTCTTAATGGCTGCTTAACGTAATTAATATTTTGAAACCAGATCTTGATTAGTGGAAGTGTAGTCGTAATAGTAACGATGGAGACTGAAGCTCGTATGTTTCTTCAGATTCCCTGAATTAGTGTCAGACAATAAATCATAAACATGTTCTATACGTGTTTTGTAAATACCAAATCGTTTTATTTATTGCAAAGTCGAATATGGCAAACACATTTCAAAATTATTACGTAAAATCGATTTCCCTTAACGTTTCAACCGACCGATTGAAATATTAAAAGTTATTAGTGTCACTTGTGAAAACCACACGTCAGAATGAATACATGACGATCCTATTTATTAGCAATAGTTTACTCATTATGTTGATAAAATATATTGCAGAAAATCAATTGAACGGCTTGTATGTAACCAATGTCAAATGTCTGTCATGCTAAGTACATAACGTTCTGTATATATCAAGTGCAATGTATGTCGTATAAACCAGTACAGAAGGGTCGTCTTGTAAACCTTGTAACAAATTATGCCGTGGATGACTCTTGTCTGGAGCTAATCAATCAAATGACAACCTACAAGCCAATGTTCATAGATCCAACGCATACATTGATCATATTAATAAAGCATGTAAATCAGTTGCAGAAAATGTAAGTCTGCAACTGAAATTACGCTGTTCCTTATTGCACTATTAGAAACAATATTTTTTAAATTGCAATTTCTAAAAAACGGGAACGAGAAATGATTGTGTCATTTTTGAACTGTATATACAGACACACATTATATCCACTAGAAACACCTTATTTAGTCACGACAACGCTGATCTGTTTCCTTCCGTTATTCAATTGACATATTTATCATTTAGCAAGTGCACTATGGTTTCAAGTAATTCCCACTATTCATGTGGCATGTAATGCAGTGTGAAGTAAACCTAGTTGACAGCCACATCTTATTATAGGTACTACTGTCTGTTATAAATACATCACCTTACTTGTTGTCCGCAATGATTATGCTGATCTCTGTTTAAGTTGATTATAACATTATTGAAAAACATAACTCGATAAGTTTTTAAACTAGCGCTGAGAACGATAGTCTGTAGCTGCAGTATTTAATAATAAAGCAAGTTGCCACCCAATGAAGGAAGGTCGTAAAATGGAAGTAGATAGTGTTGTAGTGTATTGCAAAACCGTCATGGAAGCAATGTTCTTTCCTCCCCAAAAGCCAATAAAAGCCCATTAAGAATTCCCGTTGCCTCTGTCATCCAGTGCATGTTTACGTTCAAGTCCTTGACTGAAACCAGAATTTACAGAACAAGCAGATTAACGTCCTACATGAGATGTTTGTTTATGGCTTAAGCAACATTTCAATGAGTTAAATGCACAATACTTGTATAATGATATCGATGAAAAAACTATAAAGAAGAAGTCATGCACATTTTTGATTGAGTAAACAACTGATGTATTGATATTACATATAACATGTTTCGATTGATGTTACTTAAAATATGTATCCATGCCCGGCGTTAGTTTGCAACAAAACAATGCACAACGGCGAGTGCGTTAATTGTGTTTGGAATGTTGTGATGACGTTGCAAAAACTACTTGAATTGGTTGGCGCTCTTTTCTGACAATCAACAGTTAATGGCAGTTAACAGAATAAAAAAGAATGAATCGAATTTAGCGTATCTAAAGGTTCCCTGTTTTCATAATGAACTTCGCTACAAGTCTTAACAAGCATATTATGTTTGTATGGTGTTTTTTTCTAGCAAAATTGTTATCTAATCTAAAGAAATCTTTTATAAAAACAACAAACAGCTTTCATATCCAGGAGAAATGTTATACATTTATGTTGTGTTATAACTTGTGCCTGGCATTATTGTTATTGTAAACGGTGATACACTGTTCGGTTTATTTACTCAACTCATATTAAGTGCAATTAAAATGTTTATGGAGTCTTATTCTAATAGAAATATGGATTCGTTTCCTCTAAATTTCTAAAGATTTCTAACAGAAACCATGATCATATATTAGTAATAAATCATTTTTGCAGACGGCAATAAAGCCTCCAAAAACATGAAACCAAGCTTGTTATATCGGTATAATCGACCGGCAATAAAGCAAATACGGCATCTTAAAATGTAAGCTACAACGATTATTGGATTCTATCATTAATATATGTTGGTAATCTTATGAGATGAAATTACAATTTATCGGGGCGCTATTTAATGTTTATTGTGGCTCAATCCATTTAGAGGTTTAAAAGTGGTTAAACCTACCAAGTGCGCATATCGTTGGCAAAAACTTTAAAACATGAACGTGTAAAATACTTTCTTTTTCAATATCAACTCGTTGTATTGTTTCCAATTTAGAAAATGGCAAACACATTTGAACAATTATAACATCAAAACAAACTTCCCTTGACGTTTAAACCGACCGATAGCAAAAATTAAAAGTTATGATTGACGTTTGTTAAAACCACAGTTCAGACTACATCGGTATAATCCACAACATACTCGGTGATTTGTAAATACTATTTTACGGAACGTATAAGCAATATTATCGCATCATTAAGTAGGTTTGATACACATAAAGGTGAAACTCACACTTGTAGATTTAAGAGAAGGAGAAAATCACTATAAGCTACATGAGGTCATCGCAATACATATAAGTCTAATAACGCAGAATAAAAAGTTGAATACCGTTTTCCTCACTTCGAAATGTAATTAATACATGTTATTGGAATGACATTTACACACGCAAAATCTTTCTAGGGTCTTGGCATATTTCTTTCGAACACAATGACCATAACAATTGAAATGTGAACAATAATGAATTTTACATTTTTAACTATTTGAAGATGCTTCAATAACACATGGATTCTTTAACTATTCCATCCGTGCGTACGAGTTTTCTTACGGTAAACATGTAACACGCACAAGCATTCACATAAGTTAATAATTAGCTGACTTGTTTTTTACCTAAAGAACTTAAAAATTGTATATGTAAATGTAATAACAATAAGGTTGCTGGTTAATTGGTTAATTGTCTACGTAATTACAAGAGTCGTTTAACTCTCATGTTAGTTGAACGACAATACTTCATTCAGCATTTAAATATGGAGTACATTCACAACTTTAGGTATTTAAATATCATTGCAATTTAGTTTTATTTATTATGTATAATTAACCACACGAAAGAAGTTGTAGAATATAATAAATCGGCATTTTGAAATCTAGTTTCAGGGTAATCAATACACCCCACATATTCAGTTGATCAGTGCATATGTCAAGTGTTAAATTCATGCATGATTATAACAAAAAACTATTGTGCAAAATATTTTTTTGTAATTCCATTTTTATTTCCACCGTAAACATATATTTTGCATATAACATATTTGTTTCCGTAAATATACTAAAGTAATATATCTCTTTAACATTTTTTTGGATATAAGTTATGGTACATAGTTATAGCTAACAAAGGACTATGGTTATTTTGAATAAAAAAGTTTATGTTTTAAACAGTGACAGTATCAAACATGGTTTAAAGGTTAACTGATATGGAATAGTATGGGACGAAAAAACACACACAAAAAAAAAAGGAAAAAGTGTATGTTGCTTCAAGGTAGGTGTATCTCTGTTATAAAGTATATTACATATTTTATATTTTTTTATTTTTTCAGGGTATGTGTACTAATTGAGCATAAAACGCGCCCAACGAGTATTAAATATATGTAGTTTATTTTGTATAGTCGCGATTATTTCCTCGAGTTTAATTCTATGATTAAAAAAGAACACAAAAGCATCTATGTGTGGTGTTGTTTTTTCCTGTTTGCATTTAAAGATAAAATATTTAGCCAATAATACTACAGAGTTTATAATGTGTGCATTGTTAGAATCAGCTATGGTCAAATTGCAGAATGATATAATTGCAAAATTTAGTTCAATGTTTTCCAGCCTTTCTAACTTGTTGTAAATAAAGTTTTTGATATCCATCCAAAACTTTTGAATAAAATGACAGTCCCAGAAAACGTGAGTATTGGTTTCTGAGTGCATATAACAAAAATCACATAATGTTGACGGAACAAGATTGCATTTGTGGAGGAAGGTATTGTTTGGTAAAATTAGCATGAGGTATTTATATTGGAAATTTCTTAGTTTGGTGTCAATTGTTAATTTGATTGGTTGGCTGAAGATGGTTCCTTGGTTAATGTCTTGATTATTTAGCGTGTCTTTCCACTTATCAAATTGTTTGAACTCTTCCGGTTTGTGTTTTAGTATAAGTGATTTATACACTAGTTTGCAGGTTTTTGTATGTTCTGTTATTTTGTTAAGCATGTATTGCGGTGTTGTATAACTAATATCGTTCTCTTTTAGTTTATTTTTCCATTCAGCGGGTATGCTTTTGACAATTTTATGGTATTTAATATAGTCTGCTTTATTTATTTCATAAAGATTTATAATATCTTGAAAAGTGTAAAATTCTCTTTTCCTAAAGTCGTATATATGTTCAATATATTGAATACCTCTTTCAAACCATGTTTTAATGAAAAAAGTTTTATTTTCGTTTTTAATACATGAATTATTCCAGATAATTTGTTTCTGTATTGGTATTTCATCTTTTTCCAAGGAGACACTGAGCCATCCACACAAAATGTTTTTTAAGAACTCCGATTTTATGTTTAGGTCTTTTACTTCTTTTTCATAATAATTTGATTTTAAAATCAACATTCCGCCATAATTACTTAGCATATTGGTATATATTTTCATCAGTTTTGAGTCTGGTTGAAATAGTAATCTTTTTACCCAACTGGCTTTGAGGGATTTTAAAAATAGGTCAATATCTAACATTTTTAAGCCACCATCGGTGTAATCTTGTATGATTCGTTTTCTGGCAATTTTGTCTGGTTTTTTGTCCCACAGAAATTGGAAACATTGCGATTTTATTTTTGAAATGATATCGTGAGATGGATTTGGCAGCACTGTTAATGGATATACAAGCTTGGGTATTGCAAAATTTTTCAAAACTGTAATTTTTCCAATTAACGATAGTTTCCAACGTTTCCATTTATTTAAACAAGTTTCAAAAGCATGAACTTTTGCAGGAATATTTAATGACATTATTTCTCTTGGTTCGTTGCTAAATTCTATCCCTAAAGTTGAGGCATGGTTAGAGTTCCAGATGAACTGTTTGTGTTTACAAAACTCAATTGGGCTATTTTTAAGTGCACCTATTTTAAGGATTTTACATTTATGCCTGTTTAAAGTAAGTCCGGATATAGCTGCAAATTCGTCTATGATTTTAATTAATGTTTCAAACGATATACGCGAACCGTCAAGTATGAAAGAAGCGTCATCAGCAAAAAGTGATTGTTTTAGTTCTATATTATTAATTTGTATTCCTTTTATTTGTGTGTTAAGCTCTATGTCTATCGACATCAGCTCAATGCATATAATAAACAGGTAAGGCGATAAAGGACATCCTTGTCTGACCCCTTTTTTTATACAAAAAAAATCAGAAAAATGACCATTATTTGTAACACAAGATAATGCATCTTTGTAGAA
Organism: Dreissena rostriformis; assembly: GCA_007657795.1. NCBI lineage: Eukaryota > Metazoa > Mollusca > Bivalvia > Myida > Dreissenidae > Dreissena > Dreissena rostriformis. The sequence goes on from VMBQ01000213.1 coordinate 52,798, forward strand.
TAACATAACCCACTGTAAAGTGTGTTCATTAAAACCGAAATGGCGGAGGCATTTAAACATAAATTCATGGTCAAGACTGTCGAAGGCTTTATTAAAATCAGAAAAAAATATGAGACCGGCTTCGTTAGTTTCATCCAATTGTTCGATAATTTCTTGTAAAAGTCTAACATTTTCGCCAATGTATCTTCCTTTGATAAAACCGGTTTGATTTGTACTGATTATATGATTTAAGAAAGGTTTTATACGATTGGCAATGGATTTTGTAGCTATTTTGTAGTCAACATTTAAAAGTGAAACAGGCCTCCAGTTATCGATTAAAAGGGTGTCTTTTCCGGTCTTGGGTAGTAAAGTAATAATGCTTTGTTTTTGCAAGTCTGTTAGGTTATTGGAGTCTAAAGAATAGTTAAGGGAGCTTACAACATATTGCTTGATATCTGTCCAAAATATTTTATAAAATTCTGCAGAGATACCATCTGATCCTGGACTTTTATTGTTTTTCATGTCTAGCAATGCTTTAGCGCATTCATGCTCTGATAGATATTTTTGTTCATTTTGCGTTTGTTCTGGACTTATTTTATTGCAAATGTTAGTATAGAAGCGTTCATAATTGTTTATGTCTATATTGGGGTCTTTTTTATAGAGATTTTTATAAAAGTTTGCCGTTTGATTAAGTATTTCTTTTTGATCTCGTATTATGGTATTATTATTATTTATTTTAAGTTGTTTTATAGTTTTAGCCTCTGCTCGCTTTTTTTCCAGATTCGCAAAATATTTGGTGTTCTTTTCGGAACCTTCAACCCACTGTGCCTTAGCTCGTAGCAGTATTCCTTTAATATTATTTTCAATTAGATTATTTAATTCACTTTTTGAGTCGCTCAGTTGTTTATGTTTGTCTAGATCATTGCTATTTATTGTTATTTGTTGTTCTAATTCTGTAATTCGTGTTTTAAGTATTTCTTCCTGTTCCTTTTTCTTTCTATTTATTTTGCTGGCATATTTAATTGTTTCGTCTCGAATGCTCCCTTTAATTATTTCCCATAACGTATTTGGATTAGCCTCGCGATTAATATGTGCAATTTCCGATAGAGACGTGCGGATACACCTTTGATAGTCTTGTTCCAATAAATATGAGTTATTCATTTTAAAATATCCTGGACCCCTGCAATATGAATGTAGATCTAATTGAATTGATATAATTGAGTGGTCCGATTTNCCTGTATTTCTTCACATTTAAAAATTAAATATTAAGACATTCCCACATTATTTTATGTTAATTAAGCTACTCCACTCAATGGCGTAACATCAATTCATGAAAGTCCAGATAAACTAGGTGTAGCATGATTAGTTAAATATCAAATTTGGTGATCCTAAGGGGTTTGTAGAAATAACACATTTAGTGACAACCCAATGCACATGCATCACAATATATATTATATTGTCACATTAACATTATAGATTTGTAGTGTGTGTATTATTCAATATAGAACATGTACATGCAACGGCTAATATAATCTTCTCACGTAAAGAAAGATTCTGTATTTGATATTAACTGTCAAATCTCTGATGTGTTGAAACAGATATACTGCAGTTCATTTTTGCAGTTTGATCTAGAGGGAAATAAACACATACAACAACGTATGTGACGGAAAGTCAATACACGAGTTATTGAGAGAAGAACAAAGATGGAAATCAACAGTGAATATATGGATGCAGACAGCTTTCGGACTGTACTTTGTTTTTGTGACGATTTTCAGAAATCAATATGCAAATACATACAATTCACGTAATGCTTTATTAAATGCTTCCACATACACGTAAAATGATAAGGTTAATAAACGGCAAATTACAAACACAATAATTAGCATAGCGATGTTTCTTGCAATGCTGGAGAGGTATCGAGCTGGTACTGTCGCTGTTCGAATAGCACGTATCGAATTTACGTTTAGCGTATTTGGCGGTCTGCGTCGGAGCGTTTGGGAAACGTTAACCCACAGACATGGTGGATACATTTTGATACGTATTGATTGGTTTAAACACTATTTATTTAGATCGTAGAAAGTTCATAATAAGCAATACAATACAAACAAACAACATACTATTTTCGAACAATATACAAGGCAGGTAGAAATTGCAGTATTGCTTAACATAAGGCTGTAGAATACAATTTGACAGAATTGAGAAGAAAGCTCGAGGCTTATGCTATGTCTCTCTTCTGTTAGTTAGAAGCGCTGCTGTTATGGTGTAAACAACCAAATGTATAACAACAATTTATAAAAATGACAAAATTACGAACAATATAGTACAGTGATAGGTATTTGAATACCGTTTAGAAATGGAAAAAAAATATATACGTTGTAATACAAATAGTATAGCAGAGTAGCGTAGATAGCAAAAAAGCTAATATGTTAAGAAGGAAAGGGATAGAAGTGAAAGAGTAGAGTTTCAGAATAAGAGAATTTGCGGTAGGAAAAGAAGTAGTTGCGGGACGGGGCATCGTTAGCAGAATATGGTTTGTTCCTGAAATGGAGTAGAGTTAGAATCTATGACTATCTCGGATGAAAGACTGAACATGTTTGAATATTAATGAATTTACTTCGTATGATCCGTCTTTAACACCAAAAAGAAGTAGTTGCAAAGTTATGGGTTGGAAACTGGACAGATTGTCGAAAAGGATAACTCTTTTCACGGTATAAATGGGGCAATTAAAGAAAAAATGATATGTATCTTCAATCTCACCACATTGACAATATGGACTTTGTACAATATTTTTCGCATACAAATGTTCATTTAAGCTGCTACAGTGCATTCGTAAACGTGCATGTAGAACATTAGACTGCCGCTCTCCATCGTAGTAATGCTGGGGAATAACTTTTTTATCTTTGTTTAGATTTGCTTTGAAAGCTGAGAGAGAAGGAGCTGATCTTACCGATTCCGGTAGATTGTTCCATAAGTTTATGGTTGATGGTAGGAAAGATCGTGAAAAAAGTTGTGATTTACATTGAATGCTGCGAATATTGTTAGAATTACGAAGTTGATAAGCCGATCTTTCACCAACGCTAGAGGGGATCAGTGAACACAAATAGGGGGGTGATATTGAATTATACATTTTATAGAAATTGGTTAGTTTATGTTTTGTTCTCCTATTTTTTAATGGTTCGAGAGCGAACACGATTGATACCATGGTATTAACACTAATGAAGTTCGACATTATTAACTAGCATACGAGTATTTATAATTATAGGTTATAATAATACAACACATTTGAATGATATTTATCATTTGCGTATCTATGTATAAAGTGTTCTGGTACGCTATCAAACGGAGTTATGGGGTAACTAAGGTTGTTGTTGCTATATGATTTCCTTTCTGATAAATCCAGTGCAGATTGGATTTTCAAACATTTCCTGTTTATAATTTCGAACTATATTTATTTCCTTTAAGTATATGTGAACATGTTCGTGCATAATGTCATCGTGTTGATGAACACAGTAGTGGAAAAAAACTATTAATTTAATTCAAAACTAGAGCTGAGGCAGTCTGACTGATATGACACCATTGTAATATATTTGAATTACATTCATTTCTACACGTCAGTGTTATGTGTTTTTGTGCAAAGTTATGTATATACATATTAATGGTGGCGTTAAGAAGCCTAAAGATAATATTGTATAACGTTGTCTAAAAATTTACACAGTACTACCGTCATCTATCTTTAAGGACTCACTATTAGATCCACACGGTATATGTTGTATTGTAAATATTTTTGATATTCGGTCTGATAAACCGATCACAGAACATCATGCGTTCGTGTGTCATTTAACAAATGTATGAATGTGCTAACATTGCTGATGTTTTTGATCGATGCCAGGTTTTCCTTTTTCCCTGTTATTTTGTTTTACATTATTATTGTATAAAACACGAGGAAATGTAACACTTATATCAAGTTAAGAAAAAAAACAAATGCATATCAAGTTAAGAACGATGTATGTCAACATAGTAACATACATCATTGTCCTCACAGAAATTATTTTGCTGAAGTTTCCAAAAACAAACAAAATGGGTCTGTGTCTGATAATATAGCTAGTTGGCAACCGATGAGGCAGGGTCGCAAAATGGAAGTACACTTTGGTCTAGTTTATTGCAAAATATTCAGGGAAGCAATATTCAATCGATCACAATTGCCAATAAAAGCCAATTAAGAATCCCACATGCCTCCGTCATTCAATATATGCTTGCTGACAAGTCCTTGACATAAATTGGACTTTACTGATCAAGAGAGTTTAAGTCCAACATAAGATGTTTGTAAAACAGTGTTTTTAACCCTCAATCCATTTAGATAAAATCGGACAAAAACTCTTGGGTATAGGTAACTGTAAAAAGGTCAACTTTTTATTACTCAAGGGCCATTACATTTTCTGTTCTGTCTTTTAATGTATTTTCTAAACTCTGTACCTCGAATTTGGTAATACAAAAATACGAACATGTAACTCCAACCGAAGTTAGATTTTAGGAACATAAGATGACCACCATAGCTACTGGGCCATTACACATTCTTTTAGTTTAGTTATCCTTTTTGTTTGTGTTGTGTTGTTGCTTTTTTATTTAATGTAAGGGATTGATTGTCACCAATCGAAAGAAAATCCTCATCGGCGCTCAACACAATCTCACAGGCAATGGTTTTTAGTATTATTCTATGTCTTTAGTAAGATTTCAATGAGTTAATTTCACAATTATTTTATCATGACATCGATGACAAAAACTGGAAACAAACATTGACTCCCTTTCCAATATGAGCTCGCAACTGATGACTGATATCACAAGTAACATGCTTCGATTGATATTGCTTTTATATGGTGTTTACTGTACACTGCGGTTTAGTTAACACAACGCATATACACCATTTTTTTATTCTTCAACCATTACGAGTTAACGTGTCGGTACCGGCGTAAACTAACTCGTTGTTAGTTTCATTGAAAATATTTTTATTTTATTTATGGTATCATTACAAGACAGTAAATACATGCTGTTTAACATTTCTCGTTTATATCAATTTGTTGGTTTACGAATGCAAAAATAACATATAGACAGTTTAATCGTTTATACTCGCTGTACATGTCTTGTTAAAAGAATAAATGGACTCGCTGTGAATTGGGGCACACTGAAATCCCTTCTTAGTATATCTGTAATTATTTGTTACAATTTACTAAACAATCACCAAATACAATTGCATAATTGTTTTAATCTCAAATTTAATGGTTGACATGCCCATTATATATACATATCTTTATATATATGTATATACATATATATATATATATTTATATACATATATATAAAGATATGTATATATAATGGGCATGTCAACCATTAAATTTGAGATTAAAACAATTATGCAATTGTATTTGGTGATTGTTTAGTAAATTGTAACAAATAATTACAGATATACTAAGAAGGGATTTCAGTGTGCCCAATATCCTCATCGGATATATATATATATATCTTTATATCGGAAAGCCGAGGCGAGTTTTACGTCAGTTTCGAAAAGGTAAGCAAACATATTACAATCGCGAAAAGAGGTAAAAATCGTGCGAGTTTAAAATGCAGCGGTTTAAAATGAGAGTCGCGTTCGACAAATAACAAGATGCGTATACTTATACAAAACATAATGGTTGTCAATGCAGGGCAACATGAGTATTCTATTGTAAAGTAAGTTAGGAAATGTAAGTTTAACTCGAAGGATGCATTTGTATGCTGTTCCGTTAATATCTATTATTGCATAAGCTCTGTTTCTCAATCATTTTTCTGTGGCCACGCCTGTCCTTTAACCGACCCTATGCGATGACAGGGTTATGTCATGACCAGATTCAGTTAGATGTTATCCTATTTAGTGGTGTTCTCGTCAGAAACTCAAGGTCGCAATGCAATTTCTCGTCATTACAACATTATCAAGCAACATTGTTGTAAATATATTATTGGTTCAGCTGCAAAAATGGAATGAATATAATAAAATATAATAGTCATGACATATTATTTTATATATAACCACTTATCTGTATACCATTTTAAATCTGTGTTTGCATTTACGCAGCTAATACAGACGATTGGTAGCTGATGTTTTCTATTGAACGTTTGTGATGTCTTGATTAAGTAAACCCTAAAGAGTACCCACTGTTGTGGTTCATCTGTGATGATAGTTAGAGCACACAAACATTTCTAAAGTTATTAAGCTAATGGCTACAGTAGAAATATGATTGCAAAACAACCCCGTGGGGTACACGTACACGAATTGCAATTTGGTAAAAGCATCAAAAGTATTGCGTTTCAAAATGAAAAACAGTATACGCGTGTACTATTTTTACTTCTTGCTTAAAAGCTCACTTTGAATAATATGATCAGCGTATGTTACAAAGCCAATTTTGATAGCAATTTCCCGTCTTCAAGAAATAGTTAAAAAAAAACTGCACAAATGAACTGACAAAATGAAGGAACGCGTGGATCATTCTTGCAAAACGGATAAACATTGTTTGGACCAATGAGTGCCTCCTTGAAAAAAGGGGATCGACCAGTCAGTCCAAAAACGTTGATAGGACGGAAGCCGAAAGCTGTAATTATATTGCGTGCAACCTCTCACTGATATGTTTAATGTATTAAATTATACGCTCATTTAATTCTCAGTTTTATCATGTAATCTGTATCGATTCAGTATGTTTACGTAAACAGCATACTTCTTGAGACGGACTAGCAAATCGATTAGACGACAGTGTGAAATGTGCTAACGAAGTTGGACAACCACTAGAGCTGAGCGGACACTAACCCAACATAATGCCCGGGCGGACATAATACTATTCCATCAGCCCTCTAAAATACGTTTCGCAAATTAACATAAATAAAGGACATCGAACTTCGACATAAGCAAAGAAGAAGCATTATGATGTAAAGTTTAATATAAATACAAATACTCAATTGAATAATGACCTTTAAAGTTTGTTTCATAATATTTGTATACAATTGAACAAAATTCAAAGATTGTTTCAGAGCCTGTTAATTGTAATAATGCCAAGTTCTTTTTATTGACCATTCCAAGAGATGACCAAAAAAGCTGTTAATGAAGGTTATATTAATTGGTTAGTTGTTGACATTATTTGGAATATTATCGATACACAATGGCGCTATTTGTAATAGCTCCTTTAGTTGGATAATAACTAAGAAGCTAGCATTTCGTAAATGTTAATTGTATTATTCATGTATTGTTATTCGTTCAATTACATAACGAAAATATACATCACGTATTTTTATTTTTATTTCTTGTTGAAGTCGTGCTCAGTATACACTGTTGAACATTTCATTTGATGTAACACGAGTGTACTAAATCACAGCTTAATGTCTTTCCGCATTTCACGATTGCTTCTCATGATAATTATTTCTTCAAACAAAGTACAATTGCACAAAAAATAACCTGTAGGTGGTAATAAGAACATGTTGGGACTTAAGCAACTTCTCAATATTCGTTTTACACAAATAGTCGTATTGTCATAAACGCAAAGTTTTATGTGTATTTGTCTTTGTTTGATAAGGTTGTAAACCTAGTTGTGTGTTCCAGACGTCAATTTAACAGTAAACAATATTTTCGAGAATGACGTTTAAACGCATTATCAAGGCCTTTAGTTGTATGATGCATATTTTTAGAACTATGTTTTTCTTCTGGAAATATTACAAGAACTTATGTATATTCTAGACAAACAACAAGCACCGTGGTTCTACAAAGTAGCATTGACGAGGACCATGTATTTGGCATCTGGTAAAATTAAAGACAACACAGGATTTTGTAAACACAACTACATATTACGCAAGGCACATCTCACCGTTTATGACAATCATATTTCATCGTACACGAATCCTCAACAAGTATTTAGTAAATACAGTTTACCAGATGAATTGAGCCAGGAATATATGCTACCGTATGTTGAGACATTTGTATACATTCAGTACTGAAAGACTTGTCTGTACATGCCACGTCTAAAAAGCAAGTTGTGCTGCTAGGGCCATAAATCACTGTCTGTTTCTGCTTTTCTGTTTGCATCAGTAAACGAATGTTTCCTCTTGGATAAAATACATATGATTTGACCACAATAGCATTGTGAACCATATGCGTACACGTCAGACTTAAGTATTTGCTAAACAATTGTGTATTACTGATATCCAAATTTTACATTTGCCCTATTTTTTAAATGTGAAGATTATAACAAGTATGATTTCTTGTGGCGTACATTTATACAGACTTATGTGGTTAACGGCTAATGTGGTACAATATTATAAGCGTAACTTGCTGAATCGTTCAGACACAGAAAAGTCACTGTTTTTTTCTAATAACCAACTCTCGATAGGGATAAGTATTAACAACACATTATGGGATCATATCTAAAATATGTTTCAATTTAATTGCCTCTGTTAATAGGCATAAGAACTAATACATGTTTAGCTTTCAAAACTCATTCGTCCATATATGTAAAAGAAACAATGCGGTTCATTGCGTTCTGACGACGGAATGCTATCAATCATTTATGAGTATGATCTCGACTTATTATTATGCAATAAATTGCAAAATAGTTAAGAAGACAATAACCTCCGTATCGAAGAAGAGAACTAATCGTCAGAAAATATTTTGAAGTTAATCGAATCATGATGTAGATTGCATAATGACACATGCTGTATTTTGCATTTGCAATGCTATTCCAATCAGGATATCGAAGCTGGTAAATACAACAGTTTTTTTTTCCATTATACGCATGTGACCTCTGTTAAGTTGTTTCTATTCGAAGATACGCTTTGCTGTTAGATTAAACAAGAGATGTTATACTGTTTAACCCTTCGTTTAATGGCGTCCTAAAAACAATTATGTTCGCTCATATGTGAACATTGGCAATTAGGTAACAAATACATTGTAATCTGTCACTTTCTTGCTTTAAAAATGATCATAGTTTAAGCTGAACCGATATCGGATTATTAGGCATGCACTTTTCATTCCTGATGAAATGCTCGAATAACATATTTAAATAATGTGTATTAAATTTAACAAAGCCCAGTCAATAAAATATTTAATATTTAAAAATATATGTGTTTTTTAAAAAATAAATTTCATGATAAGCATGAATCGTTTATGAGGACATAACATCGTATTGTATACATGTACTCATAGTAATGTGGTCATTACTAAATGGCATTTAGTTCTTGAATAGGTTAGAGTTATTATTGATTATTACCTTGGAAAACAATAACACGTACTTTAGATAACGTAAATCTTTATGCATTAACAATCTAAGTAAGGAACTTCAGAATATAGAATATCTTTATTTGATAAGATATATGCCACATACAAAAGACGTAAAAATAAACACATAATGAAACCATTGGAACTTGTTTGGATAAAGTTACGGGTGAATACACAGTAACTAAAAGAATGATTGTAACGCAATTATAGTCTTCTGAAAAACTCATTAGTTACGCCATCACCATTGTTACTGCGATTTCATATAACTGCTAATTCGTTCGTTTTGAATAGTTGTTTTAGGGAGCTCAGTAAACTAATGTATTTTACGACAATGCAAACATATATGTTTGATTGGTGCAAACTATCGAAGACACAAACATGCTACATTTGATAATGAATTACAGACAAATCGTCGCTTCAATTCCATTTTTGGTCATATAGAGTATTTGGTATCGTTAGAATTGTTTTGAAAAGATCTTTCAAATGATACTGTTTACGTGGTTTTATATAGTGCGCAAATGCATTATCTGACAGTTCTAAAACCCCGTAAGTTACTAAACGTTGATTTTTTTTCAATTCCAAAATCCCGTTAGTCTTATGAGGCCAATATATAGCCATTGCAATTTCACCATATCGATCACGTATGCCGCTCAGCTTTGTTTACATGCCGCTTCAATTTTGTACTTTGCTGGAAACGATACAAACAGAAATGAGCCGTTTTATTAATTATGTAAGTATTATCAAGTGTGTATCCATTGCGAAATGTATACACCTTTGTGTGTACGTAATAGTTTAACAATAATAAGCATCCTTGTCGTTAAACTGATAAAGAATCAACGTCCGAATTTAAATTACATCTGATAATCGGATAAAAAATTCGGACAAATTATTTAAAGGCCAGTATAAATTGACTGTAAATGAAAATGAAAATTTACCTGCCTAAAGCTAATCGTAGTTTGACAACATATGCCAAATTTTAAAGCTGTAGCTATTACAGAAAAAAGCTATTCGAATCCATATTTTCAAATCCCGTTTTCTCGAAATGAGAAAAAATGACTTACGGGGGTCTTGAATCGACGCGACGAAATGTATATGATTAACATCTGACAATTTCAGCCTCAATTGAACAGGAGCAATTTTGTAAAAGCAGTCACTACTGCATGGAAGATTACAAACAGTATGAACCCGATGAAAGCACGGATAATAAGTAATGGATTTCCCAGCAAGATTTGCTTTTAAACGTTGTATTTAAAGACAAGTCTTTCAGTTGGGAATGTATACACTTGTCTCAAAATACGGTTTATTTTCAAGCCTTTATCCTTTGCGATCTGAGAATATGTATTAACTACATAACGTGTGCTCGGGGGCGTCCTAGTAAATAGCCTTGTAATAGTCCAATAGTGTCTGCACATATCGATCAACATAATATTTCATTTTTCTAAGTTTCTTTTGACCGAGTACACATTGATTGTACCTTGTATATACTATGCTAGGATGCAAGTAATGATTTCTGTATTATTCATATTTAACTCGCAAGGCAGGTGTCGTGATCCAAGTCATTCCCGAGAGAAGAGAGATCGGCGTTAGCGGAATGTATTACAGTAGCTGTTAATTAAGTAGTTCTATGAGCGGGAAAATAAGAGGCACAATTGGCGATGCTTGTTGATGATATGTTCCCGAAAAGTTGTCAATGGAGATGGGGTATTGTACAAATGCGTATTCTGATATTCGGTATATTGTCACATAATTGGCGAAGANTTTTAAACGTTGTATTTTAAGACAAGTCTTTCAGTTGGCAATGTATACACTTGTCTCAAAATACGGTTTATTTTCAAGCCTGTATCCTTTGCGGTCTGAGAGTATGTATTAACTACATAACGTGTGCTCGGGGGCGTCCTAGTAAATAGCATTGTATTAGTCCAATATTGTCTGCACATATCGATCAACATAATATTTAATTTTTCTAAGTTTCTTTTGACCGAGTACACATTGATTGTACCTAGTATATACTATGCTAGGATGCAAGGCATGATTTCTGTATTATTCATATTTAACTCGCAAGGCAGGTGTCGTGATCCAAGTCATTCCCGAGAGAAGAGAGATCGGCGTTAGCGGAATGTATTACAGTAGCTGTTAATTAAGTAGTTCTATGAGCGGAAAAATAAGAGGCACAATTGGCGATGCTTGTTGATAATATGTTCCCGAAAAGTTGTCAATGGAGATGGGGTATTGTACAAATGCGTATTCTGATATTCGGTATATTGTCACATAATTGGCGAAGAACATAACACTGTATCAGCAACGGTCGTTAATTCTTTTAAGCGCGGAAGGTATATTGTTCAATTCGTTCTCGCAAGTTTGCGATCTCGTTTTCTAGATGTTAGCTTAGATGTTTTTGAGAGCACAAACGGGTAAACTTCGTGTACTACTAGTACTACTTGTATTAAGGAATGTTCTTCATTTAGGTGTATAGCACGTGTAGATAGGTCATAACTACATTACATCAGGAAAATGCTGTTTTGTGTTTGTAGAATAAATACGTTTTCTATGTGCTAAATCCTGTCTACTCAGTAAGATTATTAATATTTTTACAGCGTATGCAGACCGTTTTGGTTTGCACACAAAACTTTTCCGGTTTCCGTGCGTTATATTGTGTCGACCCATAAACAAAATATGTAATGAAGTAACGCGAACAGCAAACAAAAAATTAATATAATTTATACATTGCCTCAACAAAAGAATGAATAGGAAAACAAATACAAATATTATAAGAATAACTATAATATTATGTATATTATAGTTGTCGGTATGATTTTGTTTTTCTTTCTTTTTTAAAATACCTTTTCGTGGACAGGTAAATTTGTGGATTTATGAATATGGAAAGAGGGGAATTAGCGTTGGTCATTTTCGAATGTGTTTGGTTTACATTCGTGGATCGGTCAACCAACAAAATCAAAGAAAAATATTGTTCATCGATTATTAATGAGTGTCGAGCATATTATTATTAACTTAATATTTTTTCTATAATATGCGTTCATTTGCTTATTATTTACGGTGTTATATAAACACTACCGCCATTTACACAAGTAACAACATCTAATAGTGTTGCGAAAAACAAGTTAGGATGTCTAGAAAGTTCCCAATTTATTCTTCAGAAACATTTTTGCGTGAACCCGATATCCGTTAACTACCTGGATGCCACTCTATTCTCATCGCGTGCATACATACTATATAAATATGTGAGGGTGCATAATATATTCCTTAAAGATTTTTTTACTACATAATTTGCTTTGAAAAAAAAATTGTCTATAACGTTTCAATTCAAAAAGCTGTGCCCTTTTTTAAAACTTCATGAAGTGTTCTGATTATAAATTGTTGCTGTTTGCTATTCTCTTTTGTGGACGAATGTTGATCGATTACATTACTAGTAACAATTGTCCACAATGTGTGAATATATGTTTTTATAAATCGTATATACTAAATAGTCATTCGCTTTAGTATGAGTGATTGAAATTTCGTTGAGCAACGCCCGCTTGTATGATATAATGACACAGGAGGCTTTATTATAGACATAGAAATAACAAAATGAGCTAAAAGCATCCAATTTGGTCTTCACAAGATTAATTGAAAGTAAAATTAAACACAGAAGTGATCATGGCCTTAACTTGTTAGTATTACGTGAGATTGTTAACAACTTGATAGCCATATATGACCAATCGATAAGCACTGATTCTAAGTTTGTTTTATCACCAGTACAAGTGATTCCCCGCGCAGTATGCAAACAAACGAATGTTGATTTTTGTTTTTTATTTTCACAATACAACCATTTAAAAGATGGGCAACTGCTATCCTGTTTCTCTATAATAAGTATTTTCTTAATGTTGAATTTGCTTTAAGTAATTTACGACTGCAACCACTAATTCGTAGCTATGCTAAATGTTCGCAATTCAAATGACGTGTTCATTACACAATGGCTTGCACCTTGATTTGTGATTTATTTGTTTTTTTGTCAATTACAATTACAATATGTACTAGCTTGAAAAAAGCAATCAGTAAGTTATTAAACCTTCTTTACTTTACTTCACGGTTTTAATACGTCTGTTCCAGAAATAAATAATGGGAATAATTACTTCTGTCTTGGAAAATATGGCATTATCTAATTGCATGTAATTAAAATTTAATTATTATGTTCGCTTCTATGAGTCTGCTTAGTTTTGAAAATGTGTATTCAATGTATTACTGTAAAAAGTCTTACGTCAGAACAATGTTTAATGGATTGTAGGTAAAGGAAACGGCAGTTAGATATCATTATGTTTATGAAAACAGCGCAATTGTTTAAATGTGGAGATTTTATATCGGTTTTATATATCTTGTATCAAAACCAAATAATCGTTTATTTTAGCTTTGTGAGAGTACTAACTGAAGACTAAACAAACTAGTTACCACGTCCACAACACACTTTCAGTTTTAGCACATTAGCTGTTTAAATAAATCAATAAACTATTGAATTCTTGTAAATATCATTATGCTTTGAACTCGAATTGCAGCGCAGTAAGTTCCATGTTAAACTCATTAGTTGTGCAATAACCCATTGTTACTTCGTAAGCATGTGTTTGGTATTTTGTTTGTTTTTTACATATAATACGTATATACATTTAATATACCAGTGAATGAGTTGGTAAGATAACCAAGGGCTTAAACAGATATTATATGGGACAATCCGAGTATCAATAAGGCCGTTAACACAATATACAGTAGTTCTAAGATGCAAAATCGTTCAGACAGGTCAGAAAGTAAAAGACGGTCTCCTGAAATTTTCCTTTATTTTCATTATTCCGATGTATTGGCGAGTTGTTACTGCTTGTGTATTATCTTCTAGAAGTTATAAGACGACATAATACCAATTGCATTCATATTAAAACAAAATATTATGAACTGCTTGGATTCAAACACGAAGATTTATATTTCCCAAAGCTTAGTCATGAATGTTGTCAGTAAATGTCGTTGTTGTTGCATTTCTGGTGTTTACTGATAATTTCGTTAGTGCTTTTGGACGAACATGTTCTTATCAAACGTCATCATAAATACTAATGCTACATACGGAACGAAATTAAAAATTAATGCTAATTATCGTATTACTTTCTTGACAACAAAGAACTAATGTGTTAATAAAAGTTATTATATGGTGTGTCAGCCAATGATTTACCCACGTTCATTACCTTAAAGACTGACTTTGATGGTTTATCTTATATTGCATATCCAAGTAAGTTTTGCAAAATCATGTATGCATGTAAATTCTTTTGTTCCCCAACCCACCATTCCAAAGACAAAATATGTTGGAAACAATTAAAAAGACTACAGTTCCGTGCTAGATTCAGCGTGCTTAGTAAGATGATCGATTAGTTGTTACAACGTAGGCATTCAGTATGGGTGTGCATGTAAAACGTTTCCGATAGGAACACGTATGGTTTATTGTATAGAGCAAAAAAAGGATTTACCAACAGACAATTAGAAGATTTATGTAGTGTTTAAAAACCGGAATAACACAAAAAATATCACTATGGTATTATTAACCATGTAGTATTGTTCTAGAATATGTGTGCAACTGCATAATATAGTATGTGTTGTAATGGCATTGTAGTTACATATAATTATAATAAACAAATACAATTAAAAGCAATATTGTTCAATCTTCATGGCTCGTATTTTAAGTTTACAAGGATTCCTAGCCCGTGAAAGGCGCTCATAAAAATAATGTACTTGATATAGTGTACACAAAATAATATACATGTCTTGAAATATTAATACATGTTAAAATACATGAAAAAATTAATAATGAATTTAACAATATGGTGGCAAAAACACAATTCAGAAGACCGGTTAATAAGCTGTCTAATGACGGGGAATATGCTTTCAAAACGTTTTGAATCTGGTTAAAACTTAAATACGTTTTGTCGCCATTGTAATATATATATAAGACTAAAATTAAGATTGTTTGTTACCTACAATGAACTGGAATTTTAGAAATTATAGTGGTGTGCCATGCACACATGTTCATAAGTGCATAGAACGCAATAAGTACCATGAAATACCATTGCCAAAATATATTAAAAAAACATCGACTTAAATACAATACCGGAATCATACATATAATGTCGTATATGGCAACACCAATTGGAATTTGAACTGTCTAATGTGTTGCGTGATTTCCATCTAACCATTGAATATTCGATGAAATATCACATGATTCAGACAGCCAACCGGATCACTCAGAAAGTTTTGTCTGTTGTATTGGCCCATATCCTTACATCACACAAATTCTCATGCTAAGATTGTGCAAGGTTTGATATCAGAATAAATGAACACATAGAGCCACATCATACGCAAACAAAAACAAATAACTAACTTTGTGGACGTATTATGCATGTGCATGGAACAATTTCTCACACTAGCGAGTTGGGTACAATATATTAATTGGTATGTATATATATCGTTCTTGCGCTAGAAATTATAAGTATTTTCCTCGATTGTTAAAAGACAGCATTTTGAGACATGATGAATAATTGTATTCTTGTTTGCGCTAATTTTGTATTCATAAAATATAATTTTAATATTTACACTGATTCTCATGTTTAAATTACCAAATTGAATGTATTGTGGCCAATGAAAGCACGAAGGTCGAGAAAATCTTTAGACGCAGGTCAACACAGGACTTTACAACAAATATATTAATTTATTTCAATGTAAACGTCCCTGCAATGTTTTCAGAGCCATCGGTGAGTTTTTTTAGACTCTTTTCAATTGCAATAATGCATTATCAACTCTTGCCCGGGACTATTTCCATCTGGCGAATGCATTGTATTGGAATAAATGCACATGGCAAATGTTAATCAGTTCTATTGGATGTATAGGGCTTTTGAGAGAATGCACCACACGTTCACCCAAACGCTGGTGAACTTTCTAATGTAACACAATTGAGTAATAACATTTAATTATGACACAAATTACTGGGTTAAAGGCAAGGATATAAAGAACAGTGAAAATGCTTTCTCTCTGAAAATTCTGCATCAAGTTAACTGATTATATTCGACAATGCAATACACTGCAATGTCGAGAAAGAACAAAACTGATATCATAAGGGAATATTTACAAGAAAATCCTGCAATAAAAAAGCTATTATAGAATAGTTATAAGTTAGGTATATTTATTAACCTGTTCTGCAGGATAAATTCGTGCCTGTTTTTTTTCCAATGTAAAAACGATCATTTCCGATTTTGATGACTTGAACAAAATTGTACACGAATATATATAGGATCCGGCATGAGTTGTCATATCATACCATATTTTATTAAACGAGTTCAGGAATTTTGTTAGTAAGCGAGCCTTTGGCGAGCTTACTAACGAATTTCCTGGACGAGTTTAATAAAATATGGTATGATAAGACAACGAGTGTCAGATCTTTTTNATCAACGCGTTTTTCTATTTCGATATAATTTATTCGAATCTTGAAAATTACAAGATTTGCAATGATATAAAAATTGATGTCAATATATATCAGAAAATAAAATTGAATGACAAAAATGCGATTATTAAAATGTATATATGATACAAGATGTACTTACCCAGTTTTACGTCAACAGATTGCACGTGGCTGCACAGAAAATGCACGAGGGCCAAGCCATGCAGGTAACATGCGGCTACCTTGCGTCGGTTCCTCCGGGTCATAGCGGATGACGTCATATAAAACGCGAGTCACAATAACTCGCTCATAAGTAGTAAAATATGGCAACTTCTTTGATTCGGCGAAAAAGGACGCACACAACTATTGTATTAATCCGGTCTGTATATGACACGCGGAATGTAGGCTTTCATATGTTTTCATGGTGTTTTGTTGATGCTAGTACGATTTATATCCAGGAATGTACTCCATTTCACTGTTCAAACTTCATCACATCGGCAAAATAAATATTTGTATTTGAACTAAAAGTATTGAATTCCAGCTGCTTCTCGAGTAGAAACAAGTGTGTGAATTTATTATTATATATATTACATTATTATGTTACACACTTACCACAAAATATATAATAATAAAACACCATATTATAGAAAACCATTTCTCCGTTATAAATGTATATTTAATTCAGATGTGAAATGATAGCTGAAGCACAATTCTTTATATTGTCAATACAAATACGACCGCTCGTTAGGCGTAGTTTTTATTTCGTATTTTATTCTTTACGATTCCGTTAATTCTTTGCTAATTGCTTTCACATACACGTACACGTACAATTATTAGATTTACGAACGGCGCATTCAATACACACTAATTGGCATACGAGTGCGTCACGACACATGTTTAATTATATTTTACCATCCATGTTTTTCCAAACTGAAATCTGCCCTGGCGTAACAATAAGACAGATCGCGTGGTCCGTAAAGCAGGGAGCAAACATTTTCCTGCAATGCACGAGAGGTATCGAGCTGACAGTATCGCTGGTCGAATAACACGTATCGGATTTACGTTTTGAGGTTTCAGTTGGCGGTCTGCGTCGGGGCGATTGGACAGGATTGCCCTATGGACATTGTGGATACATTTTGAGACGTATTGATTGGCGGAAGGAATTGATGAACATGTTAATAAAAAAAATGGACAATATTAACTAGCATACGAGTATATAGAATAATGATACAACTTATTTGAATGATATTTCGCATTTACGTACATGTGTGTTTGTATGTATAACGTTTTCTTGTACACTATCAGATGGAGTTATGGGGTAACTAATGGTATTGTTGCTATATGATTTCCTTTCTGAACTATCCAGAACAGATTGGCTTTTCAACTTTTTGCTGTTACATCATTACGAATTTTAATCATTTCCTTTAAGTATACTCGTACATGTTCGTGCATAATGTCCACGTGCTGTTGGTTATACTAGTATTGGAAAACATAATTAATTACATTCAAAACTACTACTGAGACAGTCTGACTAATATAGCACCATTGCAACACATTTGTAATACATTCATGTCTACAGGTCAGTGCGATATGTATTGTCCACGTTATTTACATGCATATTACATATGGCGTTAAAAGCCTACATATAATATTGTACAAGGTCCTCTGAATGTTAACTTAGTAATACCGCCATGCCATCCACCCTAAATGACACACTATAAGATCCACATGCTATATTTTGTCTTGCATATATGTTTGATATTCGTTCTGATATACATATCAGCGAACCTTATGCGCACGTTTGTCATTTAAAAATGTATGTATGTGCTAATATTCTTATTGTCTTTGATCGATGCAATATTTTCTAATATCCGAGTTAATGTTTTACATACCTGTATATAAAATGAATTAAAACGTATATCAAGACAAATTCATTTCAAGTTAAGAACGATAGATGTTTTCATATGCGAGTGTCCTTACATAAACTCTTTTGCTGACGTTTCTATCAAAAAGATGCTTGGGTCTATTTCTGTATTGTTCGATAATATATCTATTTCGCAACCGATGAGGGAAAGTCGTACAATGGAACTGCCTTATGTTCTAGTTTCTTGCAAAAATTGTCAGAGAGGCAATATGCAATCTTTCCCAATTGCCAATAGAAGCCAATTTATAATCACCCATGCCTCCGTCATTCCATATATGTTTGCGCACATGTCCTTGACATATACCAGAAAATACTGAGCAAGCAAAATTAAATCCAACAGAAGATGTTTGTAAAACAGTTTGTTCACCCTATATCAATTCAGAGAAAATCGGACGAAACCTTTTGGATGTAGGCAACATAACTGTAAAAAGGTAAACTTTACACCTTAAGGGCCATTTCATGTTCTATTTGTTTAAGTTTATTCTAAATTCTGTAACTGGACCACCGAACTTGGTAAGAATAAATATGAACATGTTTCTCCAACCGAGGTTAAATTTCAGGGACATAAGGGTAAAACAATAGCCACTGGGTCATTACACAATTTTATTCTTTGTATTTGTGCTTTGTTGTTTTGTTGTTGTTTTTTATGTAAGGGATCGATGTGTTTTGTCACCAATCGAAACCACATCACCCCTCCAAATTAATCACGCACGTAATTGTCTTTAGTATTATTCTATGTCTTAAGTAAGATTTCATTTAGTTAAATGGACAATGATTTTAGCATGAAACAAATATGAATGATTTTAGGAAATGGGCGGTGTAATATGTATTTCTAGAGAAAAGGGCCGAACGAGATCTGACCATAGGTGTCATTTATAAATTATGACTCAATAATCTAAAACACACATCCACGTTCTTAACAATATTTAGACAATACATATTTCTTAAAGCTCTATCAATTTTGATTTGAAGCATATTGGTATAGCGATAATTCCGTGAGCTCATAGTACATAATGGCAATAATTCAACAGCTTTTTTAAGGTAATAAAAGACACAGACAATACCAGATAAAAGCAAGCAAACCAACAGCTTATTTGGCATTTGAAACACTTCCCCTGTTGTCATTTAACTGTAAATGCATGCTCGCATTGTGTCCTATACAACCCCATTACCGCGTCACAACAACACTGGTCTGTTTCCTTTGGTAATTCAATTGACGGTTCCATCATTTTACAATAACAGTTAAGAGTATCACGTTTAACTTTGTATTTGCCTTTTTACCTAGTATTTGCCTTTTTACTTAGGTGTTATATTTCCGTTTAAATCTTATTTCAATATGTATTATTTTTTAAAGTCTAACTTACGTGACTGAGAAAAAACAAATGTTTCATTAACTTTATTTGTTTCAGGAATAATGTAATTTAAAATATATACTTGTGCTTTCATATTATGAATTTTATATATTTCAATCGAGTTATTCGAAATAGCATACAAACATATCATGATTTTGTTTGAAAGAGGGTCCGTTCTAAATTAATTTCTAGATTCTATAAAATGTATAATTCAATATCACCCTCCTTTTTGTGCACACTTATCCCCTCTAGAGTTGGTGAAAGATTGGTTTATCCACTTCGTAATTCTAACAATATTCTCAGCTTTCAATGTAAATCAAAACTTTTTTACGATCTTTCCTACCATCAACTATAAACTTATGAAACAATTTACCGGAATCGGTAACAACAGCTCCTTATCTCTCAGCTTTCAAAGCAAATATAAACAAAGATAAAAAAAATAATTAATCACCAGCATTACTACGATGGAGAGCGGCAGTCTAATGTTGTACATGCACGTTTACGAATGCATTGTAGCAGCCTAAATGAGCATTTGTATGCGTACAAAGTCCATATTGTCAATGTGGTAAGATTGAAGATACGTATCACTTTTTCTTCAATTGCCCCATTTATACCGAGAAAAGAGTTATCCTCTTTGACAATCTGTCCAGTTTCCAACCCATAACTTTACAACTACTTCTGTTTGGTGTTAAAGACGAATCATACGAAGGGAATTCATTAATATTCAAACATGTTCAGTCTTTCAGGCGAGAAAGTCATAGATTCTAAGCCCTACTCCATCTCAGGAACAAACCATTTTCTGCTAACGATGCCCCGTCCCGCAACTACTTCTTTTCTTATCGAAACTTCTCTTATTCTGAAACTACCCTTTTACTTCCTTCCTTTTCCGTCTCAACTTATTAGCTTTTTTGCTATCTGCACTTATCTTTTTACTATTTGTATTACAACGTATTTTTTTTTTTTACTTTTCTAAACGGTATTCAACCACTTATCGCTGTATCGTATTGTTCGTAATTTTGTCATTTTTATAAATTGTTGTTACACGTTTGGTTGTTTACACCATAACAGCAGCGCTTCTAACTGACAGAAGAGAGGCATAGCATAAGCCTCGAGCTTGTTTCTCAAATTATGTTAAATTGTATACAACAGCCTTTATGTTAAGCAATACCGCAATTTCTACCTGCCTTGTTTTTTGTTCGAACATAGTATGTATGTTTTGTATTGTATTGCTTATTATGTAATTTCTATGAGCTAAATAAATAGTGTTTAAACCAAACACATTTATTTTTAGAATGTTGCTGTTTGCATTAGTTTAGGACCGTTTTAACTTGATGTATTTTTTACTTGGGGTCTTTATAACTTGCACTCAAATAAAGAATGAATTCGAAGTCGAATTAAACTGTCACAATGTAGACAATCCTCTGCAATTTCTTCTGCGGCTAATTATTTTGGGGAAATAATTATAGACGCCAACACGCTTCACGTGGTGTCGGAAATAGTAAGCAAATAAATAACAGGAGTGATTATCAAGAAGTAATCGCTTGCATATACGTCTAGATGTACCTCGCGTGAAGAAAGTTGTTCTCGTTCGAAACAATAAATGTGTGTATACTAATGTAGACTAACTTTTACAGTTTTACCCAAACTTGTTTCTCTTAGATTAACTAAATCTTTTAGTTTGTTAGCAAATACATGTTTTGATCAATAGATAAAACAAGACGAATCATATTTAGATTTGATGATAAAAAACAGTTCTAAAATGTCATACTTTGTGTGGGTATTGGTCATGAAAAGCTAAAGTGCAAACATCCATAGAAGCAGTTTGAGTGGCATATAAAGGTATGGTCTGGAAATAAACAAAGCATATACAGAAACATTGCGGATGTCAATTATTGTATTGATTTGTCATTGAATTGAAACATTTTCACTCGTCGCTCTGATATTCCTGCATTTTTTGTTTTTTATTTATCTAATCACATTTTAATAAAAATCGATGATCTTCATAAACAAGAACATCATCTATATTGCCTGGAAGCTAAAAAAACAATTCGTATATATTATGTACCTAGCCGTGCCGTTAAAACACAGTTTCTAGACAATATTTTAATAACTATAAATACATACTATATGTTAAATTAAACCGTTATCAATATCATACAAATAGTACTATAATAGCAGCTCCCACGTATAGCCACCACCTTAAAATTACACAATCGTAAATTATATGTCTACAACTACTGCTGGGAGACAACACATCTGTTTGCCGAACACTTTATGGCTAAGAGGACGTTAGCAGTCATAAATATGCTACTTATTGCCCATTTCCTGTCTTCATACCTTCTCCACGTGAAAGAACATTAACTAGATTCGAGAATAACGCGTTTTAATGAACAACTCAGTCTTCATAAAAACGGTCACCTAACCTAGTAATGTACTTATCAATTCACACAGTAAAACAATATATAATATTACACCATAGACATAGGTACATAAATAACGAACAGATAATAAAATAAACAAAAAAACTGTCATTATTTCTTTTTATATGTTTAAGATAAAGTTGTGTTTAGAAAAAAATTGCCAAATTGTGAAAATATGTCGCATATATGTTTATACTACAACTTGATGTACATATGTACACATTTTAAAAAGAAGCGCAACATGCATTGCCATTTCCTAATCATGGAAAGAAGAAAACCTTAACATTGACATACGGCGTTGATCGGTTACCAATGCATATTGCAATTGTAATAAAACATCATTAAAACATACAAAATTGCCATTTCGTGATAAGAGAAGATGACAGCAAATCTGTGTTAAGCTTAACCAATGTTTTTTTTGTATATATTGTCATATACAATGCAAGCAAACACTAGGCACAGAGGGAAAATATTATTCAGTCACATGAGACACCAATGATGTGTGTTTATCTTTAATTGACGGATCCCTCATTTTAACAGTACATTTCCCTGGCCCTAAACATCTTTTCCCATTAACAATTGAGTATGTAATGCAGTATTTACCATACATAATTTACATCATAATCTCATGTACAAGGCACTCTCTCCTGAATTTGTTGTTATCCGCAATCGCAAATGCAGTTAATATACTAATTTTCGGATATGCCATTACTGTTTAGCATGTATATTGGATTAAGATGTGGACCGAAGAACTGGCTTTGGAATAAATGTCAGTCTTTTAAATGGCTTGAATTCGTCATGTCTCCTGGAAATTGATTTTGTGAATTGTTTGTTGTCTTTCTAGTTATGTGAGGTTGTATGCAAATTATGTGTTTATGAAAGAGTATAGGTTCATGATGTTTAAAACACTTAATGGTGTGTTATTAATTCGACACATTGCCTAATTGTCATAATGTTTGATGTGTAAGTGTCTGTGTGTACTTTGATTGTAAATCCTGTTTATGATTTGCAAGATGTCAGTTCATCGGTAGAAAATGTAATAGCAAGAGACAAAAATATTAGCGCGATGGCAAGCTTCGCAAAGTGGATTCAACGAAGATCAGAATTGTTGCATCTGGTTAAATTAAAAACGAAAGAAAAGTCTAAAAAATAGCGTACATTATACAGAACGTGAAAGGATGACATCACCCATGGCAATGATATTTTATCTACACTGATGTTCAAAAAGAATCCAGTACATACAGTCAGTTTCACATTGTCCCAATGGAGTTAGAATGAGTTGTTGTGTGTGAGGTTCCGTCGGAAACGTTTTTTGTTCTTTTTGACACCAAACATATTACTNTGTCCCAGATCAATGGAGTCAGAATGAGTTGTTGTGTGTGAGGTTTCGTCGGAAACGTTTTTTTGTTCTTTTTGACACCAAACATATAACTGATATAAATCGGTGTATTCAACGTTGTTGAAAACAACAAACACGCGCATACTACATCATTTTGATAACTTACATGACTTCGATTGATGTTTAAGTGTTGTACAGCCTTTTTTTTGTTTGTTTATTTGTGTACTGAAGGCAGAAACATTATACTAAAATCATGAGATAAATAGATTACCAGGTAAGTGTCAAACACGATTTTGTTTATTCTCTTGCTATTTACTTGTTTTCTCGCTAAGCCTCGCTTTACAAACTTTACTGTATCGAACACTAACCAAGTATTCTCTGCCCGTTATCGTAGGAGAGCTCATTTTCTATTTGATAGCTGAGTCCAAATGTTATTACGTTGCTTTTACCGAATGATCGAATGTTTAGACTCATATCATGACACAAATTAGTTATCAATATTTGGCGTCTGTTTTATCCAAGTGTTGCCTATTAAATATCAATTATACATTTAAAGTATTCCCTGGTCAAAACATTAATTTTATTGTTATTGATAATTTTCACACGGTCGCTATGTAACAACATTTCCCTTGCAGTAAACAACCTACTAGGGAGATAAACTGCACGCCTACATTGTCGTATTTCGCGCATACCAGACTGGAAGAACAAACACGTCATATCTCGTAGGACAACACATACTAATGGTGTCATGTCTACAACACTAACATGGCTTGTTTCTAACGGACATTGGCATCTATACAGTCAGAAACACCGCATATCAGACTTTAACGGAGATATAATTTCAACATCGTTTCGTAGCAACCAAATACATGTTTTACAATACATAAAATGTAATTAGTTCACACAGGCCCGTTTGGTTGATACAGATATTTCTATAGCTGATTTGAAGAAAAGTAGGTTACTGATCATTCACTCAAGAAGGCAACATATCGTGTGATAGTTCATTTAATCGTCTTAAAGCATCGTATCGGTAAAACAAATCAAACGATAGCTCATTATCTAATAAGTCAATAATTATGTTGACCCAATATAAAATGTCTCGAATAATTTGTAACTAGGAAAAGTTATCAAGTAACACACAACAATATGTGAATGCTGGAGCACTTTAGAGCCCAGAGCAACGTTTTAATGTCTTGATATGATGATATGACGGTGAAATACATGTGAGACAAATTTCGCTAGCAAATACATTATTCAGGAAGTTAAATTCTTCGGGCAATTTTACGATGCGGTTTAAAGTCAAAACGATTCGAATGCAAACAATCGAACAACGTATAACAATATACTTGTGTTACTTTAACCCTTTTCGATACATTATTTAAAAAGTGGGTCAAGCATAGATAACTGCTCGTCATAAACAATGGCAAATTGCGTTTCTAAAGCAACAAGGATATATGATCCTAGGCCAGGGAGGATCTATAAATTGTCATGCTTGTCTATAAAAAGCGAACATGTTATTCTTGTTTGCAAACAACTGAAACGATCTTTTCTTTAAACATGACAGTTTTATCTAAACACAGATGTTTTAACCTATACAGGCTTGTCTTTTTTATCTTGATTAAGTAATTGCTTAAACAGTTGCCATATGAAATAAATTGTGTGTGCGTTTTGTTATATGTTATTAATATAGCAATCAATGAAATTCTAGCAACTGTATCAGGAGACAATACCTCTTATTAACTAGAAATGATCAAAATTAGTATCACTGCCTTAGAACGGTCATTGCAAAGTATTGGGGTTTTAAGCCGGTTTGAGGTATTACAGAACCTGACGCTTACCGCGGAATTAAGCACAAACCAAATGCGCGTCTTTAATGAATGTTGCTTATATTAAATACTGACACAAAATTACAAAACAAAATGCACAACCTTGCGTGCTTGATTCTAATGTATAATAATCATTTGCCGATAAATCATTTATTGCGAAAGTGTTAAGTGTTTGGTATTTTGTGCGCAGACTTAACTTGTTTTTATTGTTTATACATGAGTTTATGACGGTACATAATGAGAATTTCGTTTTCGTTTTCCTTATTGAACGTTCGGGTTAAGGTAATTTGCAAAACCACATTAGTTTGTTATTTTAAATCCTAGCTGATTTATACTACGTGCGTGTGTGCGTCGATTTTTGCATGATTCTTTTGTGCGAACATGAATAATGCAATCGTTTTCAAACGTAGTACTGTAAGATGTCTTACGTTATGGTAAAAAGTGTATGAAGCAATAGTTTTTGGCCGACTCTGCACACTAGGAAATTGATATTTTGGCATAATTATACATTTACAAAGTTGATAGATGCATAACGTAATTTTACGTAAGTTGAAATATCACAAAAAAATGTAGTGGTCATATATATTGTTTTGCTTGACTATGAAAATAAAAATCTTGATAATATGTCTTTCAACCGATTTATTTTTGTTACGCATTATCCGTAAATTAGTGTGTGCCATATGAAGACCGACAACACATATTCATTATATGGTACATTCTTAAAATTCTTCTGCAGATATAAAGCTTCATTTTTTTTTGATATTTCGCAACACTCTTTATAATGTGTATTACAATTTATAATTGTTTTATGTTCAGAAACTTCGTCTAGGCGTACGTCTTCACTTTATTGAGTATACTGTAGATACAAGCAGTGCTGGCTAGACTTTACATAGGCTATACCACTTATGAAACGGATTTCCAATATCGTCAATGTTTCCGAAACAATACATTAAATTATTGTTCAAATATTGTTTTTAATATACTACTTTCTCTGAGAGAGAGACAAAAACATGTTAATTGTGTTATACAATAGACGGCGTTTCAAACTTTTGTTTGAAACTAAACAAACTCTGATATTTCGGCAGCACAGATACACAATGCATATAACCCGCCTTCGGTTTGAACCAGTAGAAAGAACTACAATTAGTTTGTACCCGTAAAATACAACATAAAATATAAGTATATGCAAACTTATTAATTATAACATACAAGAAGGTCACTCAGTACGATGAATTATCTCTTGATATTGTGCATTCAGTCATTATAAGTATTACGGAGTCAGCTTATTGTGACCGTTACAGCAATGTTCTCAACATGCGACTATTTATGAGCCTTGTTGGCAAAGAGAATTCGTATTTGTTTAATCTGTAACAATTTATGTGAGCCAGGGCAAATCAGGTTCCCATAAATTTAACTTTTCTTTCCAATTAATTAAATAAAGTACCAATTTATATTCAACATGTACAATTTATTGCTTTGTGCGAACGTCTTATATCTAGTTATTTCTCTATGTATGTATACATGTCTTATCTACATAGGTTTTAATGCATATACTTGGATTTGTTGGAGCAATTACATAAAATTGATGCAATTATATCTCGATGTGCATCAACGTTTTTGTAATATTATTGACATATGGCAGATCCGTCAACAACGCAATTAAAAAGCAACTTTTTATAACAAAAATCTTCGAATAGGATTAAGATAAGGTTTATCATGAAACACAAATTGTACAATTAAACGACTGAACTTGGGCAATGTTTAAAGCCACACTTTAGGCAAATATTGCCGTACAGTTTCAACTGCCTTTTCTTGTCATCTGTACTTAGACAATAACACAAATATCGCAAACAGGATATTGTTAAATAGTGCATTCTCGTATTCAGATTTTGGCAAATGCGTACAATAAGTTAAATAAATATAGATTAAAATTAATATTAAAATTAAAATTTAATTTAATTAATAAGTAATTAAATAAATATAAATATGGTCCATAGGACCATATATGATATATACAAAATGAACTAATTATTTGCAAAAAATAATCATAACAAATAACGACGTTAATAATGTTAATTTATATCGCTGCAATAGCGGAAAAATACATTTAGATATCAACGACTCGTCAACATTGTATTGTGTTTCCATTGCGATATAATCTATGCGAATCTTTGCAATAACAAAATTGGCAACGATACCGAAAGTAAGGCCTATACATCTTAGAAAAAGAAATTAAATGAAAAAATGTGATTACTCAACGTGTTTTTTTTATGACACCACGTGTTCTTACCCAGTTTAACGTCAACCGATTGCACGTGGCTGCACAGAAAATGCACGAGGGCCAAGCCATGCAGGTAAAATGCAGCTACCTTGCGTCGGTGTCTCCGGGTTATAGCGGCGTAATATAAAACGCGAGTCACACTAACTCGCTCATTTGTAGTAAACTATCGCGACTACTTTAATTCCCGGCGAAAAAGGACGCACATAACGATTGTATAAATCAGGTCTGTGAATGACATGCGGAAAGTAGGCATTCTTATTTTCACATGGTGTTGGTTGGTGCTAGTACTAATTATATCCAAGAATGCACTCCATTTCACTGTAGAAGCTTCATCACATCGGCCAAATGATAATTTGTATTTGAACAAAATAATGAATCCCAGCTGCTTCTAGAGTAAAAATAAAACATGCTAATGTATTAGTATATGTATTAAATTACTTATGTTACACACTTTACACAACATATTTAATAATAAAACACCATATTATAGAATAGCATTACTCCTTAGAAAATGTATGTTTCATTCTGATGTAAAAGGTAGCTAAAACACAATTATATCTATTGTCATTACAAATACGACCACGCGTTGCTCTATTTTTTTATTTGGTATTTTTTGTTTATGAATCCCTTAATGCTTTGTTGATTGCATTCACCTACACGTAAAATGATTAGGTTAATAAACGAGAAATTCCAAACACAATAATTGGCATACGACTGCCACATGACACTTTTTTCATTACATTATAGTATTCATGTTTTTCCCGATTGAATTCTGCTCTGGCGTTAAAATTTAACAGATCGCGAAGTCCGTAAATCGGTGAGGGTTGTTTCCTGCAATACATGAGAGGTATCGAGCTGGCACTGTCGCTGGTCGAATAGAAAGCTGAGGCCACCGCCTTGGAACGGTCAATGCTAAGCACTGGGGGTTTAAACCGGTTATAAAGCGCTCAACCTCACACTTGGCCTAGCAATATGCATGATACATATAAGTGTAAATAAATTCTTACCTCATAGCATTGTAACTCAAATTAAACATTAATAAAAGGGAATCAAAACGCATTCAATTTATTTACTATTCAATTACTCAATGGTAGGAAGGACACCAGAGCACCAGAGTTCCAACTTTTGTAGGCACGATGAAATTAAATTACTAACACGTATCAACTACATTCCTTCTTTTTACAAAAATATTTAAGAATATAGCATCTTATAGCTAATATTTCAGATCATCATCGCGCACCTACAGGAAGAAGCAGCAAAATTGGGTGTAACAGATCCATATAACATACTTGATTGTTTATGTGATTGTAATAATTATACTAAAATGTAAATGAAAATGATTGTAATTCCTAAAAAGAATAACCGTATAGACTGAGGCAATAATGTAATTATACTTGAAATGATAGTAATAGCTGCGTGATCTATACACGTGTATATTATTCAAAATAAATAAAAAGAAGCTTACAAATGAATCGATCAAGAAACTGCCATCAGAGAAAAATACTAATAAAGTTGAACTATATAAACTCGAGTACCTATCATGTAGCTGAAGCTTTAAGTCTCAGAGGAAATGAAAAAGCCACTGTAAGTGCTAGGACGATTGGGTTTTTTTACAAATGATAACCAAAACAACAAATTAATAAGACAATACAAAAATAAAAACATCGCATTATTGTAACACTAGAAGGCGAGAATGTATGTTATTTCTTATACGAATTATAGTGTAAATATTAATATTAAAGCACCGATTTAATACATAAACCCATAACCGTTGCAAATATAATCCTGTTATGTCATCAGAGCGTTAACGTGTGTACATAACTACAGCAAATACTTAGTACTTTGTTCACTGATGTGCAGCTCTTATTTTGCATAGCTCACTAAGTGGGTGTTAATTTATTGGAAGTGTAAACCGCAATGAAATAACCATACAAACGAAGTCTTTCATTAGGCGTGTACCAATAACAAATACTATAATATGCTAGCTGTAATTGACACACTGCAGTTAAACGATTGTCTGTCTGCATGCCTCCTACACGGTGTTATCCAGCATGTTAGCGGAGACTTATGAACGTAAATAATTATTATTTGACTCTAGAAAGTCAGCATTGAAATAAACGACTGCCACATGTTTTATGAATCGATTACTTCACTAGTTACCAATGTTAACATAGTGAAAACATATGTTTTTATAAATCAAATATACTAAATATTTTCTAAACTTAATATGTGTGAGAAATGCTTCGTTTGAAAACATCCATTTGTAATACTAAATGACAGTTGAGGCTTTGTCAGAGACATAGACATAAAAAAATGATCTAAACGCATACAATTTGGTTAACATAAGAAAAACTAAAGGTAAAATAAAACACAACAGTGATCATGGCTATAATTTGTCAGTATAAATGAAATTGTTAAAAACTTGATAGCCATATATGACCAATCTAGAAGAACTGATTTGAAATGTGCAGTATGCACACACACGAATGTTGAACATGTTTGACAATTGTTAACTATGTATCTAATTGGAAGATTGTCTACTTCTCCCCTTTATCAAAGTTTCCAATGGATTTGTCACTTGAAACATTTACACATAATAGTAATTGAAACAAAGCACTATTACCCATTGCCATTCATTGGTTCGTGCAAAAACAAAAACATTTTCGCCATTTGCATCGTGTAATCAACCTGAACATAATGTGATTTCATTTCTTTATTCTGTGATATTAAAGTGACCACCGTTTAACATTTAATGTTTAATAACCTCGAATATACATATTAATGAATGCATTAGTTCCTTAAATATTGAATGTGCGTAACTAGTTTAAAACTGTAACCACTAATGTGTATGCTATGTTCGTAATTCAAATTACGTGTTCATTACAAAATGGCTTGCACCTTGAATTATGTTATTTATTAGTTTTTCATCAACTACTATTACACTATGTACTAACTTGAACATGGCAATCATTAAGTAATTAGTTCGTATATACTTGACTTCACGGTTGTAATATGTATGTTCAAGAACTTTATATTAGGAATAATTTCTTCGTTCTTGGAATGTATTTCCTAACGATTTCCTCCTCTTACACTAATGTAATGATGTCTGAAAGATTGAACCAGGCTGTATAATCTTTAGACAATATCTAAATGTGTGTTTTTGAAATTTGATTAATATATTCGTTTCAATGTGTATGCTTAGTTTTGCACATATGAATTTAATGTATTTATGTAATCAGTCTTATTAAACAAAATTGTTTTATGGATTGTAGGTATATATATATCAAATATGAGGA
This sequence comes from Dreissena rostriformis, assembly GCA_007657795.1. Lineage (NCBI taxonomy): Eukaryota > Metazoa > Mollusca > Bivalvia > Myida > Dreissenidae > Dreissena > Dreissena rostriformis. The sequence goes on from VMBQ01000213.1 coordinate 83,963, forward strand.
TTTTAATATCGGTCTTATTTTGCAGAAAAAATCATATACTCGTTTATTTTTGCTTTGTGAGAATACTGACTAGAGATTAACAAAACTAGTTACCGAGTCCACAACACACGTTCACTTGTTACACATCAGCTGTTCATATGAAGTATCAAACTAACTTATGAACTCTTTTACATATCATTATGCTTTGTGTTCTGATTATATAAGATACCAAGTAATCCTTTTTATTTGTCGAAATTATAAATGAGTAATTATGTTGTTGCAAAAGAACATTTTTGAATTGCAGTTGAACAAGTATTTGTCAATATACACATACATCAGTGCAATGGTCGATTCTATCATTTATTTCATCACAATTTAAATATGTGAACGCAAGGGGTCTTACGTATTGGGATATATTTAACGAATGACAGTTGATTTTTTTGTATAGTCGTGTACTTATGTAAGAAAACAAAAGTAGTTTGTTACCGGCGAAATGTTGTTTTTATATAAAAACATGTATTTGTATAGATGCTTAGAATAATAAGGGATGAAATTCCTAGCTTCAGGATATTCTTTAGCAATATGTTCATTTAGTTTGAAAAAGCTGATAGCCATATATGACCAATCGAGAATTACTGATACGAAGTTTATTGTATTATCAGTGAAATTTGTGCTCTGTGCAGTATGCACACAAACGAATGTTGCAAATATTGTATGAATTATTCATTATATCTATACCCATTCGAAAGATGATCTACTCCTCCTCTTTTTCATAGTTTCCACTTGTGTTTTCACTTTAAATATTAACACATACTAGCGATGTAAACATAGCATTCTAAGAGAAAATAATGCCCTTGCCATTAATTTGTGTGTGCACAAACAAATAAATATTCACCATTTAAGCCGTATAATCAACCTGAACACAATGTGATTGTATTTGTCTATTATTTGATATTAAAGTGACAACCGTTAAACATTATATATTTACTAACCTCAAATGTACATACGATTCAATGCATTATTTACTTTAATATTGAATTTGTGTAAGTAATTTAAAACTGCAACCACTTATGTGTAGGCTAAGCTACATGTAGATATTCGTAACTCAAATGACGTGTTAATAACAAAATGGCGTGCACCTTGATTTGTTATTTATTTGTTTTCTTTTTCATCATCTTTAATTACAATATGCACCAGATTGAACGTGTCAATCACTAAGTTATTAAATTGTACATACTTTATTTTAAGGGTGTAATACTTATGTTCGCAAAATAAATAATGGGAATAGTTCCACCTCTTACTTACACTAATTCAATGGTGTTTTAAAGGTTCAACCCAGGCTTTATAATTCATAATGTTACGTCTTTAGACATAACCTTAATACATGTAATTGAAATTTCATTATTATGTTTGTTTTTATGTGTGTGCATAGTTTTGAAAATGTGTATGTAATGCATTACTGTTATTAGTTTAATTAAACACAAAAGTTTTGTGGATAATAGGTAAAGGAAACGGAAATTAGAAATTATCATGTTTATGAAGACCGCGTCATTGTTTAAATACATATACTAAATGTGAAGATTGTATATCGGTTTTATGTTTTTCGTACCAAAATAACAAAAATAGTTTATTTTTCGGTTTGTAAGAAAACTGACTGGATACTAACTCAACTGGTTACCTAGTCCAGAACACGCTTTCACTTCTAACCCATCAGCTCTTCAAATGAAGAATACAGTATCTAATGTACTCTTTTACATATTATTATGCTTTGTCTTCTCATTGTCTTCAAGACACCAATTAATACTTTTTATTTGTCGAAATTATAAATGAGTAATTATGTGGTTGCAAAAGAACATTTGTGAATTGCATTTGAACAAGTATATGTCAATCTACACAAATATCGTTGCCATTGTCGATTCTATCATTTTTATTTTATCACAATTAAAATATGAGAACACACGGGATGTAATTGGGATATATTTAACAAATGACAGTAGAATGTTGTGTATAGTCGTGTACTTATGTCAGAAAATAAAATTTGTTTGTTTTGGCTGATCGTTTTTTCTCATTAGCAATGTTGGCGAAATACTATGTCTTTACGTGCATGACGAATTGTATTCTCATGTGTTTCTGTAATAACCTAAACATATGTTCCTTAGTGACTCCAACTGTTAACGTTGTCTTCACAAACAACACAATAAAAATGTAGGCATGGCAAAATTAACATAACAAGGAAGTTATGAATCTGTATGGGTTCATGGTTCTTAAAACCCTTAATGGTGTGTTAATCATTCGACACATTGCCTAATTGTCATAAACGCGTATTTTATGTTTATGGGTCGGCCTATACTATGCTTTTACATAACGTTTATGATTGTAAGATATCAGTTCAAAGGTAGGAAATGTAATAGCAAATAACGTTTTCTATGAGAGACACAAACTAGCGCGAGGGTAAACTTCGCAAAGTGGGCTAAACGAAGATCAGAATTGTTGCTGGTTAAATAAAATACGATAGAGCAGACTTAAAAAGACCGTACATAACACAAGACGTGAAAGGATGATATCATTCATGGAAATACCATTTGATCTCATACTCCTATCCAAACAATCCAGTACATACAGCTATACAGTTTCTCAGATCAATGGAGCCAGAAATGATGGTTGCCCTAGATTGAGACAAGTGCTTACATTCAGTATAAAACATTCAAAATCTACACAACCACAATGCAGGAATGGCGTAAATAACATAGAACGGAAGAAACACAACTGTGTGAGTTCATGGTGCTTAAAACACTTAACGGTGTGCTGGTAATTAGACAAATTGCCTAATTGTCATAAACGCGTGTTTTATGTGTACGTGTCTTTGTGCACTATTTTTTTAATCCCGTTCATGACGTAACAAGACGTAAGTTCAAAGGTAGAAATGGTAATAGCAAATAGCTGAGTAAACATTTTCCCAAATCACATTTAACAATAAGTTTTGGCACTCGACAAAATATGGAAAATATGAACAACGGATGTTACTAAAGGATTAACACTCATTTTACGGTTTTCACCATATTAATACCACACGCCTTATTGATCAATGTGTGAGCCAGAAGTCAGGTTATACTAATTCAATAGTCAATCTATGTCCAAAAATATTCTTAGCTTATATGTATTTGTATAGTATGCATGTTGGTTTTTAAAGTTTTGAAAATTATTCAATTTATTATTTTTAAATTCGGCAAATCATAAACATTTAAAATAATCTACATCGCTTTTCTAAGCATGGTTCTTATCACAATAAAGCATACTCAATTCGTGTTGTCAAATAACGACCATAAATGCGATAAAGTTTAACGAGAGATATCCAAAATTATTAAATTCCAAACTCGGAAAAGCTAAGAACATCTCACAAATTAAATATTCACAAACATTGTATTTACGGAAGAGTCCGAAACAAAATAGGTATTTTATAGGACCACTTATATTACTGCATGATGTCACATTAAATTAGCATTTCGAAAAGTATGCATAATTCAATAAAAGCAAACAAAGATCATTTAAGTTAGAGAAAGCCATGTGAGTAATGTCTGCGATTTAGAAGGTGTACTAAGAACCAGCCAAACCTCAATAATTCAATGGGTATAATTGAAGCAAAACAAAGTCAGACATTCCCGGTGAAATTAATTCAGTTGTACCAATATACCCCAAATGCATACCTGTCACGTCAATTATTTAATGTTAACCATTCAATATACGTCCTTAAATATCACTTTGCAACACATTCACACTTTTAGTCATTCTCATATGTGGGGATTCTGCGTTTAAAAGTATGTCTGCATGTTATCAGAATAAACAGGAAGTCTTGCGTATGCTCTGAAACGATTGTTCGATGTTCTCATGCAAACATGTCCACAAACGACAGAAAAAAGATGATCCGACTGTTGTCAAGTTTTTGAACGCGAACAAATGTGACGTCCTTAAGAGAAAACATACACGTGAATGCACGAAATAGTGATTCAAACATGTATATGCGTTATGGTGTTTTGTATAATAATATTGTTATATATTGGCAAATGGTCACTGCTTTAAACATAAATCCCTCATTTCCCAGATTATTTATTTCATGTTAATGTCTACGGGTTAGTATTATATCTATGTATGTGATATCAAACACACTTTACAGAGCGTTTCAGTATTTGTTTAGTTGCCGGTGTAATTTTAATACGTCTAACATAACAAGTTCATTTTACAGATAAGTGTAAAATAATATGAGTATGATAAGTTAAATATTTGCATATGTTGACTTGTTTCTCAGATTAAATATGCTACTTAAATAAAATCGTTTCAAGTTCTGATTTCTGCACGCAGAATTGTGTATTAAGATTAAGAAAAAGTATGTACATATATATTATGGACATGTTCGTAGGCTATTACATTGTAAACTATGTTCCGGAAAGACTCTGCATAATCTGCTTATATTGTCTCTCAGCACGAAATAGTAATATAAATCCTCGTTGATATCTGGTTAACGCTAAGACGTTTCTTAAGAGCAACCGTCTATTTATTTATGTATGTATGTATCCAATCATCGTAGTTGAGCACGCTATTAGCTACAGTAGTGTATGATGTTATTAAGGTATAAAATTGTTAGTTACACGGTTGTTTACTTCACCCCTACGGTGCAATACAGGGCCATCAAACTAATATTGGGTGAGAACGTAGATCGAGCCGAATTTTAAATTTACTTCCCCGAATTACACCAAGCGGGATCAGTAAGAAGAGGTGAACCTAATTTATCTTAATCGGCGTCAATATAGTAACACATTTACACTTAGCTTTACTGTATTTTACAACGACGTCTAGGTAATTAGCGTTATGTCATTTAACGTCACTGACGTAATATCAAACGCTTCTGACTTAAAATGGAAACATGCACGGTAAGCCTGTGACCAGGCTCAGCCAATGAAAAACGAGTATTCCGTAAGAGGTAAGAAAATATTAGTTACACGGCTTCTTACTAGCTCCGAAATTAAAATGCATATTTATACAGAATATGGGATGTTCTTAAACAACAATGTTTATCGAATGCACCGGACAAAATATGCATGGCAAACCATGTGTGCAGTTTACTGGTCCTTACATAAAGATGCTTTTGCGAAAAAATTATATCCCCTTTATTATCAGTCAAGCCATCGTTCTTGTAGTAAAATAATGCGCATGTACTGCAAGCGATGTGCACGCCTACAAAAACAAAACCCCTACGCTGTTATATGTTTCGATATTTCGGTTAAAGAGGTGAGACAGATAACGAGGAAAGAATTAGTTGTCTATAAAAGTCCTGAACAACTTCGTATTGCCAGAATCATGAAAAAATAAATAAACGAAGGAAAATCGTCGTTTTTCTTGAACACGTTATTACAATCGTTTTTAAATAAACTTTTATGTGTATGGAAGATCAATGTTCCAAAACCATTGATTTTAGCATTCAGACGATGGCAATATGCATATAGAATAACCATATGTTGCCAAATGATGTGTGAGTATTAGTAATCACGAAGCGATATGCATTTACCAATTTTGTCTAACAACAGTTTATCGCCCATGTTGGGTGTGTGGTTATTTTCAATAAGCACTGAGCATTATGCAAAACTGAATTTCATTTACAGCATTGGAACATAACTCAATATTAACCAAACAATGAGAACTCTTTTTGTTTGTAATAAATAATGGAATTTTGCAAATAGCAAATGGGATGCTGCAATATGGCATCTTAAAAATAGCAATTTGCTATCAGTAAAACTCACGGCACATTAACATTCCATTCTAATGTTCGGGGCGTACACCAATTATCCATGAAATGTTTAAGTGAAAAAAAAATATAAAAAAATCTCAATGAATTCTTGGTAATACGATGAATGCAGTTCTGGTGAATCTCTTATTGTGTCCGGTTTGAGATCCAGAAAATGTGTGATCACATAGTTCTTTTTGTTTTTCTTAAAGGCATCACGTACTGATTCATATGTCATGTATCAATTTTCATCCAAACGCAAAATATATTTAAATATGACACGATAATTTCAATCCGCATTTAACTCTCTTTTTAGTTTTTTAGCATTTGTTTAAAAAGAATGGATGCGTTATTGTTAAATTGTTAACACAATAATATCAATTAAGGAAACGATAGCATAAGCATTGTCGTCTTAATGTATTGCTAAATGCAAGATTTAATTGATTATTTCATATAAGTATATGTAACGATTTACATTTTAAAACAAACGCTTTATTCTCCTTTGATGTGGGCATGATGGAAGTTTCTAAATAAATACTTGTAAAATATCAATACAGTTAGTCCTTGATTATTGTAAAGGAGACACTAGTTCAGTTTATCGAGATCTAGGTAATTCTTGTATGGAGATATGCAATTGAGATGTGAAGGTTTTTCGGTGTTTAAAATTGATTTACCCTGTTAACAGGTTTATGTTTACAATATCCAACACAAATGATGTAATGATATAACTAACATTTATAACAATACACATTCAAGCAACAATAACAACCCTTTTTGTGAGAGACCATGACTTAATATATAAAGCAATTATATTGTATATTTTTGCATATTGTTTATGCACCAAGTTTAACATAAGTGAACATTTCTCAAAATTATATCGTTCGATTGCAAGATGCGCACACTATTTTGAGCATATGCTTCCAATGGAATTAAATCAAAGCTAATTTGTTTTAGGTAAATATGTAGTTACACGTCATGCAACGTCATGGCTTCATCCACAATGTCGATTAGACGTGTTTCTCCTTTACCCAATTGAAATAGATAAACTAATTATTATCTATTTAAGCTTTCTTTCAAAAATCTTAAACTACAATATTACTTTGCAACGCATTATCCGTGGCTAAATATATGGTTGAATAGTGTTACTCACTGTGATTCTAATGATGTGTCATTAACGCGTTTTCTATGTAAACGACTACCAGCCATGCAAACTGGAAGGTTAAACTAAAGTAACTAAAGCTTAAATGTGTTAACATGTGTTTAAGTCATACAAAAGTAGTAGAGTCAAGCAAACAATTAGTAATACAAATGACAAAAGAAGAAATATTTTCTACTGAAATAAGTGAACAAAATATAAATGTGTATGTGTATACATGACATAACAAAACATATATTGGCACTAAAAATTAAGTCATGTGTACTTGCTTAATTGTGTCTCATTTACACTACTAGTGTGTTTAAAAGCATCTACATATGATCGCTCAACAATTTCTGAATGGGGTAATTAATACGGAACGGAAATAATAAACCTGCATGTGTGCATGGTTCATAAGACACTTAGCGGTATGATACTAATTAGCCAAATAATCTTATTGTCATAAACGCTAGTTTTACGTTTAATTGGCTGTATTCGCTAAGGTTGGTAACATGTGTGTTCCAGAAGTCAATGTAACAGTAAACAATCTTATCGAGAATGACGTTTAAACGCATTATCAATGTCTTTTGTTTTATGATAAAAATATGTAGAACTAGGTTTCATTTATTTTTGCCAACCGACCATTCCAACAAGAAAACACATATTGAAAACAATTTGAAGGACTACCTTTCCTATGTAATCTAATAGATGTTGGGAAAATGTTTGCAGTAGACAAAGTTGGTAGTTTTATATTCTTGAAAAGTATAGAAAATTGCACAGAGAAACTTGTATTCGGTCAACACATAATCGATTGGTAGATATATATACGTGTTTTATTCGATGTTCATCGCGATGTACAACCTTGCATACATAAGAAAGAAATTCACCAACCCAGAAGACATCATTAATTCGTAACATAAAATTATCGTATGCAATTTAAGTACAATACGGTTTAATTATAGAACACAATTTTAATCCTTTCTATATATTGGATGGAATTTAGTTGTTGATATAGGTAAGAAGTGCCACAAAAGCAACCTATATAGCATCTAGAAACTAAACTCACGTCATGTCCTTGAATGTGTATGGTCTTTTGATATTACGGTAGTTTTGAATAGTAGTGTATTTGCTCTCCATTTTTTTAATTGAGTGGTGTTCTGGAAGAAACACAAGGAAGCAATGCAATTTTCCGTCAATACAGTTTTAGTGTTCAACAGTTTTGTGAATATATTCTTTGTACAGCTGCACAATTGAATGCATATAATATAATATAATTATTATCACATGTTATGTAGAATATTTATAATATCTGAACAACATTAAACATCAAACCAATTTTAATCCACAATTATTATTTTTTTGCATATTTGTAGCCAAAAGAGACGGTTGGAAGCTGATTTTTATATTGAAAGTTTGTAATGTCTTAATTAAGTTCACTCTACAGAGCACTCAATGATGTGGTTCATCTGTGTTGATAGACAAAGCACACATACATTTCTAAAGTTATTAAGCTAATTGCCGGAGCAGAAATATGATTTCCAAACAACCCTGTGGGGTACACGCACATGAATTGCAATACGGTAAAAGCATAATATCTCTTATTTTTCAAACTGAAAAACATTATACTTCTGCAATATGTTTTACTTCTTGCCAAAAAGTACTTGCTCACTTTGAATAATATGCTCATAGTGTGTTACAGCGCCTATTTTGATAGAAATATCCAGTCTTCAAAAATAATAAACGAAATACTGCAAACAGGAACTGACAAAAAAAAGAAACTATAGGATTCCGCGCATAGCCCTTGCAAAACGGATTAACATTATTTAGAGCAGTGAGCCAAAGTGACCGATCAGTTAGCCAAAAAACGTTAATAGGACTTAAGCATCACAGGTATACATCACATGTTAAGTTTTTGAACGTACACAACACAATTCTTTAGACGGACTTGCAAATCAATTTGATGACAGTGTGACAGTTCAGACACTATTTGTGTTCTGAAATGTGCTAAAGAGGTTAGAAAACCACTAGAGCTGAGCGGACGCTCACCAAACAAAATGCCCGAGCCAGTGGGCATAATACAATTTGAGCGGCCCTCTAAAATACATTTTCTAAATTAACCTTTATAACAGACCTTGAAGTTAGTATAAGCGAAGAATAAGCATAATTGTGTAAGGTGTATATATATAAAAAAGACACAAGTGAAATGACTTTTTTTAAGCTATGATTGTTTAAACCAAGAAAATATGAAACACATTAATCACTTCTTCTTCTTAAGCTACATTCAAGTAACATGTATAAAGAGTAAGTTATATCTATAATCGCAAACGATGAATGGGTTTTTTTCAAGTATTCATTATCTGCTTACTTACGTTTGACAGGGTACATAAGGTTCGCAAAAACGGAATGGAAGATTGTAACAAGTGTTTGATTATGCATTGAATGTTTGCGAAACACGTATTGGCATTCGTGTTAATATACATATGGGTAATTCATTTAAAACACGTGTTATGTGTGGGGTTCTTTTGAGCCTAGATCTATTGTTTCTGTATTTTGACATTCACATATGCATACGTTAAGATGCAAATTTGTACATCATGAACATTTCAATACAGACACAAAGTTGTATTTGATCACAAACTTTTGTAAAACAATTTTAGAGTATTACCACTAATGCATAATTTATTTCCTCTTGTTATCGCAGAGGCACAAGAGGCTTAGTGTCACTACAACATCAACAGAAATAACACTGCCTATGAATATTTTATTTCATATCCTATATCAAATTAATCTGAGATTGTGTCGCATATATTAATCGAATCCTACAGAGGAGCTACAGTAAAATATATGTTGTATTCATATACGATAACTATATAGTCATACACCATCATAGATCATGTACAAACAGATACTATAATAGGACTCCGTTTTTTTATTATCATAAATAAACATATTAAAGTTTGACCGTAGTTTAACTGATCCATTAACAAAAAACGGAACAACAAGTGACACATTTGATTAAAAGATAATCAAACAGGAAACAACCTCAAATATATTAAACATTTGACACGCAATTGCATCAAATGCTTTCTCTTTTGCATTGATATACATGGTAAACATCAATATGCTCATGCTATTTCTGAACAACGCTTCATTGATTTTGAAAGTTAAATGCAACTACTTTCGATCAAAAAGTGAAAAAGTTTTAATTATATTATTCCCACAAGTAGAGAGTTCTTATTTAGGTATTTAATGTAATTTATATCTCGTTTTCCGATTTTTATAATAAAAAGTGAAGTTGTAATTACAAATAGCAAAGATGGAGACTGTTGTTCTTCAGATTCCCTTGATTGTTTTGTCAGAACATAAGTCTTAAACATTTTCAATACTTCTTTGTCAAGACCTAATTGTTGTATGTTTTCTAATTTAAAAAAATGGCAAACACATTCGAACAATTGTTAAAAAACAAATTGCCCTTAACGTTTCAACCGGAAATGATAAACAAAAGAAAAGTTATGATTGACGCTTGTGAAACCCTCATGTCAGAATACATTGGAATAATCCACAACATACTCGGTGATTTGTTTTACATTTTACGGAATGTATAAGACATTATATATTATAATTAAGCATATCGATACATATCAAAGTAAAACTCAAACTGGCAGCTTTGACAGAAGATGAAAATAACTATAAGCTACATGAGGTAAATAAAGCTGTGGTTGTGTCGCATATTTTATTAGAATTGTACAGAACAGCCTCAGTAAAATATATTTTGTATATACAAACGATAATTATATAGTCATACATTCAAGGTCATATTTTCGATTATCGCGAGGAAACGCTCACAACACCACTGCTTTATAACATAATTTTAGTTACCCGTTGGTCAATCGCTGGCACCAGTTAGTAAAGCATATGACTATAATAAACCATTCTAAAATCAATCGTCAATTTCATAGAATTTCTTTAATTGGTATTTCCTACATTTAGCGCCTCGTTTCCTTGATCAACGATTGAGAGTGAAAAACATGTATCTGAAAAATAAAGGTTTACCAGTCAATCTCAATCATCTTAATATATCTTGTACGTCTGATACACATTGCTGGAAACACTGGCATGGCAAAATAATTTTCAAACAAAACATTTAATCCAAACATTGTATACATAGGGTAATTCGTACATCGTGGATAAGATGAAATTGTGTATTTTCCTATAAGTGAAATATCTTTTGTGATCTCAAAACCGTTTCCAGAATATTAAGATTTGTATCCTTTTCCATGAACAAATCGCATTGGTTACACGAATAACGACAATGCCTCATGGCACATAAGAGACCTCTGGATTTATTAATGTGGTACACTTTATAATGATGTGTATAGTCTAAAGCAGTACACTAACTGTTATCGATAAGAAAAATAACGTGTACTTAAATTGTTCACATTCGAAGCTTTTTTCATATTTATACCGTATTAAATTGAGAGAACAACAATGCACGATTATATGAAACTCAAGTTGTGAAAGTGTCAGGACGCTCTTCATTATGCCCTTTTCAAGTACATGTGAAAAGTCTCTGACGTAATTGTGTAGTAAAGTAACATGACACTACGGTGTTTTGGATGCCTAGGACCAGTTATTTTTTAGCAAAGCCAGCTTATTTGATAAAAACACGGTATCACGATCTTGCTGGAAAGACACATTCATTAGTAATTTGACGATAAAGATACCCACGTTTTGCTATAGGATGATATTAACATGTATTAAAAACTGCTTACAAGAAAGCAAATACTCAAAAAATGAGCAAATACACTTTTCATTAAATAAATATATCCAAACAAGTATCCTTTTAAGGAACGTACTTTGTGAATACAGATATTGTTGTTAGATTCAGAGTAAGATTTAAAAAAGGACTATTGTGGAAAGTGATTGTCAATTTAATTCTGGTTTGATGAAAAGTTAAATTTCTGAAAAATTGAAAATAAGCACTAACAAGTGGATGAATGTTGTAATTGTTTTTTTCTATCGATCGGTTGTGTTTACAAACGTTTTATGAAATGCACTATTAAAATATATATTACTATTAAATAAATATAGATATTAAACAATGCAAATGTATGCATATTGACGCAAGAAATAATATGTTATTATAATTTGATACTGCCTGCATTTAAGTGTTTTTGCTCCGTTCAAATGCATCATAAAGTAATATATGCAATGTTGTGTTAAGCATGAAGAATGTGTAAACTACTCACAGACAATACACTCAGCGAAATATAATCTGCTGAAATTGTACGGCATAGTATCCTGAATATAATCGTTTATAAATTCGGGTTTACACATGTGTAAGTAAAGGTTAACTTTAAAAGAAAAACATATATCTACAAGTTTTCATAAAGCGAGTAAAATATATGTATTTGTTTGCCAAACGTCAGCCTGTCCGAATGCCAACAGTCATAAAAATGAAGCAAAAACTTGGTGTCCTGTCTTCAAATAGGCCTTGCGTTTTAATTCCCTTTTATTACTGTCTAATTTGAGTTGCAATGCTATGAGGTTAAATTTTATTTACACTTATTTGTTTCATGAATATTGCTGGGCCGAGTGTGAGGTTTAGCGCTCTTTAACCGGTTTAAACTCCCAGTGCTTAGCGTATCAAGGCGGTGACCCCAGCTTTATTCTACTATGTGTATATGTTGTTTTGTTTTGTTTTGTTTTGTGCCGTACGGTACTGTTTTGGCAATTGGTTCCTTGCCATAAATACAGGAATACGAAGGTGTGTATGATATAAATGCAATACTTCTGCAGCTTCTGGGGTTTCACTTCTTTATATTGATATATCTGATTGATATAAACAATATAATTTACATATTTTTTATGGATATTGAATGCATGAATAAGTATGCTCGGAATGTTAAACAATAGATGGACTTATACAATAACATAATTATGTCGGTTTTGCCAATGTGTTCAAATAAAAGGTACATTTGAGTCAAAACTAGGCTTCATTACATGTTTATTATGCAACAATAGCAAACAATGTCAAACACTAGTTGCATAACTGCTGTTTTCTTACGTTCAAATGCCATCCCATAAGATGCATAATGAATACCCCACTTCTTCATCCATTACGATGTCTTAATGACGTCAATACCATGTATATATTTGCAAAAATACAATTATTACTTTAATACCCACAATCAATTTAAAATAATGTGCATGCCTATATTGATAACATAAGATATTCCATGAAATCTGAATAGCTTAACTTAAAATTTCTATTGGGACTTTTTTATTGAGATTGGACGTAACAGCCCAACGTACATTTGTGAGATCTATGATTAAACGTGCCTTTAAAAACTGTAAACCTGTCTGAAACCCATTCCTCAATTGGGCATTCGCCACACCAGCCAGTCCATGGATGCATTCTCTTCGGACGGAAAGACATACTTAAGCGTTTGCATCACAAAGCAAACTTGATATGCGGACTTGTACTCATCATCGTGTCCATCCACAGTCCATAACTTTGAACTTTATACTAAACAAATAGCAAAATCAATATAATTATTTGCACTGAATATTTCGCATTTAAGAAAAAATTATAGAAACATGGTCAAACACACATGCATATCGTCTCATTGACAGTGACGTTTCAGGATATGTATGTATATCATTGTTGAAAATGATTCAATACAACAACCAAATTCCACTTTAAATTAGAAGCACACCTATTTGTATACATATTACCTCACAGTAGCACCTTATCCATCATATCCATGAAGTACTTACATAGTTTACAAGCACTGTTAAAAGAACTCATCAATTATGTCATCCAAACCACCTATAGAATTGCACACTATACATAATTGAAATCATTATACTCATGTTTTATAAATAATAATATTAACATGTATCTTCTATTAACTGGTATTTATATTGCGTTTAACTAAACAAGCGTCATTTATCAGAAATATTTACATGTATTTTAAAGTTCAATAATCTAAACAAATTTTCGCAATTAAAAAAAAACATTATCCACACGATACATGTGGTATTGGTAAAACTGTGCGCTCAATAATAATAACGCCAATATCAACTTATACACATGTTTAAACAATTTCCTCTGATTGTTTACGTTTATGCACTCAAAATATCAGGAACATATTAACTAGGGATGTAACTCAACGATAATATCTCATATGTAATAGCACATGCCCTCTTTACCAATTTGTGGACAAAAGTCAGGTTATACTAATTCAATATTATTCCATATATTGTAAATACCACCCCAAGTACATACTTATTTGTGTGTATGATTGTTGGTGTTTGAAGCGCCACTCCTTATATTTAAGCGTAAGACAATTCAGCAAACCCTAAACATTTGAAATTGTCTAACTCGCCTTTCTAAGAATCATTATGGTTTAATAATAATGAAACAACCTTAATTTGTGTTGTCAAATTACGACCATAAATGTGCTTTAGCATAGGGAAATATATCTTGATTGATGTAATTTCAATTTTTGAAAATCAAATACCATAATCGCAAATGAAATATTTGCAAACGCTTTAAATACTGAAGACTCCAGAACAAAATCTTTATTGAATAGGACCAATTATATTACTGCATTATGTCACATTAAATGATCATTTTGAGAATGTTTCAGTACGTAATAAAAGCAAACATAGATCATTAAACATAGAAAAAGCTATGTGGATAATGTCTGAGCCTAAGAAATTGAACCTTGAACCTGCCGAGACTAGAAATGTGTAAGTCTACCACAGCTAATAACCTTTACTCTGATTAGACAGCACACTAGGTGGGAATTCATGTTTGACCTCATTTCATGAAGTGCCAAACATACTTATGGGATGAATAAGTATTTTGTTTGCTACAAATGATTAAGGTAAAGAAGTTTGAATTGTTACCAATTAACTTTGTTTTCCGTTGTAAAACATTGGTTTTGCCAGGAAATTATCTACGTTGTTAACAAAAATGGATTGAATATTTATGTTTGTAAAATCATAATTATGGTTATCTTATGTTGGAATGTACCCGGAGGTGGATACATTTTAACAAAGAAAAATACACAACCCTGACTGAAGTGGCTTGTACTAGATATGTACATATTATGGTTGACAAGAGCGGCGAGTTTACACCTTTATCGTTCATTATGGATTTTATAATGATAACTTATCAAAACGGATTTTCTTGTTTCCTGTCTAAGGTAGCATATAAATATTAATTATGAATATAAGTCAACCGATGTCAAAACAGTTATGATCACTGTTATTGATACTATCACATCGGTCGCTAGGTTACCAAATTAACCTTTTGGTAAACAACCGACTTGGGAGTTTAACCACACGCCTTAATTGTCATATTTCGTGTTAACCAGACGGTCATGACTACCACTAAGATCTCGTGGGAAAACAAATACCAATGTACCATGGCTGTTTCATATAATATGTTTTTTTCTTAAAGTACTTTTTGAACCGCAAATTGTACGACACACGCATATTATATTGCCATTCTTTCGCAAGTTTGTAAAACAACAAGGAAACACTTACAAACACATATCTCAGGTAATGAATTAACCCGATAACATTCGGTTTCGTTAGCTAAGTGTTGTACAGAACGCTTTAAACCCCGGTCCTTTGCACTGACCGTTTCAAATGGGTGACCAAATATTCATTTTTGTATTGTGTTGTATGTAGTGTAGTAAATCGTAATGGTCATTTGTCATTTGTCTTACATAAATAGACTAGCTGACGGAAAACAATAATTCATCTCCTGATAATAGAGTTGGTATTATTAGTGTATACATAGTTGGATATTTAAAGTAGGTGACTGATTTTCGCTAATTTAGGCAACATATCTAGTTCATTGAATCACTTAATAAAATAATTTTAGTACAACAGTCCAAAAATAACATTAAGTTCATTAAATAGTCTGATTAGTCTATGATGTTCGGAAAATATCCAGTCATAGTTCACTGAATAGTCTCCTAAAATTGTCAAAAACGACTTTAAATCGCATAATACAATTTCTGAACAATGGGGCAGGTAATAGCCCAAGGCAACTTTTCAATGTCGAGATATGTTAATACAACAGGAACTTGTTCATATAAACGGACTCCCAGAGCCTTTGATAATTTGTGCTGTAGCGGCTCTGGGAGTCCATATGCACCCCTTCATAAATATGGGTGCAGTTCAGCGCAGCGAATCCGTGCGCTTAACTAAACAGACGTCTTTCGGGACAAATTGAGGAAAATAATGAATAAACTTCATAAACATGTATAATTTACCTGAGTGGCAGCCTACGGACGTTATCCTTTGCATACACCCTAAAAAAACACGACGATGTTTCAGCACACTATTCTTGCTGACATTTGTTATGCTGAAATTAGAAACAGTGTATTCTGTAACGAATATTCATTATCATTCTCGACTTTAGGGCTACATCACATAACCCGATGCGCAAATTATTGGTGTACTGCCACCTAACCTATATTGGCTCAGTTTTCCAATATGGTGGATAGAGCGTACGAAAGATAAACACAGTCAATAAAAAGCAATTATTCCTTGCTTTAATGGTACCACTTGGATGTGTTTGTGGTTAAGACAGGTAAACATTACAATAAGTTCTTGCAGTTTCAGTGTTCCTTAACCCTTGCATTGTTGCAGGGATTCAAGTGTGCACCCATGGACAAGAGACCGCGCATTACAACTCTCAGCAACCCATTGGGTTATAAAGCTGAGAGTTGAATCATGCAACTACAACAGGACCATACCGACAGCTTGTGAGAAGCTTTTTAGGACCAACATTAATTATTCATAAGGTTTGATTTAACGGGGAATTTTACGACGTGGTTTCAAAACAAAAAGGCTGTGATGCAAACAATCGACAATGATTGAAAACCCGCTAAAGTCACACCGTACCATATGTGTATATTATAGTGTCACTTCTCTTGAGATACGATCAGTCAGTTCACTTATGAGACACCTTTAATGGTGAACGGTTTTACTTAGGGCTGGTAATACGAATTGATCTCATATTGTTTGGAGCAATCCCATATTTTTAACAGATTGTGGTTTATACTGCAGTTAACTGATTATTAAATCATAAAGGCAACGTATCATGTACTAGTTCAATAAATCATCTAATAGAACTACACTCATATTGGTAAAACATTGATTATGAAGTTATTATATTGGAAACATATCTAGTCATATTTCATTAAATTATGGCAAATACTCGTCTTTGTAGAAAACTACATTTCATTTCGAAATACAATTTATAGACTCTCTAGCATTCAAGAGCCCAATGAAAAATGTGCAATGTCGTGATATGATGATATAACGGGACAAACGACTTCTTGTGAGAAACACAATTTTAGGAAAAGCTCTAAACATGCAAACAGGTTATTCTTGTGTTCAAACAACGGAGAGAAGAAAAAAAATCATCCGAGTTTCTTTACACCTTTTATATATAAGGAGACAAGGCCACTCAAAATTGATTTGTTGGTCGTCAGATTTGCCGCGACTATTTTTTCAAAATGGAACAAAACAAAATTTACCGCTCGCACTTATATTTTGTCCTTCTGTAACCATAGCGCATGTGTTTTTGTTATTTGTAAAAAAAAATATGCAAACTCGCAGAAAAGATTTTGACGCTGAACACGAATGTCAAATATAGTGTTTCGTAACCTTTTTGAATCGATAACTGCAGCCGCTCAAAAATTCGATCGAGACGACCAGAAAAAATGGCTTCCTGCGTGAGCAGCTCATGTTTCGCTGTCATGACCGTTGTAACAAATTTCGGTGAAAAGTTGCCGCAGCCAACCCTTATTAATATAACCACATCTGCTACGTTCAGTGACTTATTTGAATGTGTTTGTTCACGTTCGAACATGCACCTATCAGCAGATACCGTTGAAGCATGTTCAATTTCAAACAACATCGGGAAACATCACGTAAGATTTTTTATGCATTTTCTCTATTAAATGGGCATATGGACGGTATTTCCCTATATGTAGGCACATTTTTCATACAACACAATTTTAAGTGAACAAAAAATAAACATAAAATCATTAAAGGCTGGTTCTAAAAGTGTCACAGGGACAATGTTTTATAAGTATTAAAATACATGGTTGACGGAACATGTTTAACAGCTAGGTCCGTGTATTTCAGAAACATCAAATTAGTTCTTTGTAATGTATTAATTTATTTAAGAAAAATACAATACCGTACTAGCCATCAATTTGCCCCTTTTAAAATAAGGTAGCGACAATGGAATATATGCATGGCCTTTGTCCGACTGTCTGTCATTATTTTGAAGTATACAACGGTGAAACTAGCTTTAGACGTGTGTTGTACATTTTAAAGTTTAAGCGCTGAAACCTAATTGTAGTGCATTTTTATTTTATAAGTATGTAGATATATTATTGCTTGTGTGAACATAGATTATTTTCTTTTTATAAGAATTGATTTGAATGTAAAATATAGCGATTTAAACCTGTATCTCTTGTTAATGCAATATGTTTCTATCGAAATGTGATTTATTTTTGCTCGAGAATTTTCCTGTTTTTTTAAAAAAAAAATCGCTCGCCTCTTCATTTTTTTTTAAATCCGTAGACCAACAGATCAATTGTGAATGGCCTTAGGCGTTATTTTTTAACTTTACCATCTGTATAATTATTTGAAAATTAATAATACAATAACATGTTTTCTGTAACATATAAAATAATAAGATAAGAGAAAGAAAAAACACCAGCTTATTTGTCATTTGCTACACTTCCCCTGTTGCCATTGAATGTAAATGCAGACACACATTGTGCTCACTACAAGCCCATTACCGAGTCACAACACTGGTCTGTTTTCTTTGGTAATTTAATTGACGGATCCATCATTTTGTAAGAACAGTGCGTTGTCTCGCGTTATCTTCCCCAAATACGGTACATGTAATGTGGTGTTTAGTATGCCTCATTGACATCCAGATCTTGTCTCGGCGCGGCAAATTGTCCTGTTATAAAAGCATAACCTTACTTGCTATCTGCAATCAATATGATGATCTATGTTAAAGGAAGAATGAACAAAGCAGAGTGAGTGCGTTTGGAGGCAAACTCGGATCGGTCACTACTTGTTATTTGTTCATCATAAATAAGTCAGCAAAATATAGTTTGATCCATGGATAAAACGTGGCAATAATTCGCAAATAATATTCCAAGTTCATGAAATGTGATTAAATCGGTAATGAAAAGTGTATAGAAAGTTAAAGAGCAAACATTGTTTTTTTGGGTTATAAGTGGATAGTTATGTGGACTGATGATCTTGGGTTTTGATGGATATTGGTTTCTGATTCAGCCTGAATTCCTTCTACGATTTCATATGATGTCATACATTATCTTTGCATAAAAGTTTATTTTCAGAGCCATATTTATCTTTCTTATGGAAGTATTAACCTTTTGCTTAATTGTTCTTTTGGTTTTAAGACTTTTTGTGATACGGAATGTTTTTATACGCCCGTATAAAATACGGGACGTATTATGTGAAACCCCTTGGCGGGCGGCGGGCGGCGGGCGGAAGGCATCACTTTGTCCGGACTCTTATTCAAATTGTATTCATCCGATCTTCACCAAACTTGGTCAGCAGTTGCATCTAGTTGATATCTAGGCCAAGTTCGAATATGGGTCATGCCGGGTCAAAAACTAGGTCATAGGGTCAATAAGTGCATTTTCAAAGGGGCCACTTTGTCCGGNATACTCCCAACAAAGAGTGTTTTTGAACAAACATGTTCGTTAAGATAAATTTGTATTTAATTTAATACTTATATTATTGTTCTAGAAATTCTTATAATATAGAATTTTTAAGGATGAATACTTTTTGGATATGTTGAAGGTGTAGCTTTAAACTGCATTATGTTTAAAAATTATGACGTCATCGGAATTTGAACCAAGCGCGGGATCATAAAACGTCATAAGTTAATACAGTTTACTCTTACCCACACATCTGGAACGGATATTTTTGGTTTAAATGAATTAAATATTAATTATCTCGGTTTCTGTTTTATCATAATACATGTTCAAATGGCTGTTATAATTTTATTTATTTGAAACAAGTTAAATTATTTAAACTTCTTAACTTATCCTATGTAAAATGGATAAAGATAAACATACACCGCCAAGCTTTGTAATATGGCCTTTTATAACCTTATAACGGCTTCTTTCTGCATTACGCGAAGATGATCAGAATGTACAAGCTATATGATGCTTTGTCTATTAAACTTTATAATAAAGACGAGATGACGTCGATACCCATTTTGTTTTCATTGCATCGTGCTTCAGCAAGTTACGGTTCTTTTGCTCTCTTTTGTCTTTAACCATTCAGTAGTTAAATAGTATGTATATTTATTTAAATTTGTATGCTATGAGGTTAATTTGTATTTACGCTTTGTACCTCACTGATTGGAAATTGGTTTCTTGCCATAAATAAAGCCCCGCATCGTATGATAATAATAAAAATTTACTCTCCTGCATTAGTAGCTGAAGTTGCACTTTATGTGTATTCGGATCGCTTTGATAAGAAGGAACAAAACCAATTCGACTAGGAAATAAACTGTCACACTATAGACGATCCCCTGCAATTTCTTTTGAAACGAAATCTTTATGGAAATAAGTAGAGATAGCCACTTAGGAGACAAGAAGTTAAAATGAGTTTCACATGGCTGCTGAAAAAGAAAGCAACTATACATTACACAATTTAATTATCAAGAGAAAATCGTCACCGAAAATATTAACATTCTCTGTATGTGATCTAGTTTTTTTTGTACGTGCAGGAAGCATGGATGTGTTTATCAGAAACGGGGGTTTAATATTACAGGTTATTAACTGAAACTCGATTGTTTTGCCATATTTTTTATTTCTATTACACTTATCGCTTTATGTAGCAAATAAGTATATAAACAAAATAAGGCAAATATTCGTAAACCGGCCTTTTTCAATTTCATTACAGATATAGTTTCGAAATGTAGTCAGGTATAACCTTTCTGCTAAACACTCGATAGAGAAAGCATGTAGTTATATATTCAGTGTTTACATATATTTGCTGGTATTGGGTTAGAAATTTTCAAATTACGTCTTTCAACGCCAATAATACACAATGGTGTATGTTGCCCATCGCGATAGAAATAATAATTCAACTTGGAAATGTTCTCCTAAACTATTGCATAGCTAGTTTTTATCTGAGAAAGCTAAGTTCCATTGTCTCTATTATAAGCGTAGTAAATATTCCATAACCAGATGTATAAGATAAAATGGTTAAGATGTAATCCAATATAAAAAGCGGTAATTGTATTGAATAAATCTTGTGGAAGCATCTTGCATCTCAAGGATTCCATAAGATATGTGTGTGGATTACTACATTGTAAAACTGCTATGACGAACACAATAACGCTACTTTGAATCCAGTGTTTGTACTTGAAGTGTACTATAGAAAAATTGTATTCTTTTAATCATAATACTTCCTATTGTTTCATTACAAAATACTAACATTTCATGTAAAACATATGTAGAACAAATGTAAAAAAAATATTGTTTTTATTCAGTGTTGTAGAACATTTGAACATACTGACTACATATTTATATTTATACAACGTAGATGTTACTGAAGCTTCTCTGTTCAATTCAAAATACATATTATACGACGAAATCCAAGCTTTAATTGATACCGGTTTGGAAAATACAAAAGCCATAGTGCAATATTATTTATTTTGTTGCTGTCGTGACACTAAGCCACATGTGCTTCTGCGATAATAAGAGGAAATGAATTATGCAGGCGTAGTAATGCTCTTCAAAATTTTGAGAAAAGTTTGGTATTGAATTAGACCACACATTCCGTAAATCGATCATCGACTGTTCATGATGTACGAATGTGTATCTTAACGTATGAATCTGTGAATGCCAAAACACGGAAACAATACATACAGGCTCAAAAGAACATCACACAAGACACGTTTGTTGAATGGATTACCCATATGTATATTAACACTAATGGCAATATTTGTTCCTCAAACATTTCTTGCATCATCAGACACGTTTAAGAATGTTTTCAATCAATATGGATATGTTTACATGCAGATAGGAAACAACGCCGGTTAACAATTAAAATAATTGTAATAGAATATGTTCAATATAAATGTTTTGATTACCAATTGTTAGTTCCATAAGACGCTTTTCATTTGCATTAATGCATTATCACTTTTTGCCTGGAATCATTTTAACTGGTAAATGTATTGTATTGGAATGAATACCTTGTTACATGTTTTCTAATAGAACTATTGATACGCTTTCTAAACCACTCTCACACATGGTTCGTGATACATTTCTTGTGTCAAAATCAGGTCATGGAAAGGTTATTTTAACATCAATGGAAACTTACCTGCAGTCAAGACTTCTATTGTAACATCATGAACATAACTTTACAATAAGGCAGAGGAATATTGAAATATTCCGAGAACGAGAGTTTATACAATGTATTACTGTTATCGTGGATATGGTTCCCCTCTTGGTCACGGGTTCAATCCCCAATCGGGGAGCGTTCTCTAGATCAATGACACCGAGAACTGGCTTTCCCAATGAAACATAATGGAGAGTGTCTCGATAGTGTCTTGATTGGTTCATGGCTTTCGATGCAATGAACTAATCAAGAAGGGTTAACACTTCAATTGAACATGATTTGCAACCAATGTTGTGCTTTGCAGTTGTGGTTATAATCACAAGCAACAGAAAACAGTTTTAGAGTTTATTAAGAAATGCAATACGTAACACTTAAATAACAGATGTATTTACATGTATATAATGAATTTACAATTGAATGCACGAAATAAACGGATACAATTGTTGTTGTGGCATACATTAATTAGATTGAATACTAAAATTACAGATACCGCATTTTGAATATTGGTTTATTACTTTCTAAATAGTATAAAATATTCATTCGCATAATGCAAGTCATATGTGATCGAGTATTTCTGAGCCCTCGGCAACATAAGAAATGTCTGGATGTATGCACCTAACGGAACAAACCGAGTGCAACTAAGAACCATTTGATCAAATGAATAATGCAGGAAGTCGTGTTTGTAAGGCAAGTTTACGACAGTGTTTATATTGAAATACAAATGCAATACTATATTATTGACCGCTTTGAAACCCCACGTTTTGGCAAAATGTTGTTTTGTTCCATTTTTTATTTTATATGTCTTGTCATCATGCAGTTCTTATATACGTACACTGAGTTATTGATTGTGATATTACGAGAGCAGACTTGTTGTGGTTTTATAAATTAATGCTTTTAATTTAAAGCAGAACATGATTGGAATTTCTGTATCCATAGCCAAAGCCTGAACAACTGTTTTCGTCGCTAGACTATTAATTTTATGACTCCATTGTCAATAAAAATCAATAACATATACATGACATACTCGTATAAAATAATAAGCACTGTGATTGAAGTGAAATGTAGGACATTATAGACAACATGTAAGCAATGTTGTTTTTTTAACAATATCAGTATGTGCATGGGCCAATAAAGAGGAATAAAGAGGAACATTGTGAACATTATGTGTAAGTGTTTATTCTGTCAGTGTTGCTTATTATTACTTTTGTATGTTATGTGTTGTTGCCTGAGATTGTGTTGTTTTATGTTATAAACAACTGAATAAGAATAATAAAAGTTTCACATTCAAAATGTATAAATAAAAGATAGCCGTTGTACAATTGTGAAGTGTATCTACACTTTTTATACAATCATCAATGATGTGTTAAGACCTTAATATGCACTGTTTAAATGTACTTAAATAAGTACATTTAGTGTTCCTATAAACATTCTATTCCACTCATAATCACTGTATTATTCACATGTTAAATGGTAAGGCATTGTGTCGATATCCATGTCATTCCCGAAAGTGTGGAGATCGCGTTTACTGAATGTAAAAAAGTTGTTCGCCTTGCACTACGTGCGGGGAAATAGGGCGCACAATTTGTGGATACTGTATATGCTAAGTCCTCAAATAAGTCTGAGTGCGGGGACAATTGGTAAATTGCTCGTTTTGATTATCTGTATATTTACACGTATGCCACGAACAACTGAACATGGCATAAACCATACTCGAAAATAGTCCTTAGAGCAAAGAGGGTATTGTTAAATAGTGTTATCTCGTATTAAATTTTGGCAATTGCATACAATAAGTTTTACAAGTTAAAATGCTTTTTAAAGAATTTCGTAATTGATCTTTTCCTACAATGAGGTTTTATTGGTTATATCATATTCGTTAAGCATGCGTTAATATAACGTCTTAACTTTCGTTAATCGTAAAAAATCGTGTTTTTGTTAAAAAGTTACAGCGGAAAGCAATATTGTTTGTACTGAATTTCAGTAGGCTTTTATTAAACCCGCTTTCAAATGTTTCATTGTTGATTTATTGAAGACATTTGATGTAAGAAATAAGATTCATCTGACGTTCTGACATCTATATACATGTTTCGATGAATGTATTTTCTCAGACACTGAGTATGGTACATTGTCATTGTGTGAACATGGTCAGTTATACATGAATACAACACATGTATTTCATTTGTGTATTTGTATAGCTTGATGAGAACAAATGAACTGGTTAAGAATTATATGTTTTTATGGTTATATATTTTCTGTTGACAAATGGTTATAATCGTTCTGCTCAAGTAATGAGAAATGCAAAGAATGCATTTTTACTTCTTCATGATTGATCCATTTTCTCCTAACACTAATTTATGGTGTCTTGAATGTTCAAACATGCTTTATAATTATCAGAAATTACATTGATTTTTTGTGTAAGTTGATTATCTATATCTGATTTATTTTATGTTTATTTTTAGTTTGGCTTATGTCTGAAAATGCTATAATGGTCGTAATTGGTGTAATTAAACAAAGCGGTTAAAAGAGTTTAAACGATAATATTCTGTTATTTTCGTGATGATGCGAACGAAATAAAATCGGCGTTTCAGTTTAAGGTTTACGAGATTTTGGACATTGATTGGTTTTCTGATGCCATGTTAAACCCACTTCCAATTTTTGTTCATTATTATGTTCTGATATACACTGTAATTTACAAAGTCAGTATATAATAAGTACTGTTGTTTACAAAGATAATTTTGCGAAATAAATAACGAACGTATATGCTCATTAACAGTCTCGAACTCGAAATGTAGGCTACATACACGTCTTTACGTACATGACGAAGATCATCCACATGTGTTTCTCTTTTAAACTGAACGTATGTTCCTTATTGTCCCCAACTTTAAACATGTCCTTCAAAAACAACACAATCACAATGTAGGAACGTTGTAATCCGCATTACACGGAAGTAATAAAACAGTATGAGTTCATGGTGCTTAAAACACTTAACGATTTGATAATAGTTCGACTATTCGGTCTGAAAAACTTGTCGATCTATAAAAAAGGCATACATCCAACGTCATCGTTTCGACTATCGCAAGAAAACATTCACAACACCACTTGCTGTATAACATAATTGTAGGAGAACGTCTGTTGTTTGTTATATATAATGGCTTTTTGAAAATAGCAAAGGGAATGATGCCATTTGGCATCTTAAATAAAGCAATTCGCAATCAGTAAAACCCACAGCACATTAACCTACCATTCTAATGATCGAGGCGTACACAAATTATCCATGAAAAGTTTTAGTGATAATAATTTATCAATGTATTCTGGCTAATAAAATATACGCAGTTCTGGTTAAAAACTTGTTTTGTCCGGTTTGAGATTCAGAAAATGAACACATAGTTCTGTTTGTTTTTCTTAAAGGCATCACACGTGTAAATGTGTCATGTGTCAATACTCATGTGTAAAAAGATTGATTTGATAAACGGGTTCCGATTTTATCCAATATTAAAAGAGATAATCGTATTGCATACTTATTGTTTAAGCGTATTGCTTCTCAAGGATTCCATAAGAGATTTTTTTGGCTTCCTACATTCTAAACAATCCATGATGCACACGCTTATACAACATACAATGTTTAACCATTACCATGACAAAATCCACATATATTATAAAGCCAGTGCTAAAATGTAGAATGTTTCCCAAATATTCACAGTTTTTGATGATTAACGAAGTAATCCCAGCTGACAATTTGTCGTTTCTTGTGGTTAAACCGTGTTATGTTTAAGAAAACACACAAGTTCGAAAAATCAATTAGCAAACAAATTACACAAACACTGACAGGGGTAAGTTGAATAACAACCTATCGGTAGCTAATTTTCTCTGTGACGTAAGTTTTGATGGTTGGAAAAATTAAACTACATTTACAAACATCAGAAGAATCATTAGAAACATCTCGATATACACTTGTATTGCTCGTGAGTAACGCATTAAGGCTTTTGTTACGTCTGTTAATCAATTATGTTTTGATATGTATTAACACTATTAACTAAAGCTGGTACTAGTACATTTATCTGTATGGCTACCATACCGTAGAAAAACAACCATCAATGCGAACACGTCCAAAAACATAATATAATAAAAACGACTAAGCATTGATTGATTGCATCAACAGGCTTTTCAATAATTAGCATCTTAAGCTGTTTCCTGGAAAGATTAACTGAATTACGTATCATTAATTATCTCTCGGTTCCGTTTCTAAGGAGGTTAATACGCAGACATCGAATAAACACATATACATGTTGTTGAAGATGTTAATAAAATACTCCACTCAAATTAAGACGCATGCACCCCCTCTGAGTTTAACAAGGTTTGCTTTTACAACACAGTAAGATAGGGTTATCTAATTCTTACATAAAATGTGGTGTAATTGGAAAGTGATATATTTGTCACTATTCATATGTGGAAACATATGTAGGCCAATGACATGAAATAGCACGAATTCGTACATATTTTGTGATAATCTAGCTCCCTAATACTCTCTCCGGAAGCCGTTAATGTATATGCAGCGTATGCTAGAGAATATAGTTGAATGCCTTTTTATTTCTATTCAATTTATCCGCGATAGGTAGCTGGACGTTTCTTAATGAATACTTTAAACTAATGGTATAGCTTAGCCTTGATTATTTAAATTGAGACCGCAATTCAGTTTGTATTGATCAACTTTTGTCAGGTATGGAGATTTGCAGGCGCGATGTAAATGTTGTCCGTTGTTTGGACATTAATTGACCTTGTCAAGAGCTTTACGTTTACAGATGATGAAATATTTTTGTGGAAAACATATATGTATACACATATCATTACAACGCGTATATTGGCACTGACAATTCGGGAATTTGTAATTGCTTAATAGTGTCCTATTTACACTACTAGTGTGTTCAAAAACAACTACATATGTAGACTTAACAATTTATGAATGGGTAATTAACATGGAACGGAAATAATAAACCTGCATGTGTTCATAGTGCATAAGACACTTTACGGTATGCTACTATTTAGACAAATAGTCTAATTGTCATAAACGCTAGTTTTATGTTTTTTTGTCTGTATTCGCTTAGGTTGTAAACCTATTTGTGTGTTCCAGCCGTTAATTTCACAGTAAATAATTGTATTGAGAATGACGTTTACACGCATTTTCAAGGTCTTTTGTTTTATGATGATGATATTTAGAACTCTTTTATTCTTCTGGAAATATTAACAGGAACTGATGTATATTCTAGACATACAACAAGCAGCATGGTTAGTTCTACAAAGTATGCATCTGGCATCTGGTAAAGACAACACAGGATTTTAAAAACACAACTATGTATTACGCAGGGCATAAACACATCTCACCGTTCATGAAAATCATATTTCATCGTACACTAATCCTCAACATGTAGTTAGTCGATACATTTTCCTAGATGACTGGAGCCTGGAATATATGTTAACGTATGTTGAAACATAAGTTTGCATTCAGTACTGAAAGACTTGGCTTTACATGCTACGTCTAAAAAAAAAGTTTTGCTGCTAAAGCCATCACTCACTGTCTTTTTATGTTATGTTTTATTTATTTTTTTCCGCACACGAATATTTCATCTTTCAAATTATTATTAAAATATACATGATTTGAACACAATATCATTGTGTACCATATACGTTAACGTCAGACTTGAGTATTTGCTAAACAATTGTGTTTTACAGATATCCAAATCTTATAGTTGCCCTCTGTTTTAAATGTCAAGCTTATAAAACGGTAACATTTCGTGTTGCGTATAAGAATAAAGACTAATGTGGTAAAAGACTTATGTGGTACAAATTTAAAAGCAGAACTTGTTCAGACAAAGAAAAAGTCACTGCTTGTTTTTCTAAATACCAAGGTCCGATAGGAATAAGTATCAACAACACATTATTGGATCATATTTATACTATTTTTTTAATCTGTTATAGACTTATGCTTACAAAACAGGTATACACACGAATGCATGTTTATTTTTCAAAACTCACTTGTTCATATATTTATAGGAGACAATGCAGTTAATTGCGTTCTGATGTCTGTATGCTATTAATTATATGTGGGTATGATCTTGACTTATTAGTGTGCAATCAATGGCAAAATATTGAATAAGACAATAACCTCCGTATCAAAGAGGAAAAATAATATTCAGAAAATATTTCGAAGTAAATACGATTATCACGTAGATTGCATGATTTAGACATGCTGTATATTTACATTTGCAATTTTAACACACACAGGATATCAAAGCTGGTAAATGAAACAGGTATTTCGTTCACATGCAGTAGAGCTTTGTTAAGCTAGTTCTATAAACGAAGAATCGCTTTGCTGTAAAATTAAACACGAGAGGTTATACTGTTTGACCCCTCGTTCGAAGGCGTTCTAAAAGCATTTATCTTCGCTTATTTGTGAACATTGACTATTGGGTAAAGTAAATTGTAACCTGTCATGTTCTTGCTTTAAACTTGTTTTAAGCTGAACGATATCGGACTAGCATGCATGTACATTTTATTCGTGATGAAATGCTCTAATAACTTTTTGTTTTATAATCCTTATTAAATGTTACAAAGCCCCATCAATTACATATATAATATTTGAAAAATATATGTTGTTTAATTAATTTTTCAATATTAGCATGAATCGTTTATGAGGAATTCAAATCCTTTTGTATTCTCATATTGATTAAGAAATTTATACATTGCATATTGTTGTTCAAAATGTTACAGTTTTTATTGATTACTACCATGGAAAGCAATAACACGTACTTAAGATATAAGAAATAAGAATTTATAAGCAAAGTAAATAAGAAACTTCAGAATATAGAATGTCATTATTTGAAATGATATATTCCACAAACATAAGATGTAAAAAGAAACCCCGAAAGAAACATTTGGAACATGTTAGAATCGATTTCCGGGTGAAACATAGTAATTAAAAAAATGTTTGTTACAAAGGGATAGTTTCCTGCAAAACACATTAGTCACGCCACAACCATTGTTACTTCGACAGGATGTAACTACTAATCCGTTCGTTTGCAAAAAAATTTCGTAGCTCAGTGAAATAATTTGATTTCCGACAATGTATCAATCATATTTATGTATTACATGGTATATACCTGTNCACAAAATATCCATGAAAAGTTTTAGTGATAATAATTTATCAATGTAATCTGGCTAATAACATATACGCAGTTCTGGTTAAAAACTTGTTTTGTCCGGTTTGAGATTCAGCAAATGAACATATTGTTCTGTTGTTTTTTTTAAAGGCATCACACGTGTACATATTCATGTGTCATGTGTCAATACTCATGTGTAAAAAGATTGATTTGATAAACGGGTTCCGATGTTATCCAATATTAAAAGAGATAATCGTATATCGCATACTTATTGCTTCTCAAGGATTCCAAAAGAGATTTTTTTGGCTTCCTACATTCTAAACAATCCATGATGCACACAATTATACAACATACAATGTTTAACAATTAACATGACACAATCCACATGTATTATAAAGCCAGTGCTAAAATGTAGAATGTTTTCTAAATATTCACAGTTTTTGATGATTGACGAAGTATTCCCAGCTGACAATTTGTCGTTTCTTATGGTTAAACCGTGTTATGTTTAAGAAAACACACAAGTTCGTAAAATCAATTAGCAAACAAATTACACAAACACTGACATGGGTAAGTTGAATAACAACCTATCGGTAGTTAATTTGCTCTGTGACGTAAGTTTTGTTGGGTGGAAAAATTAAACTACATTTACGAACATCAGAAGACGCATGCACCCCCTCTGAGTTTAACAAGGTTTGCTTTTACAACACAGTAAGATAGGCTCATCCAATTCTTACATAAAATGTGGTGTAATTTGAAAGTGATATATTTGTCCGTGTATTCTCTATTCATATGTGGAAACATATGTAGGCCACATGACATGAAATAGCACGAATTCGTACATATTCTAGACATACAACAAGCAGCATGGGTACTTCTACAAAGTATGCATCTGGCATCTGGTAAAGACAACACAGGATTTAAAAAACACAACTATGTATTACGCAGGGCGTAAACACATCTCACCGTTCATGACAATCATTTTTCATCGTACACTAATCCTCAACATGTAGTTAGTCGATACATTTTCCTAGATGACTGGAGCCTGGAATATATGTTAACGTATGTTGAAACAGATGTTTACAATCAGTACTGAAAGACTTGGCTTTACATGCTACGTCTAAAAAACAAGTTTTGCTGCTCAAGCGATCACTCACTGTCTTTTTATGTTATTTTAATTTTATCCGCACACGAATATTTCATCTTTCAAATTATTATTGAAATATGCATGATTTGAACACAATATCATTGTGTACCATATACGTTTACGTCAGACTTGAGTATTTGCTAAACAATTGTGTTTTACAGATATCTAAATCTTATAGTTGCCCTCTGTTTTAAATGTCAAGCTTATAAAACGGTAACATTTCGTGTTGCGTATAAGAATAAAGACTAATGTGGTAAAGGACTTCTGTGGTACAAAATTAAAAGCAGAACTTGTTCAGGCAAAGAAAAATTCACTGCTTGTTTTTCTAAATACCAAGGTCCGATAGGAATAAGTATCAACAACATATTATTGGATCATATTTATACCATTTTTTTAATTTAGGTGTATCTGTTATAGACTTATGCTTACAAAACAGGTATACACACTAATGCATGTTTATTTTCAAAACTCACTTGTTCATATATTTAAAAGATACAATGCTTAACAAAAGTTATTTGCGTTCTGATGTCTGTATGCTATTAATTATATGTGGGTATGATCTTGACGTATTAGTGTGCAATCAATGGCAAAATATTGAATAAGACAATAACCTCCGTATCATAGAAGAAAAATAATATTCAGAAAATATTTCGAAGTAAATAGGATTATCACGTTGATTGCATGATTTAGACATGCTGTATATTTACATTTGCAATGTTAACACAAACAGGATATCAAAGCTGGTAAATGAAACAGGTATTTCGTTAACACACAGTAGAGCTCTGTTAAGCTAGTTCTATAAACGAAGCATCGCTTTCCTGTAAAATTAAACATGAGAGGTTATACTGTTTGACCCCTCGCTCGAAGGCGTTCTAAAAGCATTTATGTTCGCTTATTTGTTAACATTGGCTATTGGGTAAAGTAAATTGTAACATGTCATGTTCTTGCTTTAAACTTGTTTATGTTTTAAGCTGAACCGATATCGGACTAGCATGCATGTACATTTTATTCGTGATGAAATGCTCTAATAATTTTTTGTTTTATAATCCTTATTAAATGTTACAAAGCCCTATCAATTAAATATATAATATTTGAAAATATATGTTGTTTAATTAATATTTCATTATTAGCATGAATCGTTTATGAGGAATTCAAATCCTTTAGTATTCTCATATTGATTACGAAATTAATACATTGCATATTGTTGTTCAAAATTTTACAGTTTTTATTGGTTACTACCATGGAAAGCAATAACACGTACTTAAGATAACAGAAATAAGAATTTATAAGCAAAGTAAATAAGAAACTTCAGAATATAGAATGTCATTATTTGAAATGATATATTCCACAAACATAAGATGTAAAAAGAAACCCCGAAAGAAACATTTGGAACATGTTAGAATCGATTTCCGGGTGAAAACATAGTAATTAAAAAAATGTTTGTTACAAAGGGATAGTTTCCTGCAAAACGCATTAGTCAGGCCACAACCATTGTTACTTCGACAGGATGTTACTACTAATCCGTTCGTTTGCAAAAGTTGTTTTTCGTAGCTCAGTGAAATAATTTGATTTCCGACAATGTATCAGTCATAATTATGTATTACATGGTATATACCTGTATTATCGAAAACACAAACGATATTCATCAGACAATGAGTAACAGCAACATGTAAATGATGTATGACATTCGTATACGTGTTGTGTTTTAATTTCATTTGTGTGAAGTTACAAATTTAACAACCTGTCACATAGACTTGTTGTTTTCCAATATTCAAATATGTTTTTCCTGATCGTTGCCAGGTGTACTAATACAATGCTTGTTATACGGTCATTTCACAATTTCACGCGCTATTAAACAGGAAATATGTTGTAAAATCAGTCAGTTCTGCATGGAGGATAACACACATCATGAACCAGATAAAAGCATGGACAATACATAATTGACTTCACAGAAAGATGTGCTTTTAACAGTAGCGTGAAAAGACAAGTATGTCAGTTGAAAATGTATGCACTTGTCTCAACATACGGTTCAATGCTCAGCTTCCATCCTTTGAGATCTGGCATTCTGTATTAAGAAAAAAATGTGTGCGCGGGGGCGTCCTAGTAAATAGCATTGTATTATATTTCCAATATTGTCTGCACAAATCAGCATAATAGTTTGTTTTTCTTAGTTTCTGTTGACTGACTGCACAATTACCACAAATGGACAATAATTATACTTCCATGCTTGTCATGAATAGTAATGCTATGTTATTGTAACAATATACTATGCTGTTGTTAACTAACTATTATATACGTATAAATAGGCTATATGGCTAGACAAGTTTTGCAAAATAGTATGCACGTTTGTAGACACACACAGTTCAACTAGCAAAAACTCTTAATATTGGTATAGCTATCATCCTATAGAAACTATCATATTAGTTGTTTGTGGATTTACAAATATTGTTCATACAAAGTGGCTTCAGCGAGTGTATATCGAGTCGTTGCGTGCTAAATCTAACTGCTTAGTAAGATGATCGAGAAGTTCTTAGAGCGTAGACAGTCCACGCTTTTTTGCATGCACCACGTTTATAACAGGAATTAATCAGTAATATTTTATCTTTTTTCATGCTGCAAGTGATCATACCTATGTTATGGGGATATTTTTCACGAATTTAAGTCCAGTTGTTGCATGTTCGTTTACTGCTGTCTGAACACAAAAGAAGTTGGTCTAGACTGAACGTGTTTTCTCATTAGCAGTCATGAACACGCAATGTGGGCGATATATCATTCTTAACGTATATAACTAAAGTAATTTACGTATGTTTGTTAAATAACTTGAACGTTTGTTCACTCATGTCTCCAACAGATAACATTATTTAAAAAAAAAACAACAACACAATAGCATTTTAGGAGTGGTATAATTAACATTAAACTGAAGAAATAAAACCGTATGAGTTCATGGTGCTTAAAACACTTAACGGCGTGATAATAATTAGACACATTGCCTAATTGTCATAAAAGCGTGGTTAATGTTAATGTGTATGTATGTACTAAGGTTGTAAATCCTGTTTATGATTGCAAGACATAATTTCAAAGGTAGAAAAGATAATAGCAAATAACTTAGTAAACATGTTACCAAATCACAGTATTCTTGCTTTATGATTTATTGTACATGAGAAACACAACTACCACGATGGTTAACTTTACAAAGCGAGTTAAATTATAGACAAAAAAGCATTCTTATAAAAAATACTGTACATAACACAGGACGTGAAAAGATGACATTTTTCATAGCAATTCTATTTTATCGTACACTGTTCTTCCAGAAGAATCCAGTACATACAGTTTCACAGTTTCTTAGATAAATGGAGCCAGAAATGATGTGTTTCTCTATGTTGAGACATGTGTTTACATGTATTGCTGACAGACTTGTCTTTACATGCTACGTTTAAAAAAGCAAGTTTTGCTGCTAAAGCTATTATTCACTTTCCGTTGCTATTAGTGAGGTTTCGTAGGACACGTTTTGGTTCTTATTGGGAAAACCATATTACTTCAACTGAAAATAAATGAATACAATGTTCTAACATTTGTTTTACTTGATATTTACGTTGATAACCACCGTTAACATATGTATATTTAATGTATTTAAATTACTGTAATTTATAATTAACTCATAATTTCCTTAATTGTAACTTATAATACTCAACATTATTTGTTTAAGTAATTTAAATAGTTTGTTCTTTATATGTTCTGAGTCCCTTATATATCGCTTGAACCTTGTTTCGTGAATAAACCGTTATTTCGTCAAATTAATGTTCTCATATTGGTCTTACATATTCGTTCAATTGATTATTTTCCTAAAGAGCGTCAGAAATATATACAATATTGGCTTTAGTATGTATTTTAATCACTACGTTAATATATTGTCTATTGACTTTATTGTTAAACATGTTATATTCAAGGTATTAACGGTTTTTCGACATTCGAAACCACGAAGAAAATTACTCGATGTAATGCAGAATAGTAGTGTATGCTACTTTTTTTTCTAAATGCTTGTTATACGTGTACATGCAAATGACTTTCGTAAGTTTTAATTGATGAAACCCTAATGTTGGTCAAACTTGACAATATGCTATTATGTATAATGACAATAATTTACCTGTAGGGCTACCACAAATAATGACTTAAACTTTTATAAATAGCTTACACTCTGAGTTTAAATAAATGACCTCATTTCTGGAAGAGCAAGAAAAAACAACATTGGCATGAACATAATGGAGTCTATGTGTTCCTAGCAATTGTAACGAAAGAACAATTATTACCGATGTTATTAAACCTAATATATTTTAACACTGAGTATATATTTATTATAATTGTTCTCTTTCGATAATTAATCAGAAGTTAACTATCTGATTACATTTTGAAACTTTTGATGTAATGAAATTGGAAAAAAACTGATTAACAAATATAAGCCTTCTTTTGTTTATATATTTATCTGGTACCTACAACGATAAGTATAAAATAAATTAATGGAATGGCAACGTTATCGCGATTGAGTGAATAACCTTTAATATTTAACCCCCGTTTTTTATACCCACATATCCCTGCACAATGTACGTACAAAACAACAACGATCTCATGCAGAGAATGTACTAATGTGTATTGACGATTATCTCTTGATAATCAACTTGTGTAATATATATGTATTTGCTTTCTTTTTCTGAAGCTACGTGAAACTCATATTGGCTTGTTGTCTTTTAAGTGGCCATCTCTACTTATTTCCCTAAAGATTTCATTGCTAAAGACATTTCAGGGGATCGTCTATATTGTGACAGTTTATTTCCTCGTCGAATTGGTTTTGTTCCACTTGGAGATTTCTTATCAAAGTGATCCAAATACACATCAGCCGCAACAGCAGGAGAGTATTGTCGTATTGTGCAACACAACTTTGAATGTGCTAATGTTTTGCATGATATTCATTTGACCATTGAATATTTCATGATTCACACTTTTTATCAGATAATTCCCAAAACCTGTTGTATTTTAATTAGCCCATATCATTACATCACAAAAAATAACATGCTTAGGTTGTGCAAAGTTGATATCGTAACACATAAACACAGATAGACACATCATATGAAAACAACAACAAATAACTAACTTGGTTGAACGCTTTATGCATGTGCATGTTGTAACAATTTCTCGCATGAGCGTGTTGTTAACGGTATATTACTTTGTATGCATGTATATCGTCCCTGCGTTTTACATAGGTACTTTTCTAGATTGTTAAAAGACACCATTTTGAAAACATAATGATTGTTTTTTTATTTATTTATTTGTTGCGCTTAATTGTTGTATATAATAAATAATGTTACTATTTACATGGGTAACAGGTAATAAGAACATTGCATTTCTTGTGACCAATATTAGCACAGAGGTCTTATCAGCGGACGCATATCAACACAGTAGTTTTCAGAAAAAAACACTCTTGAAGTAAAAACTTACTGTACTCGTGTACTGGAGGACCTTTGCATTTGCATTAGCTTTAAGTGTAGTTTGTACTGCGTGTACCTTATCGAATTTTTGAGGATTATGCATGAGTGCAATCAATTTAAATGGTTGACTGCAAACAGCTAATTGGTTACTAGACAAATTGACTACCATCCCATGCGGCACAACAAATATACTGATTTCCTTTGACGTGAACGTCCCTTCAATGGTTTCATAGCCATCAGTTAGTTTCATTGAACTCTTGTCAATTGCATTAATGCATTATCATCTCTTGCCCGAGACAATTTCCATCTGGAGAATTTATTGTTTTGGAAAGAATGCGCTCGGCAGATGTTTACTCAGTAATATTGGATGTATAGGGCTATTACAGATTTAGAGATTACATGTATATCAAACGCTCAATTTAGTAATAAAATATATATTTATCGCAAATTATTGGGTTTAATCGTGTTAACGGCCAGGACATTAAACACAATGAACTTTCTTGGCAAAATTCGGCATCAAATTAAAAGATTATATTCATTAATGCAACAAACTGCAATATCCAGACAGAACAATAATAGTATCATTGGGGAATATTTGAATCAAATACTTTAATAAAACAAGCTATAATATAATAGTTATAAGATAGGTATCTTTATAACGCTGTTTGCAAGATAAATGCATACAAGTTCTTTTCCAATGTCAAACAGTTTTTTTCTCGGTATGTTTACATAAAAAATAGTCTTCGAACAGTGCATACTCATCTTAAATATTAAGCACTGTACATGAATCGAAAAGAAGGAATTTATATATACATAAAGTTAAAAACAATTAACGACAATATCAGTGTGTGCATGGAAAAGAGACAAACAAACGCATAAATAAAATATAACATTTTGACCAAATGCGCAGTATATCTACATTTTGCTTTAGAATGATGTATTAAGATAACAAGCAACGTTTAAATAAAAACAACCTAGTACATTTAGTATTCCTAATTAAACGCTTTGCCACTCGTAACCACTGCATTATTCACATGTTACCTCGCAAGGCAGCGTGTCGTGTCATTCCCGAGAGTGTGGAGATCGCGTTTACTGAATGTATTGAAGTTAAGGTTAAATGAGTCGCCGCGTACTATGTGCGGGGAAATTGAGCGCACAATTGGCGATTACTCTATAAGTATGCTAGGTCTCCAAACAGGTCTGAGTGCGGATGAGCATTGTTAAATTGTGCGTACTGATAATCCTGAAATTTACACGTATATCACGCAAAAAAAAGAACAATGTATAAACACATTTTCGTAAATAGTCCTTAGCGCAAAAGTGGAATTGCCTATAAAGATTACGTGTACACTTCCACATGGAGTTATGACGTAACTTATGTTATTATTGTTTTTTTTCTGAACTATCCAGAAGGTATTCAAATGTTCAACCATTTGCTTTTTTAATTATGAACTTTAATTATTTCATTTATACTTATATTCGTACATGTTCGTGCATACTGCCCATGTGCGTTTGATTAAAACAATATCGCAAAATATTAATTAATTATAATACTAGTACTAAGACAGCCGGAATAATATAATATCATGGATACCCATTTGCAACACATTTATGTCTACAGGTCAGTGCAATATTTATTCATCCACGCTATAAACATTCAGGTTTTATATTGCGTTATAAAGCCTAAAGATAATAGTGTATACCTTCACTTGACATTGAACATTTTACTAAATACTAACTTCAGCAATCCTAAAGGACTCACTATTAGATGCGCATGGATTGTTTTGTCTTTCAAATAGTTTGATAGTCTGTCTCATATACCCATCACATAGCATCATGCAGTCGTTCGTTATTTAAAATTGTATGTATGTGATAAAATTATAGATATTTTTTATCGATGCCATTTATCCCAATAGTCAAGCTTCCATGTTTTACATACTTGTATATAACATGATAAATATAAAACGTACATCTAGAAAAATACCAAAATTCATATAGCATTATGAACGATACATGCAATGTATAAAAGCGTATCAAATTAGGAAGCACATATATCCAATTGCCCAGACAGAAACGTTTTTGGCTCACATTGCTACAAAAAAATACGTGGTCGGTATCTGCAGTTTTCGTTTATTTAGCTTGTTGGCAACAGATAATGTGATGTCGTAAAATGGAAGTGCACCATGTTCTAGTTTATTGCAAAAGTGTCAGCAAAGCAATATTAAATCCTTCCCAATTACCAATAAAAGCCAATTAAGAATTATCCATGCCTCCGTCATCCATTTCATGTTTGCGTACAAGCCCTTGAGATATACCAGCACTTACTGATCAAGAAAATTAAAGACAAACAGAAGTTGTTTTTGTAAAACAGTATATTCACCCTAGATAAATTCAAAGAAAATCGTGCGAACACTATTGGATGAAGGCAGCTGTAAATAGGTCAACTTATATTAGTCAAGGGTCATTACATTTTCCATTCTTTCTTTTTAAGTATTTATTAAATTCTGTGGCATAGAACTTGGTAAGAATAAAAATGAACATGTTTCTCCAACCGAGGTTAGATTTCAGGAACATATGGTTAATACCATAGTCGCTAGGCGACTTACACATTTTTCTATTTTTTAACTTTTGTGTTTATGTTGTGTTGTAGTTGTTGTTTTAACTTTATGTAAAGGATCGAAGTGTATTGTCACCAATCGAAAACAAATACCACATCATCGCTCAAAATTAATCGCAATGGTTTTAAGTATTATTTATCATTCAATGTCTTAAGTAAGATTGCAATAAGTTGAATTCGCAATATGTAAGTATTCGCAGTATGTAACAAAACAACATGCTAAACGGACAATGTTTTATAAATGTGTTTCGAATGTTGTGATGACGTTGCAAACACCACGTGATGTGAATTGCGCTCCTTTCTGACCATCAAAAGGTAATGGCAGTTAGCCCGATACAAATGAATGATTCTTAATTAAGCGTATCCATGTTGATGGAGGTTTCCTGTTTTCAAAATTGATTGCTGCGAGTCTTTAAAACCTATTGTGTCTGTATGTTGTTTTTTTCTTTCAACATTGCTATCTTAAATGATGACATGTTTCATTAGAGCAACAACCCGCTTTCATGTCCACATAAAATGTTATATGTTTATGTTGAATTCCAAACTCGTGTAATAATAGTATTATAATTATTTTTATTTGTGTTAATGGTTATGCAATAAGCGGTAGCGTTTTCTTTAATACACTAATATTAAGTGGAATTTAAATGTTTATGAAGTCATATTCAAATAAAATTATGGATTCGTGTCCCGTATATTACGATTTGATATATAAATATTAACAGAAACCGTCTTTTGTTGGTTGTCAAAAAAGGCGTTATTGTCCATAATATATATTTTGTTATAAATGATTGACGGTGTATGCTTATGTTTGTTTGCGTTATGCGTATCAAGCATATTAAACACACGAACATTATACGTGCGTTAAATGGACCAACTACCATACTGAGAAAAAAAGCCATGTAAAAGTTCGATGTGTGATGACGATACCTTTTTATATTAAATGTGTCAAATTTCCGCACTGCTTCATTATTGATGATAAAACGATAAAAGGATAAGTATATTGCATTTATTCTAGTTTATTCAATTATTGTTCACCGTTCGGTGTTTTTATTATTGTTATAATGTCGATACTACTTGCACAATTTATCGGAAATAGACGCATTAGTGCTTTCTGAAGTTTCTTGGAACAACACAAACGTATTAGGTCGATCTGGGAAGATGGTACAAACTATGGAAATCAATGCTTATATGTTTCAAAATTATTGGAGAAAGTTGTCAGTAAAAGAATAGATGAACATTTGACAGAAAACAATTTAAATGAAGAAAACCAGTCTGCATACAGGAAGTTTCACTCAACAGAAACAGCTTTGTTAAAAGTTCAAAACGATGTCCTACAATCATTAGATAAGAAAAAGGTCACTGTCTTTGTTATGCTGGATCTCTCTGCCGCTTTCGACACCATCGACCACATAACCCTTTTAAACCGCCTCGAACAACTGTTTGGATTTGCTGAAAAACCACTACAGTGGGTAGCTTCCTACCTATCTGACCGCTTCCAAACGGTGAGCATTGACGGCAAGGTATCAGAACCAGTGCTGCTGACCTTCAGTGTACCCCAGGGATCTGTGTTAGGTCCAAAATTTTATACCATGTATACTAAACCTGTTGGGGAAATTTGCAAAAAACATGGACTCGGGCATCACTTCTACGCCGATGACTCGCAGCTCTACCTTTCCTTTGAACCCACCGATGGAGCAGCCCAAAATGAAACACTAAATCGAGTTGAAAAGTGCCTCCAAGATATCATCTCGTGGATGAATACAAATATGCTCAAACTTAACACCGACAAAACCGAGGTCATAGTATTTTCAAGTCAAAACAACGCCAAGTTCGTAGAAGGGTTAACTGTTAAAGNGATGTGT
The DNA here is from genome assembly GCA_007657795.1 of Dreissena rostriformis. NCBI lineage: Eukaryota > Metazoa > Mollusca > Bivalvia > Myida > Dreissenidae > Dreissena > Dreissena rostriformis. The sequence continues at coordinate 124,551 of VMBQ01000213.1, forward strand.
GATGACGATACCTTTTTTATATTAAATGTGTCAAATTTCCGCACTGCTTCATTATTGATGATAATACGATAAAAGGATAAGTATATTAAATTTATTCTAGTTTATTCAATTATTGTTCACCGTTCGGTGTTTTCATTATTGTTATAATGTCGATACTACTTGCATGATTTATCGGAAATAGACGCATTAGTGCTTTCTGAAGTTTCTTGGAACAACACAAACGTATAAGGTCGACTGGGAGGATGGTACAAACTCTGGAAATTAATGCTTATATAATTCGTCTCTTTGTTTACTGTTATCAGAAGCGTGTATGATCAGTGGTGTGTTGCCCAGTTTGGGGAAAAGTACCACATTGAGACTATGAAGTTCGTATATATGTGCACTGATGTATTGTAAGTGTAATTACGCGAGCAGACTTGAAGTGGGTTTATACATTAATTTACAACAGAACATGATGGAAATTGTGTTCTTCATATGGAGATCCTGAACAATTAGTCTCGTCGCTAGACTATGCATGCTATGACTTCTATGTCAATGTAAATCAATATCATATGTCATAAATAGCAGAGACATAATACACCATTCACGCTTTTGGTATCATGTCATTCTGCACAGTTATATGACAGGAAAGCAGTCTAAATATTTATTATAAATGGAGTCATTGTATGCAGTGTGTACTTTGTAACGTGCATTCTAGAAGTTTTCGTTTGTATTGTATTAGTACATTTTTATAATAAAATATAAAACAGCAAGATTGTTCGATTCTTTATGTTGAAGTTTTCTATTTTGTATGGATTCGTTTCAAATTAAAAGCGCTCATAACACGGGATTAGTTTTTGTTTTAAGTATAAAACAAACACATGTATGTCTTAAAATACAATAACTGTGATCGTTCATTTAAGATAAATTACACAATTAAGCAGACCGCTTAAAAGCTGTCTAAAACCGGGCAATATGTTATCGAAAAAGTGTGTACCCTTGGAAGCTTAAGTACGTTGTGTCTCGAAATAATACATGTATACACAGTAATAATATGCCTGCAAAACACATTTGTTGTGCCACCACCATTTGTATTGCAACAGCATACATTTGCTAATTCGTTCTGTATAAGTGGTTGTTATTCGGAGCTCAGTGCATGGATTTGATTTTCGACAAGGCATCAATCAAATATATTTACTGAGTGGTTCGTTGTATAAAAAACACACATTTGCTTCATCAGATGAGTTACAGCAAAATTTGGTTGATTTACAACCGTTCTTTCATGCATATTTGTTGTGATTTAATTACATTTTGTGAAGTTAGAAATGTACCCCACTGTCACATACAATTGTACAACATTCACATATTTACATTATATCAGTTGTCTCCAGGTGTACTAACGCAATTATTGTAATACGATTATATGACAGTTTCACGCGCTTTTAAACAGGCAAAAAATGTCAAATCAGTCAGTACTGGATAGACGATAAGAAACATCATCAACCCGATAAAAACATGGACAATAAATAATGGATTGCACAGCTTGATGTGCGTTTAAACGTTGGATGTTAAAAAACAAGTCTTTCAATTGGGAATGTATACACTTGTCTCAACATACGGTACAGTACCAAGCCTTCCTCCTTTGAGCTCGGAGAATCTGTATTAACTGAATAATGTGTGTGAGGGGCGTCCTAGTAAATAGCATTGTAATAGTACAATATTGTCTGCACATATCGATGAACATAATATTTCGTTTTTCGTAGTATCTTTTTACCGAGTGCACAAAAATCACTTATGCCAAATTATTATACTTTCATGCTTGCCATATGTTGTAATGCCATTTAATTAAAATAACAGTATTTGATAATGTTGATCAACTGTTTTATACGTATACCTATACTATTTTGTAAGCTTAGTTTTGTAAATTACGTATGCACGTTTGCATACACACAAATACCAACTAGAACAAAATGGTCTTTATATAACTATTATCCTGTACAAAATTGTATGTCTATTATTTTGGGAATTACAAATATTATTCATACAAAGTGGTTTAAGCGATTGTATTGAACACGTTCCTTTCTCAATCTAACATCCTTAGTAAGGTGATTGGTAAATTCGTGAAGCGGATGTAGGCCGTACTGATTTGCACGCAGACATATATATTTCTGCTCAAGTAATGAGGAATGCGAAGAAAGCATTTAATTGTTCATGATCGATCCATTCTCTCCTCACACTACTTGTATGGTGTCTTCAAGGTTCAAACATGTTTTATTATTCCTAAACAATTACTTTGATATTAGTTTAAGTTGAGTATCTGCTCCTATTTATGATAATTTGTGTTTGGCGTTTGTCTGAGCATTTCAATATGTAGTCGTCATGGTGTAATTGAACAAAAAAGTTTAATCGAGTTTTAAAGATAATAGTATATCATGTTCCAGATAAGGGGAACAAAATATCATCTGCGTTTGTTTTAAAGATTTACCGCGCAAAAAAAGACAACAGGACTGTTTCATAGCCATCGGTAAGTTTCATAAGTCGCTTTAAACTTGCATTACTCTTCTTCCAACCGGTGAATTTTGTTTGGGTTGAATACACTTGATATAAGTCTGCTCGGTTATGTAGGAGTTAAATCAATTTTGATACATCATCATCGAAAACTTCCACTTAAAGTATTAATTATAAATATTTTTGTCGAAATTGAGTAACAAACTTCATATGATATTTAACGTCCATTGTAATGCAATATGAAGTTAATGCTTCCATGGCGGTGAGCAACGCTTTTATATTGAATGTTGTTTTGTATGCATTGTCTTGTATTGTTTTTTGCAATTGCTCATAAGACTAGCAGATATTGATGACATTTCTAGAGTTTCCTTACTCCAATTTATTTTATTTCAACAGCAATAACATGATTTATGGTTCTGTATACATGTGAATACTTGTTCTGTATTTCCATTATTATCAAGGTTTCGATTCAATAAGCTCAAACTTTACATAAACATAAACAACATTTTGTGCAGCTTTAGCGATGCTCGAATTTTTATAGTTTGGATACCAAACTGTCAGTATGAGTATTTTAACATTTGAATACGGTACACTCAAATAGCATATATGTTAAGGCGTGCATATAAACTTATTGTATTATCTTTAATTGCGTACAAGATGTGGAGACATTCTTTTATTTGTAGCTGTGTTGTCACACGGTGAATTAAATAAGAAAGTAAAATTAATAACATTAAAGAGACTGCATATTGGATGTTGGTGTGTATGTTATAGTAGAAAACAATATTTATTCACACATTCTTATTGCGATATGCTCGAATATTACTGAACATCTGGCAAAATTGTGATGCCGTGATGTGATGACATGTCGGGACATTCCGAGTGCTTCTGAGAAACATTGAACCATTATGCAGCAGGTTAAAGTTTATCGAGAAAGTTAACGATACGATTTATACTGAAACACAACAAACACAATGCCAACTTTTGCTTGCATTCAAAAGTCACTTAGTATATAAAACGTGTTGTTTCCGTTTCAAGTGTACGTTTAATATTGCCTGCATGAAGGCGAACAGACCTGTCGTGTTTATATAAATTAGATAATAACATAAATTATGTATTTTATTCCGTATAGATGGCCTGTCCAATTCTTTTCTTGGCCGGACACAATTATGACTACATTGTCAATTTAAATTAAAACTATATATACATGTATATATATTTAAGTGAATAAATAGCCGAGACATAATGCACCATTCATGTTAAATGTACCGTGCTATAGTGCATAATCAGTTGATCAGAAACACTTATAATTGGCTTCCTGGAATTCAGAAATATAGATTTCACATCCCATAGATGGTGATACAACAACCCAATAATGTAACAAAATACAGAAGACATGTTTTAAGCTGAATCAATTTGAAAATACGGTATCGAAAGTGGTGTGTAAATGGGAAACTGTAATTCGATGTGTCGCCAAGTCAATATTTAACTTTCACTATAACTGGTTATTCATTGCAGAACGACAAAATATTTGATGAATACAATACACTGTAAACTGCAGTAATCTAGTTGTCCGCTATGCCACCAATTGCATTATTGCGTGGACCGTAAGGTATGCCATGAAATACCACTTCAAACATATATACATAAACATCGAATTATATACTGCACCTGAAAACTTTCTGTGGAATAATTTATAAAGTAGAACTTATACTCGTATAAGTAAAGGAAACAAAATCAACGTGTTCAACATTAAAAGGTAGACACATATCTTTCTCGTTTTATCGTTAATTTCCTCAGAACAGTTTAACTGTCTTGAGAAAGCTTAAAATGGTACGGATTGTGTACAAGAGGCAAAGTAGGAGCATATTCGGAATGTCCCAATGTATTGCTTGTTATTCACAAGTGAACATTCGCGAAGGTTACTTATTTTGTACCATACAATTAAATGTTCTAGTAAATCGATCACTGGCACTTTTCAATTGAAATATCAAGTTTGCTACATTAGTTTAGAATAGATTTGCATCAATCTGCTTTAAATATCAACGCAAATATATAGTAACACATTTTATACCATAAAACAGTGTGCAGGGTCATAAACCTTCAATTAACCTCCATTAACTTTCATTAACGCATGTTTGAAATAAATTTAATAATTTTCAGTAGACAGGGGCTTTAAACTTGAAATTATCAAATGTTTGTATCCTTAGGTGCTGTCAAGGCCCGCTCTTAATCTGCTCATCTGCCAAGGCTTGATGAGCTATAGGTCCTATTACGACGACGACGTCCACAGCAGAACATGTTCACAACATGGTCATGTCGCCTTCCTTAATGGTACTCTACCGAGCAACTGATCCCAGCACCCAGGAATACAATGAAAGCACGCATAGTGTTCACTTACCTAAAACATACAAAATAATATCGTGTTATTAACACGTGTTCAATAATTGCATTCAGTGTGACAAAAGACACAACAATTCATTTTATCAATGTGAGTAGTCACAGTCAAAATCATGACAGAGAGACCCTTTGTTTGTCGTGTGTACGGGTCATAAACGCGTATTTTATGTTTATGTTTATTTGTGTTCTATGGTTGTAAATCATGTTTATGATTGCAAGATGAAAGTCTAATGGAAGGCACTGCAATACCAAATAACTTATTAAACATATTTCCAAATCATAAGATTGTAGAAAAAATATCCTCGTACTCTAGGATTTATTCTAAGAGAGACAGCAAGATGGTAAACTTCGCGAAGTTGGCTTAACAAAGATAAGATTGTTTGCATCTGGTTTAATTAAAGACAATAGTGCATTTAAACTGTTCAATATACTGGACGTCAAAGGTTGACATCATTCATCGCAATTATAGTATATCTTTCATTCCTGTTAAAAATGAATCCAGTACATTCCAACAAGAAAAAGGTATATTGGAAGCAATTCTAAAGCCTGTCGTTCCGTGCCTGCTAAGTAAGATGATTGATTAGTTGTTACAGCGAAGGAAGTCCGAACTGGTATGCATGTAAAAAATGTCCGAGAGGAACGCGTTTGTTACATTGTATCGATTAAAAGAATGATTTACGTAGTTCATAAACAACAGGAATGACTCAAAAACTATCACGTTAATATTAATAATCATGTATTCTTGTGCCAGAATGTGTGTGAAACTGCCTAGTAGATGATGTGCTGTATACACATTACAGCAATGGAAACACATAAAAATATAAGCAACACAGCTAAACTGTTGCTAAACAACAGGTTATGTATGGAAACTTAATGATGTGCTGCTTTCCAGATCCGCCTGTGCGTAAACCCGATATCCGTTAATTACATTCATGCCATTCACATTCAGTGCAGACACACTATATTTGGATGCATATTTCCTATAGATTTTTCGACAACATAATTAGCTGTGCAAAGATTTTGTCCATAGTTTTACAGTAAAATTAACCGAAAACATTTGTTCGACCAGTATCGATTATTCTGATTATTAACTTATTGTTGTTAGTTTGCGCACACCTATGAACAAATGCCGATCTGCGGTGTATATACTAGTATGTGCGAGTATAAGTAATTGATAATTATTAAGCAAACATGTTGCATAGACACCAACAATCACTGGCGCAAGTCATTTTATTACCAGTGTATGTTTTCCCTAATGTTAAATTAATGTATCTTTATACACCCTTTTGAAAGAGTCGACTGAGTCCCTTTTTGTATGTACATGTATTTTACATTCGAACATCTACAAATGCTGGACAATTAACGAAACAAAGAATCGATAGAGAAAATATGCTTTTTAAATGATAGATAGTATACTTGTTATTTAATGGTTTTTGAATACGCAAAACATATTGACCATTCGCGATTTGTGATGAACCTTAACACAATGTGATTTCATTTCGTAAAGTTTAATATTTAAATGATCGCCGTTAAACATAACACATTTAACAGGCTTAAATTACTTGGCATTAGAATGAATGCCTTTTCCCATGAATTGTAAATAAGAATACTGAATGCGATTTTTTTTAAGAAATTTAATTTTTGCGTTATTCTGATGTCATGACTACACTATAGCTTACAGGTAAACCTGTTTTTGTTATTTACATAATGAATTGTATGTCCTATTATGCTCTAGCATTTTCATTGAATTGATTTTTCCTGAATAGCGTAAGCAATGTATACAATATTTGATGTGTTATGCTTGTCAATCACTACGTTATCACATTTGCAATTGTCGTATGGTTCACCATGTTATGTTCAAATAATAAACTATGGTAAAAATGCATTAAGTTCATTTATTTATGTCTTGGAAAATATGGCCTATACAGGTCCACCTCATAGTACACTTATTTAATGGCGTCTCGAGGATTCAAGTCAGACGTTATAATCCCCATATTCTACCTAAATGCATTTCTTTAAAATCGGATTATCTAGATGTCCTTCTATTTCTGCGCTTGTTAAACAACGATGCTTTATGGATTAAAGTCTGCCATTTTGTTAAGCATAAGTTCAACAAATTCTTCACTTTCGTTAGACTATAAAGTGTGGGCTTTGATTACATTTTTACCCTCAGAACAAAAAAAAAGAGTATATGTATTTTACTCTACAGGCATTTGAAACCTAATTCCAAAACTTTTTTTTTCTTTAAGACTTTGTTATGTTAAAAAAATCATAATAAATACTGACATCTACACTTGTAATTTGAAGAAACAAATAAGGATATAGTACATTATCAGAAAGTTTACAATTTATATGCAGTTAGTCTAGCTTATGGATGATGTACCCGAAATATAATAACACATTAAACATGAAACGGCAAGAAAATATCATTATGTTTACTAATACTGTGTCATTGTTTAAAAATATGTTTTTAATGTGGACATTTTATATCGGTTTTTTATTTTGTACACAAATCTGAAAATTGTTTTGTTCGTATAGTGAGAATAACAAGAGGCTGACAAAACTGGTTAATGAGTTAACAACAATTCTGTCATTTCTTACTAATCAGCTGCATCTTCAAATGAAGTATCCATAACTAATCAATTCGATACAATATTGATATGCTTCGTATTCTGATAGTCTAGGGTACGAAGTATAAATGTCTTGTTGAATAAACATACAATAGACAATTAGGTTTCCTACGGGAGTTATAAAGTGATGTTGTACGCTAGATCCAGAAATGGTGCTCATTATAATCTTTACTGCTTTATATTATCACAAAGATAACGATTCTTTGCTGAACTAATGAGTGTACACTTTAATGATATACTATGATTTTCTTCAGTGTACACATACAATATACTTGTTTATATATGGCTTACCACGAGTACTGTGTAAATTTGCTCGCATAAAACAAGTACATAACATTCTGATGGTTTAGTGCTTGTTTTTCACTTTACTTAACTTGTTTATTTTGTATATAAATTAGTCTATGACGGTTCCTTATTTTTCCTTATCGAAAGTCCGTACAACTATCCCGTTGCCTGACCGCATAACGAATGTCAAAATAAATTGATATCAGGTTTCGTAAACCCAATACCTATATGTATGACAATAAATAGACGGGATATAACAATCCATTTGGCTATAGGTCTTTTGCAATACTATACTTTTGGATGAGAGCACCCTATCTGATCTATGCGACGTGCATGTGTGCGTTGATTTTGGCATGGCTTCTTTGTGCCGACTATAGGACTATGATTTTAGTTGTATGACTTTATTTTATGATGTTGTATTCCAACGTCGTACTGTAAGCAATATGTTTAAGTCAATCTCGCGCACATTAATGTTGATATAAGCATAACATAATTTTACGGATTTCCAATATCTTAACCATTCCCCTATCACAACATTAAATTATAGTTCAAAAATATGTTTAAGTTTGCTCATTTACATTTGACTGCGTACATAAGGTACACAAAAACTCAGGGAAATGATAAACAGCTTATTACAAATGTCTGATTATGCATGAAATACTTGCGTAACAAATATTGGAATAAGTATTTATAAACATAGTGGTAATGCATTAAACACATGTGTTATGTGTGCGGCTCCTTTGAGCCTAAATCTATTGTTTCTGTGTTTTGACATCCCATGTGCATACTTTAAGATCTAAAATTGTATATATTATACACATTCGATGATTGATTCGCGGAATGTGTCTATTTTAATACAGACACATATTTATATTTCATCCCAAAACTTTCTGAAAACGTTAAAGAGTATAACAACTCATGCATAATTCATTTCCACTTATAATCGCAGAGGCACACGTGGCTTAGTGTCACGAAAACATCAACATTTTTTTCGTACTTTTTTTTTTCGTACCCATATTCTTTATCGTACCCAATTTTCTGTTCGCACCCAACTTTTTTTGGTACCCAAATTTGTTTTCGTACCCAAATTTTTTATTTTTGTTCGTACCCAACTTTTTTCGTACCTATTTTTATTTTCGAACCCAAGTTTGTTTTTCTAGTACCCACATATTTGTTCGTACCCAATTTGTTTTTCCTACCAATTTGTTTTTCGTACCCACATTATTTTCGTACCGAAATTATTTTTCTTGCATAATGTTTTCGTACTCAAATTAATTCTTACCCAATTTGTTTTTCGTACCCAATTTTGTTTCGTAGCCAAACATTTTACGTACCCACATTTTTTCGTGCCAAAACTTTTTGTCTTACTCAAATTGTGTTCGTACCCAAATTTTTGTTGTGGCATAATTTTTTCGTACCCAAAATGTTCGTACCTGAATATTGTTTTTTACCTACAATTTTGTTTAAAAAAATAGTTTCTTCATTTATTCACCAATTTACTTCAAATGAAAACTGAACATCACTTATGACAACACGGTCTATCTCGACCAGCCATGTCCACATTACCAACCCCGGGGCCCAACCAACATAGACCTTGCCCACATAAACTTGCCTTTTAATATAACATATATGCGGCGTGGGGATCCGCGTCGGTCTCTGCCGCGTCACTTCTAGTTCTTGTTGGCAAACAACTGAGAAGATCAATACATTAAGCATGAGTATTTTATAACAACTCAGACGTTTAAACCTTTTTAGGCTTGTCTTCTTCTGCTATATATCTTGATAAATTAATGGCCAGACTAGTTGCTACTTGAATTGTATGTGCGTCCAAAAATATTGTATGAATTAAGCGACCAGTAAAACTCTTGAAACTGTATTAGGAGAGAACACCAAATATAAACTTGAACTTATTAAACCTGGTATCACAGCCTCAGAACAGTCGGTGCACAGTTTTAAGCCTGTTTGAGGTATTGCCGAACCTACAGAATGTATCAAAAACCAAATGCACGTCCGAAATGATTTAAATCAAATGTACATTTATGCAGTCACAAAAACGAAAACAGAAACGCAGAAACTTGACACGAAACGAATAACACATATTTTAGTGTCATAATGTCGTTAGTGAAGTAATCATGAAAATATTATTAAGCGTGTTAAAAATCGTTTTTCGACAAATATATTTGAGCCGATAGACAGAAAGCTGTCATTGAAATGTATTTCTTTCAAGTATGAACCGGGATTATGTTTTCCAAAAATGATCTTATAACTAAGTTTGTTTTTTATTATTAACTTATTTTGTGGTACATTCTGACATACGTCGCGCATTTTTGAAATTATACACAAAAATAAAAAAATAAAAATTTATCTTACCTCCAATAATCCATCAAGCTCTATTATGCAGAGCCATCTTTCTTCAAGAAAACAGACATGTCTAAGATTAACGAGGTTATTAGAAAGCATTTGGTCCGTAATTTGCCGATTTGTTGTAAAACAAGACACTGTTTTTTTTTTCGTTGCGTGTGGCTAGTCTTGAAATGTATGTCTGGTGTCTTGAGCAAAAGGACGCAAAACATAAATGTGAATACACACGACTCAAAATGCTTATTGCACTGTCGTCTTTCTCATTAATTTATAACATGAAACCACTTGCATTTTTACCATTGTACATCCTGGACAACTTTTCAGAAAATGAAATAGCTCCGAAACTTATCGAACTATAGAATAATATGCTACTGTGTACAATCGTAATTATTAATATTTGTTGACTTAATAGGACTTTTGGCTAGTTAACAAAACGATCAACTAGTTTTAAAACCATATCTTATACATTTAAACTGAAACTTGCTCTTTGTGAAAAATTGTTTAAATGTATTTTGCTCTTTATTATTACTTAAACGCAATTACAACCTTACGTGCGTGATACTAATCTATGATGGATAATTTGCTAACATGTATATTCATTTGCTATAAGTTAACTATTGTCGACTAGATGAAATCCAATACATATAAATAACTAGCTGCAGCTAAATACTTTCTTGGTTTCGCTTTCTACTCAACAACCTATGTTTTATGAATCGCATTTTTTTTCTTAATTACTAAAAATTTGGTTAACCTACGTTTATTATTCCAAACATTTAAATACCTTTTGCGACTGATAATTGTCTGAGGGTCTCTCGACTACCAATTACACATGTTCATACATCTTGGAAACAAGCAAACGCCTACCTTGTAATTTGTCCTGTGTCCAGAATAGTTTCACAACATTTAACCCGTTCATATGTAATGTTGAACTTGTTAGGGTCAACGACCTGTGAGAATCGCGAGACCTGGTTCTAATGCATTCTGTAGACTCAGCTTATTCTGACATGTAAACGTTTCTTCCAACTTGCGAAAATTGATAAGCCGTGTTGGCAAAGAGAGTCCGTATTTGTTTAATCTTGAACAATTTATGTGAGCATGGGCAAACCAGGTTTCTATAAATCTAACTTTAATTTCCTATTAATTTAATAAGTACCAATTTATATCCAGAATCTACAATGTATTGCTTTGCGCGCACTTTTTACATCTAGCTATTTCTCTGTGTATGTATACATGTTTTATCTATAAAGGTTTGAATACATATAATTGGAATTGTTCGTGCCATTTCATGGACTTGATATAATGAAATCTTTCTGTGCATCAACGTTATTGTATTGTTATTTGCATATGCAAGATACGTCAACAACGCAATCAAAAAACACTTTTTATAAACATTATATGGAAATAATTAAAACAAGGTTTATAATGAAACAACACATGCACGACTACATGACTGCATTTGGAAATGTTTAAAGCCACAATTTAAGCAAATATTGCCGTACCGTTTCCACTGCCGTCTTGTCATCGTTACGTCTCTATATATGTTATTGTGTTAGTTATTACGCAAGGAGACTAGACGTGGTTTTATAAATTAGTTTATCACAGACCATGATGGGAATTGTGTTGTTCCTATCAATGGCCAATGCAATTGTTCTGCTCGCGGGACGCCATTATGATTGCCAATATAAATCAATATTATCTTTTTTATGGCAATATATAGCCGAGACATAGAAGACAATTCCCATTAAAGATATATTGCCATACTTACACAATTCTTCGGCAAGACAATAACGGATAACATTCCTTCCAATTATGCATTGTGTAAGTGTATTATGTATTATGTCAATTTAATTAATAATTATTAAAATACGCTTATATGAAATATATATATACCAATTAAAATCATGATTTTTCAGTGAACCATGAGGCATTTATGAATGTTTTCAATCAATATGGATATGTTTGCACATAGGGAATAACTCGTCTCCAAATTTGAATAAACTGGAAAGTCAATGTAATATGATTCATGCTTGTGTTATCATTACAAATACGTGCAGGTTAACACATTGTCTTACGTATTAATTCATTCTTTATCGTCCATGTATGGCCATACCGAGTGTTGCATGTTTAAGCCCACACGGTTGGTTCAATATGATTTGTATTTGACTATATATTTACTTAGCGTATATTGTTTAAGTATGTTTTATTTACTGTTAACCTTTTGATCTGATTTGTGATCTGTTATCACATACGATGGAAACGGATGATGATGTACAAATAACAATCGATGATGTTCAGATTGTGTTTAATAACAATCTTTTGATAGCAAACTGTAAGTTCCATTAGACGCTTTTACTTTTGCATAAATGCATTATCACTGTTTGCCTGAAATCATGTTCACCTGGTGAATGTATTGTAATGGAATGAATGCCTTGCCACATGTTTACTCAATAAGACCTTTAATACGCTTTATACATTACCCTCGTACACGTTTATAATACATGTATAACATAAAAATCAACATTGTTCAATTTTGCATTTCAAAAATGTTAATTTTGTAAGGGTTCCTTGTCATTCAAAGGTGCTCATAGTATAAAACAAAAGAAAATTCAGTCTTGGAAGACAAATGATGTGTTTATATACATGAATAATGAATTTAACAATAAGGTAGCATACACACACACATTAAGTAGACCGGTAAATATGAGGTCTTAAATCGGGCAATATGTTATCGAAACCTTATCTACTCTAGGTAAACTTAAGAACGTTTTGTCGCCAATATAATATAGAAATTCATGATAAATTGTGATTTAAGACAAAAATACAGAATATTTTAAATTTACAATACACTAAAATTGAACGTTATTATAGTAGTCTGCTGTGCAAACATGCTCATTAGTGCATTGAACGTAATTAGTACCCGGATAAACCACTGCACACAATCTTATAAAAAACAATATCGATTTACATACAATACCAGAAATAAATGATAGCGTATAAAGCAATACACCTGTGAATTTCATAGGGCGTTACCTGATATTCATCTAAACCTTTGCATATTCAAGAAGGAAACCTTACGTTAACTAAAAAATTGAAATTTCTAGTTCTAGTATGCATTCCGTTATAAATAATAACTGTTCTCGATTGTGAAAAGACAACTATTTGCAAATATAATAAATTGAAAAAAATATATTAAACTGGAACATCATTTCTTAATAAGAATATTTAATTTCTGGTGACACATGAAGGCATGGATGTTATAAGAATCTCATCAGCGGACGCAGATACACGCAGTTATTTTCAGAAACAACTCTCGAAGTATAAACCAATTTTACACTTGTACTTTGGGACCTTTGCATTTTCGAACGCTTTACATGTATTTTGTACTGCGTGTTCCTTAACAAATTTTGTAGGGTTATGCATTAGTGCAACCAATCTTAATGGTTGACTGCAATCTGCTAAATGGTTGCTAGACAAATTTGCTTCCATCCAATGCGGCAAAACATATACTGATTTCGTTTAACGTACATCGGTGACTTTCGTGAGGTGCTTTTCAATTGCATTAATGCATTTTCCCCTCTCAATCGAATGTGTGTGTGCATCTCAACGTTTGCATATGTGAATTTCAAAACACAAAAACAATAGATCTAGGCTCAAAAGAACCCCATAAATAGCACGTGTGTTAAATGGATTACCCATATTTATATTAATACTAATGCCAATATTGGTTTCGCAAATATTTCCTGCATAATTAGACACTTGTTACAAGCTGTTTATTATTTTCTCTTTGTGTTTACCTAATGTACGCAGTCAAACGTAAATAAGCCGATAATGGATACTGGAAATAATAAATTAATCGTTTGCGGTTAAATTCATTACTTACTCTACATACATGCATTATTCGTGCGTAACGTTCCTAATGCTTTCAAACATGTTCCCATAATATTGCACACATGTTCAATACAAAACTGTTTTAACAAAGAAGTCCGAGAAACACGTGGTTCAGATTTATGGTTTGATTATCAAACTACCTTCGTTTTGCCACACATCGCTTTTTAGTTCTTTAACTTCACTACGCATTTCAAAACAACTGTGTAAATATGCTCATAAAATAAGGTATCTGTATCTTATGTATTAACAAAATGTGTACATGTTACGTCTTACTAATTGGCCATAACACAAGATTGAAAGATATATGGAGAGCCGTAACCATTTTGCCGTCAGCCTTCCATTCGGTCATGGAAACTTGTCGTTCAATATAAAAAGGTATATATTCAACGCCATCAGTTTAAAAATATAGTTCGTGATGAAACTGATGCTGCTCTTCAAGATGTTATTGAAGATGATAGTATTTTTGAACTATAAGAAGTACAGACCAATCATGATGAAACTGATGAAAAACTAGTTCGTGAAGAAACTGATGAAGAACTAGTTCGTGATGAAACTGATGAAGAACTAGTTCGTGAATAAACTGATGAAGAAACAGTTCGTGATGAAACTGATGAAGAACTAGTTCTTGATGAAACTGATGAAGAACTAGTTCGTGAAGAAACTGATGAAGAAATAGTTCGTGATGAAACTGATGAAGAACAAGCTTGTGATGCTATTAATGAAGAAGGTCATGATGACGGTGAGGACGAGACGACGATGGAAAATGATGATGTAGAAGTGATGAACAGCATACGGATAGTGATATTATAGTGATTGAACGCGATGATGAGGATATGACGAATGCGGTTAGTAGTAATGATCCGACTGTGAGAGTTGTAACCGATCGTGTCTTTTTCTGTTTCGAAAGAACCTAGTATTACCGTGGGGATAAGATAATTCGTACCAATGACGCCACTTACACTGAAAAATGGAACAACGATGTTTAGTGAAACTGATTATGTTGACTGATGTTGTGAAAATGGACTTACAAATTGATTAAATGACAGTTAGGTAACCAAATTATAAATATTAAAGTGCCATTAGAATTATATTGTTCTTTTGTTATGTATGTAAATGTTTTTTTGTTGTTGTTTTTTGGTATACGAAGTGTGCTTACTGATATATAATAATACTTCTTTGTGGGGAATGTCGCACACTTTGCGATTTACATTGATTGTTTTTCTGATAGGATTGTTGACGTATTAATATAATTTAATGTATTTCATGGTTCACGTGCTTTTCGTTCTGAACATGTATTTCATGATTCACGTGCTTTTCGTTCTGAAAATGTATTTCATGATTCAAGTGCTTTTCGTTCAGAAAATGTATTTCATGAGTCACGTGCTTTTCGTTCAGAAATTATGCTTACGTAACAATCTCCACGCAGAGTTGTCGTTCCATGCTCTCACATACACCTCTGCGTTGGGCTCAGCCTCCATCTTGCCACGAATCGTGGCATGAATCTTGTCAAAACCGAACAAACGCATTCAAAGTATATTTGATTGGAGTTTTAGGATCAGAGGCGTTAAATAATGAAATAGGTATTTTAAATATACGATACATCGTGCAACAACTTGGTTGTTTTAATTCAATTCTTTGGAACTATTTTATTGACCATTTACGGAGATGGAATCATTCCGCGCACTTAACAGATGTAAACAAATGAACAAATTGAGTGACGTTATGTATTGCATCAACGGCAAACTTGTATTTACAGAGAGGAGACGGTCAGTTCTGTTGTATTTATCAAACAAAGCAAGGGGAGTTAGACAGTATAGATAGATAGATGGATAGATGTTTTTCTTGAAAGCAGTGAATGTAATGTAACCGTCGTGCAAGAGATTGTTTAGTATACTGTAACCTTCATGATGAACTAATGGAATGATCATGACATGAATAAGACGCTCTCATAAAAATAGTCCTTTCTGAGCCCATCACAGAGGTGAATGTAATGTAGCCGTCGTGCAAGAGATTTCTAGCGTAAATGTAGATGTTTTATTCTTATACTCCTTTTTGCTCCAAATTATATTTTTGGCGGGAAATATGCTCAGTTTTGAATTGTTATCAGGATTATCTTGCTTATCATGTATTTCTTAAGTATTTTCGCGCCATTTTTTCCACAACATTTTTCGATGTTATCCTGAGCTAGATGTGGATCTAAAAAAGCTCAAGTAAAATTATTGAAAAGAATACGTATTGTTATAGGGTAATAAAAGTGGTCTAAAAGGATTTAAAGAGTTGTTTTTGTGTGTTAATTCAGTGTAGTTACAAACAGAAAGGAAATTCCGCTACATTGAAATGGTTAATATAACTAGTAAACGAGTCCACAACACGCTTTCACTTATAACAAATCAGCTTTTCAAATGAGGTACCTATTATCTAATGAACACTTGTACATATCATTGTACTTCGTAATCTGATTACATAATATATCAAGTAATACTGTCCTATTTGTAGAAATTATAAATAAATAATTATGTGATTACACTACAAGTTTAACAAGTATATGTCAATATACACATACGGCGTTGCCCTGGTCGATCCTATCATTTGTATTGTATCATAGTTTAAATATGTGAACACACGAGGATGGGATATATTTAACGAATGACATTCGAGTTTGTTTATATTCGTTTACTGCTGTCAGAAAACAAAAGTAGTTTTTCTTGACTAAACGTGTTTTCCCATTAGCAATGTTGGCGATATATAGGTCTTCACGTGCAAGACGAATTTCATTCACACGTGTTTCTTCAATAAACTGAATGTATGATCCTTAGTGTCTCCTACTGTACAAATTGTCTTCACAAACAACACACTTATAATGTAGGAATGGCGTAATAATCATAAAACGGAAGTAATAAAACAGTTTGTGTTCATGGTGCTTTAAGCACTTAATGGTGTGTTAATCATTCGACACATTGCCTAATTGTCATACACGCGTGTATTATGTGTATGTGTATGTGTGAAAGAAGACACGCGTTTCACATACTGAAACATACTTTTTATAACGTAAATGTAAGTCAGTGGTTCAATGAAAAATGCACCATAGAATAAATTCTAAATCAAGGAAAGCTTGTTACTGAACACAAACCGCTGCATACGACGAGATTAACATACAACAAAATAATTATGTTGTGGCAAAGCATGCTGCTGCTTCTTTTTTACATAAAATATGCTCAATGTACGACCTAATAAAAAATTACTTAAATTAAGTTATGTAATCGTAATTATTATATTTACTGCTGTTTCAATATTACAATATTTAATAACATCAACGTCCTGTTTGTAAAACAATAAAGTTTCAGAACATGCAACCCGTAATGATAAGTGCATGTTTGTATAATGACTAATTTCTAAATACCAAGCAATTAATCATTGTATCCAACGACTTGAGCACTATTTCACATACATGCTCATGCTTTGATAAAATCAATTAATCGCGTAGTCGAACGATATGCATGGAGCATATAAATTAAACAAACCAACGAGTTTTAACAGTTGCAGCTTAAGCAAATATCCCACATGCTTCAGGAGATATTAACCAAATCCATATGGGCATGTGTTATGTTTCCTAGCATTAGGCAACATTTTCACTTGGTCATGTTTTAAGATGTTTGGAAATTAAGTTAGGTGTTATGTCAGTTTAAATCCACCAATACAAGCTACTGCACATGTTATTCCAAAGTGTTCGGTTTTACGTCCGCACAGTTCATAAAATTTATCGAATGCATTTAAATATACTCACAGTGAGCATTCACGTACACCAGCAGGAGAGAAACCTTTTTATGGAATGCGGCCTTTTATTTATGGCAAGGAACCAACCACTTGCAAAACAACGAAGCACTAAACAAATATAGTAGACAAGATTTACACGTTAACAAAAAACACATACAAAAACAAACACAACTGGGGTCCTCGCCTCGGAACAGTCGATGCAAATCATTCTCCTAAAGACAATATTGCGAAGTGTAGGTCTGACCATGTAAAATAGGCCTTTGCATTCTTGATTTATTTTGGGAAGAAGATGTTACTACGGAATAAATTCTTACTATATGACGTACATGGACACTTGACGGCAATAAATTAACCATGGCAAAGAACGAGTTACATGTCATTGAACGCTAGTAATACGATTGACACAAAATAAACACGTGCCTGTGTTATGCTTTGCTTATCAGATGCACACGATATCTTACAGATTGCAGTATATGAAATGTCGAAGATGTCATTTAACTTTGGCGAGGATGGAACTGCATTGCAGTTCCTTACATAACCGATAATTGCACTTTACCAATCAATTTTCTGCTTCTAGGAGACTTTCAAAGACGAACTACGTTAAATATCAAGTTAAAGATGTTAAGTTTATTTACTGCGTTAACATACAGACACAACATTACCTGTTTTCTGCATACAATAGCGCAATCCATAGTAACAGCCTAAAGCAATATACAGTATTAGCGTGAACAGTATGAAAACATGGTACAATCTGACCAGAGTTAATATACGATACAATTCAGTTCATTCAAACAAAAATGTCATGCATTTTATTATGAAAACAAAGGCAAGATTGTAATCGAACATAAAACACAAACACCTTATGTTTTGTTTTCAGTAAACTGTTGTGTTATGCATATTGATGCTTGATCATTTAAAACATAGTCGCCATAACATGACTATGTTTTTAGTAATATCATACATGAACAAATTAAATTGTGACCGTAGTTTTACTGCTCCAATACCAGACAATCAAAAAAATGACACATTTCATTAAAAACGAATCGCACAGGAGACAACCACAATAGTATTCAATATTTGACTCGCAATTGCATCATTACTTGTTTTTACGCATTGCATCGCATGTTAACTCGCAATTGTCTCATGCTTTTTCTGAACAACAGTGCATTAATTTTAAAAAGTTAAGTGCAACTGCGTTCAATCACAAAGTGAGAAAAGATCAATCACGAATATAACCCTCACAAATAGACATTTCTTAGTAGGTGTTTCATGAAATTAATATCTCGTAACCTGATCATAATTTGTGGAAGTGACGTCGTTATTACAAATAGCAAATATGGAGACTGTATCTCGTGATTTTCTTCAGATTCTCTGGATGTTTCGTCAGAAAATAAATCATTAACATTTTAAATACTTTCTTTGTCAATATCAAATTGTTGTATTTGTCCATGGAAAACAAATTTGAACAATTGTTACATATAACAAATTTTCCTTAACGTTTCAACCGACCGATATAAAAAAAAAACTTATGATTGACGCTTTTGAAAACCACATGTCATAATACATTGGAATAATTCACAGCATACTCGGTGATTTGTTGTTACATTTTACGGAATGTATTAGCAATACTATATACTCAAAAAGCATGTCTATACATATCACAGTGAAAGTCAAACTGGCAGCTTCAACAGAAGAAGAAAATAACTATAAGATGCATGAGGTCATCGCAATACACCTAAGTCTGATAACGCAGAATACAAAGTTGCATGCCGTTTTCATCAACTCGAACTGTAATAAATACATGTCATTGCATTTACATTTACGAACGCAACATCGTGTCTGCTATTGACTGGACACATGTCTTTCGAACACAATGACCATAATTCATGTTCCGATAAAATGCTATATAGTGTTTATGATATTTGCCAAACGTATACAAATCAATCGTAAAGAATAAGGAACACGAACATTTACTCAGTATTTTACTTCATTTAAAGACACATTGTGAACTATTAAAAACGTCTAATAAGTTTTTTTGCCGGTTTATTTTCAAAAAAATAAGTATTGCATTAAAATAAAGCCAGGATGTTGCAATTTATTTCAAATGAAACAAAAACATTCGTTATTTTAAATAATATATACTATTTGAAGTTTGAACAATAATGCATTTTAAAGAAAATATTTGAAGAGGTTAAATTACTACATGTATCCTACAATTTTACCAAGCGTGCGTATTTCTTACGTTATACACGTAACACTTCTTCTTCCTTATTGTACTGACACCAATGGGCATATCCTCGTAACACTAACGTATATTAGAAAAGCTTAATAATTAACTGACTTTTTTTTCTCGTATTTTTTTTTAAAGATTTTACATGACAGAATGCAAAAACAATTTTGTGGCTGGTTAATTGGTAATTATCGACGTAATTATATGAGCCGTTTAAATCTCAAGTACATTGAATGGAACATGTGCTTCATACACAATTTTAACACTCAATTCATTCCAAACTTGAAGGTTCAAATAATATTGCAATTTTGTTCTATCTATTATTTACGATTTACCCTACGAGCCAAGTTAAATTACATAATAAATAAGTAAAGGAGTGAATTTTGAAATCTAGTTTCATGGTAAGTCAATGCACCCAACATATTTAGTAGAAAAGTACATATGTTGACTTTAAAATTCATGCAAAATAACAAAATAGTTGTGTGCCCAGATACGATAATGGGGTCGTCTTGAAGAACATAATGAGTTATAATGCTGTGCATTACATATTTACGAAGACTGTAGGCTGTGTCGAGAAGGAAATATTATCAGATTACCTTATAGAAGTTATAGTCATCATACACATTTCTTTTTTATGAGTGGACCTCACGAAAAGAAGTGTCAAGCAGAGAGTACACCTGTTTATTATAGAGACACAAAGGGTGCATGTATTGAGTGTTATGTATTACAAGTTTTCCAAGGATGGTGCGGTAAATGTTTCTATCCTTGTAATGTATTAAACTAATATGTAAAGCAACTGTAAAATTATATGGCACCACGGCATGGGAATGATATGTTCGCCTTCAATATTGTATTTACCGAAGCAAACAATGGCCAATATATTGTTTAGAAAATACGAACAATAAATCACAACGGTTTAAATCCTAATCACACTCAGACGTCAATCCACGTATTGGTTTTTTTACCAGCTGCAAAAGGAAACAAATACGAAAAATTGCAAGAACACGCTATAACAAACACACTTAATGAATTGAACAGGCGTTCAATACGATTATTGTCATTCATGCAAACTTTCAGACAAGATTAACAAACTCCGGAGATCCGCAACAATTGAATATAAATGTTATTAACATACGATAATATTATCGTTCGATTCCTGCAATTCTCAGAGAAAATGCAAAAGCCACTGTACGTGCTAGGACGATTGGGTATTCTAATAATTGGATAAAAAATCCAACAACAATAAAAAGAAAACAAAACATCGCAATATTATAAACAATATAAGGCTTCAACAGTATTTTTCTGTCTTCTAAAAATTAAAGTTTATATATTAATATTAAAACACCGATTGAATACATAAACTGTTAACACATCATCTTTAAAAATGTTTTCCATTATTTTGTCATCGTTTGTACGTGTGTACATGACTACATAAAATACCAGTTATTCAGTTCATTTCTGATGTGCAGCTCTTATATTACATAGTTCACTTAGTGGGTGTTACTTTGTTGGTAGTGCATTGACTATTTTCACTGAAGGTTACTGTACCAAATGTGTGACTTATCTCAACTGATTTGTTATGCCGTGGAATAACACAAAAACGAGTTTATTTTATTAAGCATGAACTAGTGGTAAACACGTTCGTCGATTTTTCGTCAATACTATGCTAGCTGTAATAGGCACACTGCCGTTAAACGACTGTCAGTCTGCATGCCTCCTACAGCAAATTATCGGAGACTTGCGAACTTAAAAACCTTTTACTTGACTCTTAACAGTCAAAATTAAAATAAAAGAATACAACCTGTTTTTAGTTTGTTGCAAACGGTTCATATTTTCGTTTTTCAAATTAACAAATGAAGATTATAATTGACTTTAACTATCTGCATGCGAAGGATGAGCTCGTGTAGTGGTTGTGATGTTGCTATGTATAACAACTATCAATATTATGTATAATATTAAGATTATTTACCCATATGAAATATTGTTATTTTTCCAAGACTAATGTTGCTTGGACGAAATAACATCCATTGAATACATAATGCTAATAACCTATTGAAAACAACTAAATATTGACTATTAACACTCTTATCGTATGTTCGCTATGGTGAATTTAAAAAAGTAAATAAATAGCTATCTTCATTACTCCCAATGGTGTACATTATTTTGGTAAAATATATTTGTAATTCAATAACATAAATTGAACGGCATTAATACCAACCATGTCTACTGCCTGTAATGCAAAGTAAGTACCCTAAAAATAAATGGCAATGTATTTTGTAAAAATCCGTACAGTAAGGTCGTCTTGTAAACCTTGCAACAAATTACTCCGTGAATGGCGCCTGTCTGCAGATAATCAATCACACTAAAACATACAAGCCAACACGAACCTTACGTATTGGCAATAATTCAAAAACGATTTAACACTTTTTTTTACATAACGTTTGCATTTCGAAAATGCATGTAGAATATTTTGAATATAATACTATTATTTATTTTAGATTGTGTAGCTCCATGCATTTAAATCAAACAGGAACTTTTGCATATTGAAACAATGTTAGTAAGAAACAGAAAACATTCTTCTAATTTGTATTTATTTGTATTTGTAATCATATTTACCGGATTTAGAAAACGGATTTTCGAACAACTGTTTTACAATCATTGTCTCCTCAGACCAACTTAAATACTCGATCAATACAACAAGTTTAATGCCCTGCAGGAAGCATTCTGTCCATACATGATCGATTGGTAGATATATATGTGTTTTATTCGATGCACGACGAGAAGTATAACCTTGCATGAATTAGAAAGAAATCAATCAACATCAATCAATGATGCACAACAAAACTTATCGTATGAAATTTAAGTAAAATACGGTTTAATTATTGAACACAGTTTTCGTTGTGGCTAAAACATAGTTTAATTCAGCGTATATATTGGATAAAATTAAGTTGTTGATAAAGGTCGCAAGTGGGACAAAAGCAAACTATCTAACATCTATGAACTTAGATCACATCATGTCCTTGAATGTGTGTGTTCTTCTTATGTTACGGTAGTTTCGCATTTTAGTATATTAATTCTTAATTGTTTAATATATTATGCACGGCGTAAGTCCTGCTTATTTTGACTTAAACTCAAACTGGGAATGAATAAATATTTCCGAGCCAAGGGCGATTGTCATTTCGTTGGGTAATGTCAGGACGTTATGTAGTTCGTGCCACTGTAGAGCAAATCAATTATTCATGAGCTGTACTACTTCGGAGGTTTCATAAACCTGGTTTATTATGCAATGTACGGATACTGATATACGACATGCATATCTGGTCTATGGAAACAACAATAATATGAATTAGCGTAAAGCAAACTTTCATTTTAGAGTGAGTTATAATCCTATTAAGTGGTGTTCTCGGAAGAAACTCAAGGTCGCAATGCAATTTTTCGTAAAACAATTTTATTGTGCAAAATTTGTGTAAATATATGTACAGCTGCACAATGGCATCACTATAATTTAATAATTATGACATGTAAAGTTAAATATTTATTCATATCTGTACAACTTTAAACATAAACCAATCTATTTTTGTTGCATGTTTGCAGCGAATACAGACGGCTGGAAGATGATATTGTATATTGAAAGTTTGTGATATCTACTTACGTTAACCATACAGAGAACTCACCGTTGCGGTTCATCTGTGGTGCCAGTAAGAGCACTCAAACATTTATATAATATTAAAGGGACTGTAAACCACGAATGACGAAAAAAGAAAAGTTCTAAAATACCGTATTTTTTACAATTATTAGTTTATATTGATTAAAATATCACGACTTGTATATTTCATTACTTGAAAAAAGTTCATATTTTCAGTATATTCGGTAATAAAATTTCGCGATGTGAAATCGCAAAAATAGGTGACATAACGATATACACACTATAAATAACCCAAGTAGATTAATCATGTTATATATGAAATATATACAATTCACTACGCATACACAATTTGCATTCCTGGGGTTACCACGTGACGACGAATCATGTATTTTTGTATTTATATATTTTTACTTGGTATGCATACCCAGTTAAAATAAATAAATACAAAAATAAAGTAAAAATAAAAAAAACAACTGTTTTCAAGTAATTTTATATACCAGTCGTGATATTTTAATCAATATAAACTAATAATTGTAAAAAATACGGTATTTTAGAACTTTTCTTTTTCGTCATTCGTGGTTAACTGTCCCTTTAAGCTAATGGCTGGAGCAGAAATATGATGTCAAAACAACCCCGTGGGATACACGGACATAAATTGCAATAAGGTAAACTCAAAAAAGTCTTGCGTTTCAAAATGAACAACATTATACTCGTGAATTACAAATTGTTTGTTGTTGTTGTTGTTTTCTTTTTATATCAGTTTAGAAGTATAAGAAATATGCTACAGAGAAAACATTCATAAAAGTTTTTACACATACAACACATAATGTTACAAAGAAAACACACACAGACACACGCACATACACACACACACACACAAGCTCACACACGCATTCACACACAACACACATTGTGTTTAGACGGTTCATGAAACAATAAACATAACATTGTCAAACATGTTCAAATCATAATAAAAAAAGATCTTAATTCTTAGTTGGGTTAAAGTTATACGTTTGGTTGATGTTTAATAAAACATAAAACATACTAGTGTTAAGAGTGTGGGCACATATGTATTCAAAGAGGTTATCTAAGTAGTATTGGTTGAAAAATATCTAATAAAGTGGATTTATTATTGACTATGTTTTTCATGTTAGTTTTTAATTAGTTCAATTTCTGCTTATGTCTGTATTTTAAGCTTGATATAATAAATAAAAATATTGAAGTTTGGGATGCATTTTTTTATTTTAATGTTAAATATGAATGTTTTTATTAAAATTAATATAAATTCAAAACATCGCTGTGCACATTTTTGTCGATAATTCCAAAAAAGGCCATTTCTTTGTTTAATTTTACTTCAATATTCATTTGTTTTAGAAAGTACTGCAGTTTTGTCTATAATTCTTGAATGTGAGCGCATTCCCAAAATAAGTGGTCAATTGTTTCAATATCTGATTGGCCAAACTCGCACATACTACACTCTTTCAGTCCGCATATTGTTAAAACTGTATTTGTTGGTATTATTCGAGATAAGAATTTATATTGGAAGTAACGCAGATATGTATCAATTGTTTACTTAAAAGGAATTATATATACAATTCTCCAGTCGGTATTTTCGTTTAGATTCAACTGTTTTTTCCGTTCCATTTCAGTTCTGTTGTCATTAGTAAGTTGTGATTTTTGTTGTATACTATAAAGTGTTTTGTTTGTTTGTTTGGTATTCTCTAATACATTACAAAAAAGTTGTTTCTCACAATGTTAATGTATTTATCCCTTATGTATGTAATACTGTTTTATATTCTATTGGAATCGCGGATAATAGTAAATAATAATTAAAAAAATTCCTGTGAATTTATGTTATATTAGTATTGCATTTCATTAAATGTATTATATGTATTTCTTTGATAATTGTATAAATGTCCAATTGTTTAACACCCTTGTTATACCAGTTTATTAGAAAAATGGATTTGTAATTGATTTTTATATCTTTGCTATTCCATAAAACATGATGACATACAGGGATACTTCTTTGTGTACTATTATATTGGTTTTTGATGTTTTGCAATGCTGTTAGCATATCTTTCAAGAATACATTTTCTTTACTTACGTTTTTTATTATAGCTTCATCTAAGTTACATTCAAATATAAGACTTGTTCCAAAGTTTTTCAGTTTTTCGTGCAGCAGGAGTTTCCATTTGCCATGATTATTTTTATCTATGAATCTTTTAACCCAGCCCGCTTTATGGCGTTAAAAAAACAATGAATGTCTGTAAGCTTTAGGCCTCCATTTTAATAAGGTTGAGTCAATCGTTTTCTTTTAATTTTGTCGGGCTTATCATCCCAAATTAATTTTAATATAGCTGTTTTTAATCCATCTAATACTTTCTTTGTTGGATTTGGGAGAACTGAAAATGGATATACTAATATTGGTAATGCATTTTTTTATAACAGTAACCTTTCCCATTAAAGTGAGTTTTTTATTTTGCCACTGTTTTAAACATGCTTCAAATTCTTTAATCTTCGGCATTAGGTTTTTTTCAGCATTATATTTGTGTTGATTGTAAAAGTTCTTTCCTAGTGGTTTAGCCCCATCAGATGTCCAAATACATTTACATTCAATACAATATTCATATTTTGAGTTTTTAAGAGATCCAATTCGCATTAATGTAGATTTTGATGAGTTGAGGTTAGTCCTGATATTTTGCTAAAGTTGTGAAGGGTTTCCACTAGTGCTTCAAATGACTTTGCTGATCCATCATTGAAAAAGGATGCATCGTCCGCAAAAAAAAAGGTTTTGCTTAATATCCTCGTCGTTAATTGTTATTCATTTGATCATTTTATTGGCATTTATATAATTTGATAGTATTTCTAAACATAAAATAAATAAGGAAGATTATAGTGGACAACCTTGCCGAACACCTTTTTCTATTTTAAAACTCTAGAAAGGTGACAATTGTTTATAATGATACAACACAACAAATATCCCTTCAATTATTTCATAGCCATCGTTGAGTTTGGTTGAGACTCTTTTAAATTACATTTATGCATTATCACCTCTTGCCCGAGACTATTTCAATCTGGCGAATTTATTGTATTTGAATAAATGCACTTCGCAGGTATTTACTTAAAAATATTGGATTTATAAGGCTATTGAGAGATTACATCAACTCCTAGCCAAAAGGCTGGTGATTTGTCTACTGTAACACAATGTAGTAATACAATAGAATTTTAACAAAAAAATAGTTGGTTTAATCCTATCAAAGGCCTGGACTGTTAGAACACTAAAAATGCGTTCTTTCGGCAAGTTTCGACATTTATACAATTATTCTATAATAAAAAAACTGCAATGTCCAGAAAGATCGAACATGATATCATTAGGGAAAACTTACAATAATAAAAAAGCAATTATAGAATAGTTATTAGATAGGTTTTTTTATCACCTTGTTTGGCACGATAAATTCATCTCTGTTTTTTTTCAAAAATGTCAAAAAGTTCATTTGTTGTCATGACGACTTGAACAATCGTCAACGAACATTCTCTAGTTAAACAATAAGCAATGTCATTAAAGCAAACTGAAAGACATTATACACATAAATTTAAACATTTTTTACATTAATATCAGTGTATGCATGGCACAATGAAAAGACACATACTATATGACGATCATGTGTGCGTGTTGCATCCGATAGTGTTATTCATTATTTTTATTTGTATATTATTTTGTGTTGGCTAAAAGTGTGTTGTTTTATGTTATTAACAACTTTATTATGATACATATGTTTCACATGCAAAACAAGTATACATAAATATAACATTTCAATAGTGGAGAAGCATATCTACAATTTGCTTTAGAATTGTGTTAAGAACTTAAGGTGCACTGTTTACATTAAACAACCCTGTTCATTTAGTGTTCCTATGCTTATTCTATGCCACTCATGATCACTGTATTATTCACATGTTAATTCGTAAGGCAGCGTGTCGTGTCATTCCCGAGAGTGTGGAGATCGCGTTTACTGAATGTATTAAAGTTGCTGGTATGTGTGTCGCCTCGCACTACATGCGGGGAAATTAGGCGCACAATTGGTTATTACTGTATATGCTAGGTCCCCAAATAGGTCTGAGTGCGGAGGAAAATTGTTAAATTGCGCGTTCCGATAATCTGGATATTTACACGAATGTCAAGGAAAATGAACACTGTGTAAACAATGTTCGCAAATAGGTTTCAGCGCAAAAAGGGTATTGTTAAATAGTGCAAACTAGTGTTCAGATTTTGACATTTGCATACAAGAATTCGAACCAGTAAAATATGGTCCATATGACCATATATGCTTGAAAATAGGGTGAATCATTATTTGTATTAGTTATTAAAAAAAAACATAACCATTTTAATAATGATAATTTATATCGCTACAAAAGCGAAGAAATACATTCACATATCATCGACTCATCAATATCAATATGCATTTAAATTGCGATATCATTTATTTGAATATTTGCAATTACAAGATTGGCAACGATACATATATTTATGCCAATATATCTCAGAAAAAGGCATTATATGACAAAAATGCGAATATTTAAAATGTATTTATAACAACACATGTACTTAACTAGTTTCACGTCAACCGATTGAACGTGGCTGCTCAGCAAATGCACGAGGATCAACCCATGCAGGTAAACTTTTACACAGAAACTACTGACTTTTATGATTTATTATTTATTTCATTAGCTATGTGCTGCATTTTCGTTTGGTCAATTAAAGCATGTGATCTTACATCTTTCAATGTAAATAACGATGCATTTGAGAGGTTGCTCCTCAACTTAAATGATCTATTGCATTGTTTGCTTTAGGACATGAGGGTATGTGTTTGCCGGTAATTTCGTTAGAAATTACATTACCTTATTTAAAGATTGGCTTCTATATATCGTTGACTGCAACACACCGAATGGCTACCAAACACATTGACTACCAGTGCATGCGATACAACAAAAACACAGATCATGTGCAGTATAATTGTTTCGATTGCCAACTGTTAGTTCCATTAGACGCGTTTTAATAGCATAAATGCATAAATGCATTATCCCTTCTTTTCTGGAATCATTTTCACCTGTACTGGTGAATGTATTGTATTGGAATGAATGCTATGCCACATGTTTACTCAATAGGACTAATGATACGCTTTCTAATACACCCTCACACATGGTTCATAATACATATCTTGCGTCAAATTCGGGTCATAATCTTGTCATGTTAACATTCATATTAGGTTACACGCAGTAAAGCCTTCTTTTGTGAAATCATGGACATAAAGTTAAGATAGAGCAGAATAATATTGAAATACTCCGAGAAGAATAGATTATACAATGCACTATATATGTGATGGATGTAATAATTTGTCACGAGTTCAATCCCAACTTGAGGATCGTTTTGATTTTTATTTCTAAGATACCAAGTACTGGCTTTTCCCAGGGATGTTGTCTCGAGAGCATTATTAAACATTATTTTGTTGTGCTGCTGTAGTGATACTCGAAATCAAATGAAAACAGTTTCATAGTATATTTAGACATGATATACGATACTCTTAAATAACAGATGTATTTAAATGTTTATAATAAAATAGATGGTTTAATTTAAAATTGTAAACGCGAAGTAAATGCATATTTGTTTTGTTTTTTACACTTTATTTGGATTCAGCAATGAAAAGCTAACCGATTAAATTACAGAGACTGCATTTTGAATATTGGTTGACTACTTAATAAAAAAGTATAAAATATTCATTCGCATAATGCAATTCCGATTTGATAGAGTATCCTTAAGCCTCCGGCAACATTTTCAATGTCATACAGTTTCAGAGTTTGTTTCACAGATCAACGGAGCCATACATGATGTGTTGCCCTAGGTTGAGGCAAATGTTAACATGTATTGCTGACAGACTTATCTTTATATGCTACGTATACAAAGCAAGTTTTGCTGCGAAAGCTATTATTTACTTTCCGTTCATGTTAGTGAGATTTCGTCGGACACGTTGCTGTTCTTTTCGACAACAATCATATTACTCCAACTGAAAATCAATAAAAACTTTTTCTTACAACACCGGCGTCTGCTACAACATTGTGTTAAACATAAACAATAGAGGACTCTACGTTCATGAGAGGTCCCCTAATTAAAAAATGTCAAGCTAATTAAAACAGATCCTTATATAGTGTGTATATTTATTCAGACTAATCAAAATCAATAGCATATACGTTGTATGAACCAAAATCGGTATATATTAGTTATACAAATAATAATCTTAAAACCAAACTCAGAACATTGAACATCATTATTTGAAAAGAAAGTTTCCACAAACATAAAAAAGAACAATACACACATATTAAAAAAAAATGGCTATAGCTGCTTTGACAAATAATAAATACATTTATGAATTGGTTAGATCCTTAAAGGCTTAAACACATCTTTGATGGCACAATTCGAAAATAAAAGATGTCTACAAAGGTTCTAAGATGCGTTCTCGTTCAGACAGATCATAAAGCTGCGTATACTATACAGCCTTCATATTAAAGCATTAAAATACACATTAAAAGCATTAAACACACACAATAGAGAGTTCGTTAAGAACTAGGTTGACGTTGTGGACTATATTGTTGACTTTATTGAGATCGGTTCTAAATCAATATGTTTATTTGATTGATTATTAAAATTAGTGATACATTTATGAGGGTCAATTCACAATGCAATTTGCACACATTTTAATGTTTTAAAGGAAACTAAATCCACATTTATACAGCTAAGGTGCAAATAAAGCATCGTTATTACACAAATGCCAATATTTGTTCATACATTTCATGTATCATCAGACACTTGTTACAAATTGTTAATCATTTATTCTTAATTTGTTTGTACTTAATGTACGCAGCCCAACGTAAAAAAGCAGGCAATGAATACTACAAATAACTCATGCATCGGTTACGGTTTATCTCATTTATCACTCAAAATGCGTAGGTAACTGCCTGATGCTTTAATTTTTTTACAACAAAAGTGACACAAAAGTCCAAGAAACACGTGGCTGCCTTTAAGTTCAGGGTCAAACAAGCACTTATTGAAAGCCTTTTCACTAACGAGACACAGAATGGTTGTTGTCCTGAGTAGAGGCAGTACATTTCTTTATGAGTGATCGCAACAACGTTTCCAGAATATTAAGAATTGTATCATGGTCCATAACAAACAGAAGTGTCAGTTACACTAATAACACCCGTGCTTCATGTCACATAATGTATCTGTGTATCCGACGATGAGTGTTAAACATTGCTTTTACCGTGCTTCTCGGTTTGCATCAACCACATCATGTTTTTCGGCGGTCTGAAACTCATACCTCATACTTTCGCCAAACAGTCAAAACGTGGATGCATCCAATTTGGACGGCAAGACCGTCTTGAGCGTTTTGCTTCCAAAGCCACAATAAAACTTAGTATGCTTACTTGTATACATCCGCGTTTTCATCCAATCCATTAACTCGAGTTTCATACTGAACAAATAGCGAAATCAATGATATTATTTTAAGTATATGTTCCGTCTTTGATTCATAGTAACATGTTCAGAACACACATGCAGCTCATTTCATCAATTAAAGGATATGTTTGCATGTCACTGTTGAAAAACGATTCAATACAGCATCTCATATAACAATTTCATTTGTATTAAAGTTACACTTAAGAAAGACCGCACACTCTGCCAGAAGCTCCCAATCAGTCCTAGAGCAAGACGTCCTAACATGACATAATTTCAGGAAAGTGGAGTTGATTGCATATGAACCATTTGATTATACAATTGTATTAATTTTTTTAAAGAGCTAACGCGTTTAAAACAACTCAATGACTGTGTCTCCAAACAAACCTAAGAAATGCACACTATATATAATCACAATTAAGATACTCATATTTTGTTAAAGGATGATATTAACATTTACCGTCTATCAACTGAAATTGATATTGCGATTTTACAAAAAAAAAACATTTATCAGAAATGTGCACATGTATTTAAAAATGTAGTTAGCTGACTAAAGTGAAACACAAATTATCCACAGAATACATGTCACATTGATTAAACAGTGCGTTCAATAATAATAATTCCGATATTAATTATTCTCATGCTAAAAAAACTATTTTCTATATTGTTTTCACGTTAAGGCACTCAACAAACTAAGGAAAATATTAACATGAATGCTATTCATTGATTCGGTCTCACTGTACAGTGTTCTCCATATATAATTGCACACGCCCTATTGACCAATGTGTGGGCGAAAGTCAGGTTACACGTATTCAATATTTAATATAGTTCCAATTATTTTCCGAGTCCAGATGTATTACTAGTCTATGATTGTTGATTTTTGATGACTCATTTTTAAGCGCTTTTAGCCTAGCATATTCAGCGAACCCTTAACATTCAAAAAAGTCTACATCGCTTTTCTAAGAATGGTTCTTCTCAAAATAAAACAACATTAATTAGTGTTGTCAAAATACGACCATAAACGTGCTTTAACATAATGAGAGCTATCTCTATTTATGTCATTTAAATTTCTGAAAAGCGAAGAACACACTCTCAAATGAGATATTCACAAAAGCTTTATTTACGGAAGACTACGGCAAACAATCTTTATTAAATAGGACCAATAATATTGCTGCTTTATGTCACATTTAATTAGCATTTCAAAAATTAGTCATTATGTTTTAAAATAAAACATAGATAATTTAGCTTAGAGAAAGCCTTGTGGGTAATGTCTGAGCCGAAGAAAGTGTACTTGGAACCTGTCGAGCTTCCATGAATCAGTGTACATAATGAAAGTAAAATGAAGTCGGACTACCTCGGCGGAATTTATTCAGTTGTACCCAAAACTCATACCTGTGATATCAATTGTTTTCTTTCAACCGTTAAAATATACATCCTACAATATCACATTTCAAACGAATCAAACTATAAGTCATCCGCATATTTGGGAATCCTGGTCTAATTGTAATACGTCTTTGATAAGACGTTGTTTTTACTGACGAGTGTAACACCTTATTATGCGTTCAATAAGTTTATTTTTACATATGTCGACATTTTTTTCTGAAATTAAATATGCCACTAAAATGGTTTCATGTAACGAGATTGCAACACTTAGAAATGAGTATCATAATCAAGTTATCGTTTATGTTTGCTTTGTGACAATACTGACTGAAGACATACACAACTGGTTACCGAGTCCACAACACTCTTTCACTTCTTACACATCAGCTGTTCAAATGGATTATCAAATAACTTATTAACTAATTAACATGTCATTATGCTTCGTACTCTGATTATATAAGATACCAAATAACATTTCCCTATTGGTCGAAATTATAAATGCTGTGTTTGAAAAAGAACATGTTTCGAATTTTAGTTGAACGAGTATTTGTCTACATCCGTACCATGGTCGATCCTACCATTTTTCTTTTATCATAATTTAGATATGTGATGTTTTTATATTCGTGCAATGCTGTCAGAAGAGAAAAGTAGTTTGTCTTGACTGAACGTGTTTTCTTATTAGAAATGTTGGCGATATATAGGTTTTACGTGCATGACGAATTTTATTCACATGTGTTTCTTAAATTACCAGAACGTATGTTCCTTAGTGTCTCCACCTGTTAACATTGTCTTCAACAACAACACAATCACAATTTAAGAATGGCGTACATAACATAAAACGGAAGTAATTAAACAGTATGGGTTCATGGTGCTTAAAACACTAAATGGTGTGTTAATCATTCTACACATTGCCTAATTGTCATACACGCGTGTTTTATGTTTATATGTATGTGTGTACCAGGCTTGTTAATCCTTTTAATGATTGCAAGATGTCAGTTCAACGGTAAAAAAAATATAATAACCAATAACGTATTCTATGAGGGACACAACACTAGCGCGATAGTTACGTTTGCAAAGTTGGCTAAACGAAGATAAAAAGACACCGGAGCAGTCTAAAACATACCGTACATTGAACAGGACGTCAAAGGATGACATCATTCATGGCAATTATATCTAATTTCATACTCTTATTAAAACACAATCCCGAACATACAGTTTCACAGTTTCTCAGATCAATGGAGCCAGAAATGATGGTTTGCTCTAGGTTGATACGTTGATAAGTGTATACATTCATTACTGGAAGACTTGGCGTTACATTCTACGTTTACAAAGCGAGTTTTGCAGCGAAAGCAATTATTCACTCTCTGTGTTTCGGTTATAAGTGACTTTTCGTCAGACATTTGCTTTTGCTTTTTGACAGAAATCTTATTACTTCAACTAAAAATCACTGAATACAATGTTCTTACAACACCGGTGTTACAAAATTGTGTTAAAATCAGACGAATTAACGTATATGAGAGATGCCCTAATCTTAAAATCGTAAGCTAATAGAAACTGATCCACATTTAGTGTGATAATTTATTCAGACTCATCACAATATATAAAATATTAGTTGTATGAAACAAAATCAGCATCTTTTTGCTATACAAATAATAAAAATCTTAAAAACAATTTCAGAACATGGAATACCATTATTTGAAAGAGAAGTTTCCACAAACATAACATAGAACAATAAACACTTCTTAAAAACATTGGATCTGCTAAAATTTTGGATTTAGGTACATACCTCGTAATTAAAAGAATGTTTGCTGCCCAGTAAGTTTAATGTAAAGCTCATAAGTTGTGCAACCACCATTGTTACTTTCGTAGCATATCAATCCATAACCATTTTCTTTGAATCGGTTGTTCTTGTATTTAGTTTGGTGATTTGACAAATAATAATTATATTTATGAGTTGGTAAGATTACCAAAGGCTTAAACAAATCTTTCACGAGGCAATCAGAATATAAAAGAGACCGTGATTCAAGTCTAAAAAAGTTCTAAAATGACATCTTGTGCAGACCTGTATGAAGCTGCATATATATTACAGTTTTCCTGACAAAGCATTATTGACACGAAAATGAAACGTGTGTGTGCTATCAAAATAATGCGTACTCAATTGTCTTTCATTCGTTATATATGCCGAATAAGCCACATAAAAAGTATTGCACAGAACGTTCAAGGCGTTTGTCAAATACAGAACACATTAAAGCTTGTAGGATTTCGGAACATTTTGTGACATGTTTTCTTTTGGCTGGTATTTCGACGTCATAAGTACAGTAATGTTTGAAATTCCTTATGAAGTCCTCTATTAAAACATCGACCAATGAAGACATATTGGTCGCAGTTCGCTTCACTTGAATTTATCAATGTTTATTTTAAGACTCTTGTATTGTTAATAAGGCACTTACTTTAATAAAACTCTCGAATGTGTTAACAAAAAATGGTCTCCTGAAATTTGTCTTCAGATGCATTATTCCTTTGTTTTGTCATTTGACCATTTCTTATGTACTTTCTTCTAGAAGTTTATTTAATATGTGACGAAAAAAAAACATTTGTATGCAAATAAAAACAAAAGATTATGCACTATTTTGATTCAAACATGACGATGTATATAACACAAAGCTGAATAATGTCGTATGTTGTATGTTATATATTAAAAAAATGTTGTCGCTGTTGCTTTTCTGATGTTTTCTGATAATGAAGTAAGTGTTTTAGTATGAACATGTGCTAAAACGCATGCATAAATAACAATCATAGACACGGAACATAATTGTCAAATAATGCTAATTATCCAATTAATCTTGACAACAAAAACCTTCTTTGTAAACACTATTTAATATATGGCTTGTTTACACAAGTAATCAGTCGTTACTTTACACACTTTCATTACTGGAAAACTTACTTTGATGGTTAATTTACTATTTCATTCAGTCATGCGCTGCTACCGCAATCAAGTAGTACTGCGGCGGAAGACACACTTATACTTTTCTGTATCCCGGGATAGGGATTAAACACGTGAACATACTTCAGATATCGAATGACTGAGATGTAACTTTTTACATTCAACGTATAACTCAAATGATAGTTGAGGTCAGATTCTTGTTGAGTAAATACGGTGACCAATTATAAAAAGAGATAAAATGCAGGGATCGATTGTTAAAGATCAACAGTAGTTGTTATTTGTTTAACGTTGTGTTATTATCATTATTATTGTTGTTGCTGTTGAATGTTGTTGCCGTTGTTATTACCGTCGTATAAATTAAGACATGCATATTGTGTAAACATCTTGTTGAGAAATACAGAGCCTCAGAAAAACGTTCTAGAAACCCATTGTATGAAATTTATATGACAGTTATCCAATACATAACTGTTCCTCATTCAGTATTATGAATTGATTTTCCCAAAAAAGTGTTCGCCTCTATGAGGTTTATAAATGGTTCGCCAGTTGAATAACACTTTATCAAAGCTGCAGGTTTAGCTTAAAGACATTCTTTGAGGTTCTCGTTGACTCGTTCAAAATAGTAAACAGTTGGCAGAAAAGATTAAAACCAAGTTTTCATATCATTAATGAAATTACTAGAATACAAATATGTTAAAACAAAAATAGTCCAAATGTTATTTAGTTGCTTTTACCGAATGATCGCATGTTTAGAATCCTATTTTGACGAACATAAGTTATCAATATTTGGCTTCTTGTTTCATCCAAGACTGCGTTTGAAATGTAAATTATACATAATAAGTAATCCGTGGTCAAAACAGTAATTTGTACTGTTATTGATAATTTTCAATCGTCGCTAGGTAACACCATTACCTTTTCAGCAAACAACCTACCAGGGTGTTTAACCACTCGCGTACATGTACATTGTCGTATTTCTCTCATCAGACTTGCACAACAATCCTGTAAGATCTGGTGAGACAACACAATACTTATGGTGTCATGTCTTCAACACGAACATGGTTTGTTGCTAACCGGTATTGGCATCTAAAAGTCAGAAACACCTGACACAGACCGAAACGCATATATACTTTTATTTGTATTGATATGACAGATATCGTTTGTTAACTACCAAATACAAGTTTTACAATATATATAATGTAAAAAGTTCAAACAGGCCCATTTGGTTGATAAAGAAAATTCTTAAACGGGTTTTGGTAAGCTAAGTGGGTGACTGCTTATTCAATCAAGTAGGAAACATATCTAGTGAACTTTCATTACAATGTTTAAAAGAACCGTATCGGTAAAACAAACCAAATGATAGTTCATTATCTCATAAGTTTATAATTATTACGAAAGAATATGAAATTTCTCTATTTATTTTCCAATTGGAAACATTGCACTATACA
This sequence comes from Dreissena rostriformis, assembly GCA_007657795.1. Classification (NCBI taxonomy): domain Eukaryota; kingdom Metazoa; phylum Mollusca; class Bivalvia; order Myida; family Dreissenidae; genus Dreissena; species Dreissena rostriformis. Next base: position 161,519 of record VMBQ01000213.1, read on the forward strand.
GTATGTAAATGCTTGAGCCTTTTCGAACCCAGGACAAAATTGTTTATAACTCATAATTATGATGATACGACGGGGATGTAACGACTGCTAGTGAGACACATTTTTGCTTTCAAATACAAATATTCAGGAAGTTTAAGTCTTCAGGTAATATACGATGTGGTTTGAAAACAAAACTATTCGAATGCTAACAATGGAACATTTAATAACGATATAATGTATCCCTTATCGATAAAATAACGTAAACACGTAGTCCAACTGTAAAAAGACGTTTACGTCATTCGTTTTCTCCGTCATATATTTGTTACATAAACAAGAATACAGTTACCTGTTTAAAAACGAGGAACAAATAATCGATACGTATTTTTTTATTAAATATAATTATATAAGGTTGTATAAAGATGTAATTTATAGTTCCTTTATATCACATTTTTTTATAAGTATAACATATTATCGTTAGCCATTAAGATTTATTGTTTTATTGCATGAGAATGACATGCTTAAACATGGTTCTATATTTGGAAGATTTTGATTGTATTTTTCTGTTATGTTTAATATTCTCTTGCAGAGAATCGGTAGTCACGGTCGTATGGATCAATAAATAACGTAACCGATACCGCATACTCGACTTCGTTTGTTTGTATGCAAAGGACAGGGACTGTTACACCAACATAAAGACCTGCTTGTCATAAACAAGAAAAAATGAGTTTCGTAAAAAACAAGGATATATTATCTAAGGCCAAAGAGGGCCTATACATTGTCATGCTTGTCTTGAAAAAAAAACGGCATTTTCTTTGCAAAAAACAGAGAAGATCTATACATTAAGCATCACTGTTTTATCACAACTCTGACGTTTAAACGTATTAAGTATTGTCTTCTAGTGTTGTATATCTTGATAAAGTAATGGCTAAAGTAGTTGCTATCTGCAATATATGTGAAACATGTTAAATTATATGTAAATCAATATAGCAACCAATGAAACTCCAGAACGTTATCAGGAGAGAACACCTAGAAAGGATCAAAACTGGTATCACCGCCTTAGAACTGTCAGGGCAAAGTTTAAGGGATTTACGCCGGTTTGAGGTCTTGCCAAACCTGGCGCTTACCCCAGATTTAATCACAAACCAAATGCACGTCTGACAAGATTTGAACACATGTACCTATGCAGACACAAACACGAAAACGTAAATGCCAAAACATGACACAGAACGAATAAGACGTATGTAAGTGACCAAGTGTCGTTAGTTGTTTAATCATGCAACCAATAATAAGCGTTTATACAATAGTTTTTTCAACAAAGGTAGACATAGAGCTGCCATTGACATGTATTGTTTTCTAGTATGGACAGGAATTATGTTTTCAAATCATTCTCGTATAGCTAAGTTTGTTTTTGTTATTAACTTATTTTGCGACACATGACCGACATACATCGCGCTTTTTTGCAATAAAAAAACATTAACAGTTAATAACCTTTTCTCCAACAACTAGTCAAGCTCTATTAGCCAGCGTAATTTCCCTGTAATGAACGCAGACATGTCTAAGATTTATGAGGTTATTTGAAAGCATTCAGTCTGTAATGTGTCAATTTGTTGTAAAACAAGACATTGTCTTGTTTCTTGTGATAATTAAGTCTTGAAATGTATTTTGGTGGCAAATGGTCGCGAACATAAATGTGAATACACACGACTTAAAATGCGTATTTCGATGTCGTGTATTTCATAAGTAAATAACATTAAACCACTTGCGCCACTGCCATTGTACATCTGGCAAAACTATGCAGCATATAAACAAGCTTTGAAACAAATCGCGTATAGAATTGTATGTAAATCTGCTGATTTAAAATTGAATACACGAAATACATGGATATTGTTGTTGTTCTGGTACACTTTAATATGATTGGGTAATCAAAAAACTAAATAACTCAATTAAAGAGACTGAATTTTGACTATTGGTTTATTACTTTCTAAATAGTTTGAACTATTCAATCGCATAATGCAATTCCAATTTGATCGGCAAAAATTGCAATGTCATAACATTAATATAAGTTGTTATTGTACCATGCCTTATATTCGCAATAACAGTCCATATATACCACAAAATATCAGATGCATAAATACATTTTCACCTTGTCTGGAATCATTTTACCTTGTGAATGTATTGTATTGGAATGAATGAACTTGGTACATGTTTACTCTATACGGCCTTTGTTACGCTTTCTAACATACCCTCACATATTGGTCATGATACATCTCTTGTGTCAAAGTCGGGTCATAAAAAGGTCATTTTAACATCAATGGAAGGTTACATTCAGTGAAGCCTCCTCGTGTGAAAGCATGAACATTACGTTAAGATAGAACATAGTAATAATTAAATATTCCGATTAAGATATATTATACAATGTCTCACTAATGAGCTTTTCTAAGATACCGAGTACTGGCTTTCCCTGGAAACGGACTCGAGAGTGTCTCGAGAGCATCTCTAAAAGGTCAAGGCTTCCGAAAAAAGTTTTGGAGTGTATTTAGACATGCTATATAATTAAGAAACAGATATATTTATATGTGTATGATTGATTAAATGTGTAACTTTAAAATTGAATACACGAAGTTAAAGGATATATTTGTTTTGTTGTGTTGGCACACTTTAATTGGATTGAGTAATAAAACTCAAAATAATTAAATTACAGAGCCTGCTTTTTGTAAAATTGGTTTAGTACATTGTTAAAGAATATTTTAAAATTTTGATCTGATTTGTGCTTTGTTATCTGAAACAATGCTCTATTGCTGCAACACAAATTGACATAAACACAAGCAAATTAACAAATACATCGACTACCATTGCATACGATACGACACAATACAAAATATCTTCACTCTAAATATTTTCATTGGAAACTGTTAGTTTCATTAGACGCTTGCTTTAAAATGCATTGTCACCTCTTGCCTGAAACCACTTTCACCTGATGAATGTATTGTATTGGAATGAATACCTTGCCACATGTTTTCTCAATAGGGCTATTAATACGCTTTCTAAACCACCTTCGTACAAGGTTCATGATACATCTCGTGTGTCAAACTCTGGTCATAAAAGGTCATTTTCACATTAGTATAAGGTTGTATGCAATACAGCTATCTATTGTGACAGCATGAGCATAAGGTTAATATAAGGCATGTGTATAATTAATTAAATTGTTTAATTTAAAATTCGATACACGAAATAAACGGATATTTAGGTGTTGGTGTCGTTCTGGTAACATAGATTAAACAAGATGTAAAATGCTTTTTTATGTGTGTGGCACAATATATTCAACACATGTTCATGTCCCATTTAAGTGTTTGCGTGTCGTATGAATAGATATCGTTGCGGTAAATTAAACTGGAATATATTGTGCCACACAAAAATCAAAAAGAGCATTTTGTATCGTGTTAAATATATGTTACCAGACCACATCTAGTGTTAAAATTTTGGCTTTTGCAATAGGGAACACTTCTTGTTTATGTGTTAACTTTATTTTACGAAATATTGAACGAAATTTCCGTTGACTTTGAACGTTATAGAGGCTTTAAAATACCTTGCTTTATTGCATAATCAGTTGATCATAAAACATTTATAAGTGGTTTCCTGGAATTTAGAAACATAAATATCACATTCCGTAGATGGTGATACAACAATGGGAGAATGTTTGTGATTCGCCTCGGTTGAAATATCCTTTTCGAGTGTTGACAAAACTGTTATATCCCTCTACGGAATGTTATATTTATAATATAATTATAATGTACCGAACAAATATATATTAGTATCAGCAACGCCTGTTTATAACAAGTGCCAATTAGATGCATTGGCGGATTAGTTAATCAAGTGTTCCTTTTTATGCACCCGGTAGGTTGACATATAACAGTCGCACTTTCCGTCCGTTTGTCCGTCCGACATTCGTTTCCGCAGTTTTTTCCTAAACGCTTTCAAGTAATAACCTGATAGTTGGTGTGTGCGTCTACCTACATGACTTAGAGATCAAGTTCGAGTGTCGTTTTGGTCTATTGATTTTTGACGAAGATACGGGCACTTACGAAATTTATTAAAAATAACACTCTTCTGGAATTTGTTTCCGAAACGCTTTCAGATATCGACCTTGTTTGATTTGTGTGGCAGTCTAAATTCATGATTTACATATCAAGTTAGTGTTGCGTTCCGGTCCATTTATTTTTGACGAAGTATGGACTTAACATTTTTCTCTTAAATAGCTGCTCTGCGGCTTCAAAGTGCAGTGGCGGATATTGTGCGTTACAAACAGAGCTCTCGTTTTATCATAGAAAATATAGAAGACATGATTTAAACTGTATACATGTTGGCAATGCGTTATCGAAACGTTTTGTGTCCATGGGGATTTTAAGTACGTTGTGTCGCCAATGCAATATTTAAGTTCACTATAAATTGTTATTTATTAAAGAAATACAGATTATCAGATATCTTTAATACACTAATATTGTGGAAGTTTAGTTGTCTCTCATGCAACCAACTGCATAAGTGTGTCGACCGTAACTCATGCCATGTAGTTCAACTTACAACATATATACAGAAACATACAATTACATACTCCACTAGAAAGCTATCTGTAAGACAATGCACACAGTAAAAGTTAAACAAAGTAAACTCATTTCAGTTTCTTAAAATAAAATGCTAAAACTGTACGAAATTTAAAGGTAGACATAACTCTTTCTCGTTTCATCTTACGAAGATACATTTCATAAGGACAATTTTTACGTTCTTGAGACAGCTCAACATGGGAAGTATTGTGTACAAGAGGCAAAGAAGGATCACAGAAATACATGGTAGCATATGTTTCAAGAATTTTATGTTTGATATAAATTATTTACATGCGGCAGTCGTATAAAGCGTCACATTTTGAATGTTCAAATGCGTTGCTTGTCATTCACAAGTGAACATTCTTGCAACACTATAAAATTTGAGCTTTACTTGCAATTTACATTACTTAAATTATTGTCTCTTATGCATGTTTGCGACAAATCGGAATAGTTTATCTCACACTGTCAAATGGCATCCAACCACATTAAATGGTATTTCATGCTTCACAACAGTTATGCTGATTACATTAAATGTTAACGTATATTCACACGGTTTTTATAGCCATAGGTAAGAGTCATTGAACTCTTTTTAATTGCGATTATGTGTTTTCACCTTTTGTCCTGGAACTTGTTTACATCTGGCGAATCTATTGTATTCACGCAGGATTTATAGAGCTATTCTAAGAGTAATTGAAACACCCACTCAAAATGAGAAGGAAAATTAGACGCACAATTGGCTTGTTGATTTAGTAAACATCTCTAATAGCTACAGAGGTTAAATGATCGTCAAATAATAGTTAATCATTATATACTTAAAATATTATGAAATGTTACTTCTTTGTTTAGAATAAAATTATGTCCCACATTAAAAGGGAACTGCATGCCACCGTGTTATTATTGGTCATAAATCATTTCTCTGTTTTCTGGAACTTAGCATATATGAGCAATCTATGAAGAAATATGATTACTGAGAGTCAGACATTTTTAAGATTCCTTATATTGGAAATAATAGTCCATATATGTTCTGCGTCTTGATATATTTTTCACAATTTGGCAGATCAGAGAAACCATGCATATAATCCGCCTCCGTTATGAACCAGTAGGAAAAAATAGCATTAGTTTGTGTCCGTAAAATAAAACATAGCAATATATGTATATGCAGCCTTATCAATACTTAAATACAAGAAAGTCACTCAGTACAATAAATTACTTCTTGGTATTGTGAATTCATTAATTATAATTATAACGGATTATAAAATATTTTATTAGAATAATTTCAATATCGATCAACACTCCGTAATAAAATAAAAAGATGCACACAAATTATGCTCAATATCATAATACATTAAACAAACGGCGATCGACAAGTCATTTTCAGTATAAGTGTGACCTCTGGTTCAAATGCGTTGTGTATATAGCTTATTGTGACTATTAAAATGTATTTGTTTAATTTTGAACAATTTTTGTGAACAAGGGAAAACCAGATTACCATAACTTTAACTTATCTTTCCAAGTAATTAAATCAAGTACCAATTTATATATAGAATGTACAATGTATTGCTTTGCGGGAGTTTACAAACTAGTTTAATTACAGGTTATTTAGAACTCTTCTTGTGAATGATTATATATTTAACAGTGTTCATTTGAACAACTTAATGCTGAAAACTATTATATAATTTTGATTCTAATAAACGATAGCGTTTACATGCAGAATAGCCCTAAATCAATCGTTAATAAAGCGCATACATCAGCAGCGTGAGACAGCAGGCGGTCTAAGAAGATGTTTGAAGTCATAAATATAAAGATAATCACCCATTCTCTCTCTTAATGCCTACTACACATTGTTATTCATCAACTGTTTACAAATATCTAGCACTTCAACGGGCAAGTTTGTCTTCAGAAACCCGAAATGCTTAAAATGAATCATCAGTTGCTATAGCTTTGCATTAGTGATTAAACATTATTTTAACAATCTAACAATTTATATGTAACACATTTCAAAAAGTGAACATTTTCTGGATTAGAACGTATTTAGTCAGTTATACAAATTATGTCAATGTGTGATACTGCATTCAGAATAGTTCTTCATAGTTTCTATTTCTTAATTATTATTAAATCAAATACATAAAATACCATTTCCAGATAACAGAATAAGACAACGAATCCTTGAGAAGTTGCCCCGATTCCAAAGGCTGTTGTCGTTTTCTCACTGTAAATAGGAACACATAATGTCCACTAGAATCCCGTTATTAAGTCACAACAAGACTTATCTGTGTCTGTTCCTAATTCAATTGACCGATTTATCATTTTGCAAGAACACTGTGATGTCTAGCTTTTCCCTCTGAACATGGGGCATGTACTGTAGTGTTGAGTAAACGTAATTGACAGCCAACTCTTATTATAGGTGCGGCAATACCGTCTGTTAGAAATACATCACATTACTTGTCATCCGCAATGATCATGATGATCTCCAGTTTAACACTATATAGACTAATGAGTGCCTTCTTGGACAAATGTGACCTATCATTCCGACCAAAAAAAAATAAGCCCGAAGCCAAAGGCTGTCATTATAAATCAAAAAGGCTCTCACGGGTGTGTATTTCTTATTTAATTATAACGGTCATTTAATCCTCGATGTTTTATTATGCAATCGTTATTCATCACAATTAAATTCTTTAAACAGACAAAAAAATCGAGTAAACGACAGTGTGACTGTTCAGACAATGTTTGTGTTGTAAAATGTGCTTAATATGTGGTTAGAAAACCTCTTACAAACGTTTTCTCAATTAACCTAAATAACAGACCATGAATTTATAATAAACAAAGAAACCGCATAATTGTGTAAGGTTTTATTTATAAAAAAGACAGATGTGAACTAACTTGGTGAAGCTATGATAATCTTAAACACGAAAAAAAAAACTCGTAATCATTTTTTTTTTTTTTTTGGCTAC
>VMBQ01000213.1:169423-324186 GCA_007657795.1 Dreissena rostriformis
AGACGCAGCTCTCTCATACAATATAAAGAAGTGAAACTCCAGCTGCTGGAGCAGTATTGAAATCTTATTATAAACAATTAGTTGGTCCTTTATTTATGGCAAGTGACCGATTGCCGAAACAGTACAAAACAGCACAATACAGCACAATACAAAACAACATAAACACAAATAAGAATAAAGCTGGGGTCACCGCCTTGGAACGGTCAATGCAACGCATTGGGGGTTTACAAGACTTATCTGTGTTTGTTCCTAATTCAATCGACCGATTTATCATTCTGCAAGAACACTGTGGTATCAAGCTTTTCCCTCTAAACATAGGGCATATACTGTAGTGTTGAGTAAACGTAATTGACAGCCAACTCTTATTATAGGTGCGGCAATACTGTCTGTTAGAAATACATCACATTACTTGTCATCCGCAATGATCATGATGATCTCCAGTTGAACACTATATAGACTAATGAGTGCCTTCTTGGACAAATGTGACCGATCATTCCGACCAAAAAAATAGGCCCGAAGCCAAAGGCTGTCATTATAAATCAAAAAGGCTCTCACGGGTGTGTATTTCTTATTTAATTATAACGGTCATTTAATCCTCGATTTGTTATTATGCACTCTTTATTCATCACAATTAAATTCTTTAATTTAAAACAGACTAGCAAATCGATTAAACGACAGTGTTACTTTTCAGACAATGTTTGTGTTGTAAAATGTGCTTAATATGTTGTAAGAAAACCTCTTACATACGTTTTCTCAATTAACCTAAATAACAGACATTGAATTTATAATAAACAAAGAAACCGCATAATTTTGTAAGGTTTTATATATAACAAAGGACAGATGTGAACTAACTTGGTGAAGCTATGATATTCTTAAACACGAAAAACAACTACTCGTAATCACTTTTTTTTCTTTGGCTACACATACCTTGCATGTAGAGTAGGTGATGAGTTTACCCGCAAACGATGAATGGATTATTTCCAGTATTTATTATCTGTTTATTTACGTGTGACTGCGTACATCAGATACCCACAAAATAGGGAAACACGATGAACAGCTTGTAACTAGTGTCTGAGTATGCATGAAATTTTCGCGGAACAAATATTGGCATTAGTGTTAATATACATATGGGTAATCCATTTAACCCACGTGTTATGTGTGGGGTTCTTTTGAGCCTAGGTCTATTGTTTCTGTGTTTATGTGGTAGCCATGTTTTCCTTTGACTTCTTTATCACTTCAGTGTTGTATTTTGGCCTTCACATAGACTAGGACCTTGACATGGGATGCAGTTCAATGTTCGGGACAATCCGCATTATAAAGTTTACATTGTTTCAAAATTATTCGAAGTAAAGGACAGTTACCTATGCATTTTGCATTAATGTTCAGGCAATGATAAGATTAACCTACGCGATGCACGGGGTGTTTGTAGTATGCATCACCTGCGTATTTACGTTGGACTGCGTACATTAAGTACACAAAAACTAACGAAAAATGATGAACAACTTGAAACAATTGTCTAATAATGCATGACATGTTTGCAGAACAAATATTGGCATTTGTGTTAATATAAATATTGATTAACCATTTAAACACGCGTTATGTGTGGGGTTCTTTTGAGCCTAGATATCTTGTTTCTGTGTTTTGACATTCACATGTGCATACGTTAAGATGCAAACTTGTATATCATACACATTCGATGATTGATTCGCGGAATGTGTGGTCTATTTCGATACAGACACATATTTATATTTAATTCCAAACCTTTCTCAAAACGTTGTAGAGTATTTCAACTCATGCATAATTCATTTCATCTTATGATCGCAGAGGCACACGGGGCTTAGTGCCACGACAACATCAAAAGAGATGAAATCGCCCCATGGATATTTTTTTTTCAATCCGGTATCAAATTAAGCTGAGATTTTGTCGCATATATTATTAGAATTGCACAGAGCAGGTTCAGTCAAATATATTGTGTAAACATATACGATAACTGTATAGCCATTCATCCAACGTCATCATAAGTATGTTAAACCTCATGCTACTCGCTGTAATTAATAATTCTAAAATTTACTTGGTACTTCCCGTTCCGTGTAGCATATCCATATTACATTTAGCGCCTCGTTTCCTAGATTGACGATTGAGACTGACAAAAATGTATTTGATAAATAAATATTTAACAGATACAACTGTCAATAGTATTAATACTCGAAATATCCCTTGCACTTATGATACGCATTGATGGGGAAAATTGCATACCAATACATTCTTGAAACACAACATTTAAGCTAAACATTGTATGTATAGGGTAATTAGCACTTCGTAAAAAAAATAAAATTTACATTCCTTGCAGTGAAAGTTATTACAATTATAACGTATGTTTTCCACACACATTCGGATAACGTTAGAGGCTAAACCATTTATAACTAGTAAAACCGTTTACATAATATATTCCTGAGGAGCTCAAATATTGACGATTTTTCCTGCTGAGCTTACTTTCATGCGTAATATGCGACATGATGTATGTTTCGTATTTAATTGAAACGCATGCTGTTATTGCATTTGTATATTTTTGACGATGATCTGTATATATGCTTAAGTCGAAAATAACTATTCTGTTCTGTTCTGTTCTGTATATTTGAAAGACGTAAAACTTGGCAGATTTATTCCAAAACTAACAAGGAGTCTTTAGATCTCTCTCGGTGCTTTGGATGAAAGTTTATATTTCTGAGAAAAAGATGCCATGATCGTTTAGAACAAGCTCACTAATTTATTATTATTTTTTAATTTGACGGTTAGTTTTATATCGCTATTACCTTGCTTCGCCCTTTGCATCCAACGCGGAAATAAGTTCAGGTGTCTGACACCCATTCCTCAATTGGGCATTCGCCACACCATGGATTCATTCCATGCGGACGGCAAGAAATAATTTAGCAACCGTGCAACCGCGCGTTTGTTATATGAAGTCCACACACTGATCCGACATTTTTGCAACCGTTAAATCGCGCGGTTGCACTTTACTGAAAACATACTTATTTGTTTAAAAAAAATCATGATACCTAAACAAAACTCTCACAGATGAACGGGCTCTCGATCTCCATTTTATCCCATTAACAATTGTGAAATATTTAAAAAGATATCCTCAAAAATTTTAACGGTTGTTGTAGTATTCTCCCAACAAAAATCTAAAAAGTCACGTGGTAGAGCACCGTGTATACAAAAATATGTTATGTGATGTACCGACCCCCTACCGTTTAATACGGGGTCAGTTAACTAATATTAGGTGAGTGAAATTATTATTATTATTATAATTATTATTATTTTTATTTATTTTTTGAATTATTATTATGATTATTTTTATGATTATTATTATTATTATTTATAGTATTAGTAGAAGTAGTAGTGGAAGTAGTAGTAGTAGTAGTAGTAGTAGTAGTAGTATTATTATTATTATTATTATTATTATTATTATTATTATTAGTAGTAGTAGTAGTAGTAGTAGTAGTAGTAGTAGTAGTAGTAGTAGTAGTAGTAGTAGTAGTTGTAGTAATATTCAAAAATGAATCTTTAATAGTATGTGTTCAACTTTAAAATTATGATTGAGTCAATAAGTCGGTGTTTGTATTCTACATCAGTTGCTTCAGACAGAACAGTTAATGCGTGGAAATTGTCGTGTTCAATGTTTAACAATGAGCTAACATTAATGGACACAATTTAAAAAAACATCATCAAACTAAAGCCGGTACAAGACAGTTTATTTATATGGCTGCCAAACTGCAGAGAACCAGCATACAATAAACAATGAATTTGAAACAGTAATTCCATCTCGAACGCACATGCATAACAATACTTGTCGATCGCGAAAGGAATGATGAACAAAGCATGTTCACTAAACCATCAATGCAAACACGTCCAATAATATAATCCAATAAATATGTGTAACCATTGCTGGATTACATTACATCAACAGGCTTCACAATAATTAGCATATTTAGCTGTTTCTTTAGATGATTAACCAAATTATGTTCCATTAAATATCACGTCGTTCCGTTTCTAAGAAGGTTATTATCAAGTCATCGTATAAACAAATGCACATGTTGTTGACGATCTTATTGAAATACTCCGTTCGAATAAGGACGCATACATCACATCTGAGTATAACATGGTTACACCTGCTGCTATGACACAAATAAGACTCATCCAATTCTAACATGAAAACAGGTGTAACTTGAAAGTGATATATGTGGCTTGTATGCTCTTCTCCTTTGTGCAAACGGCACACAGGACATGACATTGTTATAATTTAATATTAAAGTGACCACCGTAAAACATGATATATTAAACAGACTTAAATTACTGGACATACGAATAAGTGCATTTTGTCCTGAATTGTAACAAAGAATACTGAATATGAATGTGTTTAAGTAATATAAACCGGTTTATATGTCATCACTACGTTATAGCTTTAACCTTCTTTAGTTATTTACCTTTTATCTCGGCAATTGCAATATGCTCTTACATTTTCGTTTCACAGATTTTTTTCTTAAATAGCGTCAGCAATGTTTACAATATTTGCTCATATTACACTTATTTAATGGCGTCTCGAAGATTCAAGCTAGGTTTCATGATCCCCAGACTCTACCTAACTGCATTTCTTTGACATTGTATTATCTAGATGTGTTTCTATGTTTGTGCTTAGTTTTTAAACTGTTTATTAAATGTATCATTGTTATAAGTCGTTTTAAATAAAGATACTTCAAAAGAATATAGTCTACCATTTTGTTACATTCATATGTAAACTATATTCTGCACTTTCGAAAGTCTATAACGTGTGTGCTTTAGTTTAAAATTCACCCTCATCAAAAATAAGGCTGCTAATATATTGTACTTGCAGATATATTTTCAACCCTCTTCCAAAAGGTATTTTTTTCTTTAAGGCAGTGCGATGTTAAAAACAAACTCGTAATAGAAACTGACATCTAAAGTCATTTTTGTTTGAATTTGGCTAAACAAATGACAATTTTTTTGTGTAAGCAACAGTCTGTCCTATACAGTAGGAGTTGCAATGCTTCACTTTGTTGGAGTACATGTCCAGAAAGTTAACCCTTTATAGGCAGTTAATCTAGCTTATGGATAATGCATCTAACATATATGTATATAAACACATTCACCATGCAACTGCAAGAACATATCATCATGTTTACCTATACCGTGTCATTGTTTAAACACATTTATAACATAATAAGATTTTATATCGGGTTTGTTTCTATTTTGTATGCACATCTTATAATGGTGTTGTTCGTATAGTGAGAAAAGCAAGAGGATTACAAAACTGGATAATGACTTAACAACAATTCTGTTATTTCTAACAAACCAGCTGCATCTTCAAATGAAGTATCCATAACTAATAAATTAAATACACTATTGCTATAATTCGTATTCTGATTGTCTAAGGAACCAAGTATTAATGTCTTATTGAAAGAACATAAGATAGGCACTAAATTTCCTATTTGAGTTATAAAAAGCAGAAGTACGCTAGATCCAGACATGGTGTACATTATAATCTTCACTGCTTTATATTATCATAAAGGCAAAAAAGCCACTTAAAATAACACCATTTATTACCATGAATTCAGTATCGTCGTAATTTTAAACATTTTAAAATATAAAAAAAACACACACATACACTTATACACGTTGTCAAACTTATAATATGTTTCTTAAAAGCAAACATTAAGCTCTGCATAACACGCAAAACCAGCTTTCAGATACCTGACGATTCTCTGCGGAACTTACAAATGTAAAGGTACTGTGGTGTTCTTGAGTGTTTACACCAAAAAATACTTGTTAGTACATGCACATAACTTACCACGAGTACTTTGTTAACATGGACGCATAAACCAAATACATTACATTGATCATTAATTTCAATTGAGTATATTGGACTTGTGAAAGTATAATGTGATTTCTTTCACACTTTTCTGAATAGTATGTTGTTGTTTTTTTTGCATCGGTTTGTCGACAATCAAAGAAACGGAAAAAAATCATCTAGGGAATGCAGAATGGTACTGTATACTATTTGTTTTTATCCATTGCAAATGCTTTGTACTTCTTATACGAAAATACATTAGTAAAAAAATGACAGTATGCTTTTATGTTATATTATTATACTTTACCCGTAGGGCTTACAGAACGCATTACTGTAACATTCAGTTAGTAACACCACAATTTCAGTGAGTTTAAATAAATTGCCTCTTTCCTGGAATTGCAAAAAAAAACACCTTGGCATGAAAATAATAAAGCCCTGTAATTGTTAGATATGTTTTACGGACACCACACTTATAATCGATGGTCTTCTCTTTGTCCCGTTGTAAAATAAAGGTTTTGTCCGGGATCTTGCTTTGACGTGTCACTCACAAAGGTAAATAATGCCAGCTGTTAACAAACACGTGATACATGATTTTCCAAAGGAACGTCTGACTGAAGTCGTACAAAAAGACCAAACTAAAGTCATGTATATATACATCGTACTCAAGGATGATTATATCATGTTAATTGATAATAATTTGAACATATTGGCTGTAATGGGGATGTATTTTCATGAGATGAATGTTCACGTTGGTTTTATAATATCAGAATAAACATATTTCCGAACAATGGTGTTTCGTGAATTATGTTGTATGTCGATCATTTCTTTTCATTAGTTAACGTTTATTCCCTTTTAAGACAATTCATGGTCTACGAAAATAATCGTATATTTTATATATCATGACTTATATAACAATCAATTTAGCTGATAAGTATTTTAGTATGGTTTATAAAAAATCACATGTTCAATCGTTCGTGCAATATGTTCTCTGAATCGTGTCCGATCTTTTATCCTCTCCTCTGAAAAAAGATAAGGTATATTTTCATTTTAACGACATGCAAACAATAGTTCACATGTTATAAAACAGATGAGTATACAAGTTAATACTGACAACAAATTTGAAACCGCCAAGCACAATGCTCATCCCTCGACGTTAATTAGTAACCAAATCAACGTGAAATTGGGCATTTGCATTGCTTTTTGATCAGAAATTTTGAAATAAGTGAAATTAGGTTGTTTTTTTACGGCACTCGAGTGTGGATTTTATACTATTTAAACGATTAATTTATGTATGGTGCATGGATGTAGATTTATGATTTTTGTGATTTTCGCCCGGTATGATTACATTTAATTATTCACATTAACGTTTGTTTTGCTTTTCATTTTTTAAACAATCTTGTATTCGTGTGACAAACAAATTATAGATAGTGATCGCTTTATACGTTGATCGTAGATAATCAAAATAAACCCTAGTTATGATCTGTTTAATACTTTAATTATATTTGTAACGCATGCAAGTTTGTCCAATACTTGTGGTGTGTGAGTCGTGAACCGACCTTTAATTTTACCCTTCTTATCCCTTTTTACGCATACATGAACGGTATGGTGGATTTCTGAATTTGAGACATTTAGGACTACACCGTAGTGTTATCCCATCCTCTTAACGCATTGATGAAATACCCCCACATCTGATTAATATCGGTGTATTTAACGTTGTTGAACACGATAAACACGCGCAAAATACGTCATTTTGATTACTCACACAACTTCATTTGCTATTTTAGCGTTGTTTTCAACCATTTTTTACATTTGTTTATTTGTGTTATAAAAGAAGAAATATTTGAAGAAAAAGATGGGATAAATTTAGTATTAGGGGTAATTTTCTAATTGATAGCGGAGAAAAAAAAAGATGTGATACAAGATTACCATGCAGGTGTCGAAGACTGATAAGTGTATGTTCTCGCTAATCCACGCTTGACAAACTTTACTGTATTGAACACTTACCTCTCTCTATTCTATGTACGTTATCGCATGATAGCACATTTTCTATTTGATAGCCGAGTCCAATAATTATTTCTTTTTTTAACCGAATTATCAAATGTATTGACTCCGATTCAGACGAACATAGTTTATCAATACTTGGTTTCTCCTTTCTTCCAAGGTTGAGTACATATAAAGTTATCCCATGTCACTACAGTAATTGTTAGTGTAAATTATAATTGTCAGTCAATCGCTAGGTAACACAAATTGCAAACAACCTTCCAGGGAGTTTAACCATACGCATACATTGTCGTATTTCGCGCATACCAGACTGGCAGAACAAACCCGTTATATCTCGTGGGACAACAAATACTAACGGTGTCATGTCTACAACATTAACATTGTTTGTTTCTAACGGACATTGGCATCTATACATTAGGAAACACCGCACATAAGACCGCAACGCATGTAAACTTTCGACATCAATTTGTAGCAACCAAATACACATTTTACAATGTATAGCATGTTATAAGGACACACAGGCATATTTGGTCGATAAGCATAAGTTGTAAACAGATGACAGTGTTTAATAATGTATTAAGTAAAAACAGTCATCAAGTTGCACATTACAACATGTGGATGCTGGAGCACTTTAGACCACATGCCTAATGTTTTAATGTTTTCATATAGTGATACGACGGGAATATAACTACTGCTAGTGAGACAAATTTTCGGTTTCAAATAAATCATTCAGGAGGTTTAATTACTCGGGCAATTTTACGATGCGGCTTAAAAACAAAAGGATTCGAATGCAAATAATTTAACATTTCATTACGATATTCTTTTTTTTCTATTTGGTCCCTGATCGAGAAATTTACGTAAAACATGGTCCAACATAAAGACCTGCTCGTCATAAACAATTGTAAATTGAGTTTTTAAAATAACAATGATATATAATCCAAGGCCAAAGAGGGTCTATAAATTGTCAGGCTTGTCCGGAAAAATAAACCATTTTCTTCGTGTTTGCAAATAAACGAGAAGATCTATGCATTAAGCATGACTGTTTCATAACAACTCAGACGGTTTAACGTATTTAGGGTTGTCTTCTTGTGTTATATATCTTGCTAAAGTTATGTTTAAAACAGTTGCTATCTGAATTGTGTGTGCGCTCAATAATATGTTAATGAAAAAAACAACCAATGAAAGTCCAGAAACTGTATCAGGAGAGATCATCTACTATATACTATAAATGATCAAGACTGGCATCACCGCCTTAGAACGGTCAGTGCAAAGTATTGGGGTTTTAAGCCGGTTTGAGGTATTGCCAAACCTGACGCTAACCACATTATTAATCACAAACCAATTGCACTTCTGAAACGAGTTTAATCAGATGCACCTATGCAGACACTAAAAACAAAAACATAAAAAAAATGCCAAAACTTGACACGAAACACATTACACACAGTTTATTGCCCTGATGTCGTTAGTTGTTGTAATCATGCAAATATTAATACGCGTGTAAAATTCTTTTTTTAAACACAGATATTTGAGCCAATAGAAAGAGAGCTGTCATTGAAAATGTCTTTTTTTCTAGTATGAACATAAATTATGTTTTCAAATCATTCTCTTATAACTTAGTCTGGTTTTGTTACTATCTTATTTTGCGATATACGTCGCTCCTTTTGGCAATAAAACGGCATCAACAAATAAATTATCTTCTCTCCAACAACTCATCAAGCTATATCATGCAGTGCAATTTTCCTCCGTGAAAACAGACATGTCAAAGATTAACGAGGTTATTAGAAAGCATCTAGTCCGTAATTCGTCAATTTGTTGTAAGACAAGACACTGTGTTATTTTCTTTCGATTTCTCGTCTTGAAATTTATGTTTGGGGCAAAATGAACCGAACAAAACCGTCGATTGACAAGTCATGATCAGTTTAATTTGGTGTAGAACTATGAGACTTAGTTATGAACAGTCAGCTTATTGTGGCCGTTAAAATTATGTTCTCCAAATGTTAACATGTATAAGTACAGTTGGCGAGAAGAATCCTTATTTGTTTAATCTTGAACAATTTATGTGAGTATAGGAAAACCAGATTTCAATAAATTTAATTGTTCTTTCCAACTAACTACATAAAGTACCAATTTATATCCAGAATCTACAATGTATTGCTTTGCGCGAACTTCTTTTCTTACATCTAGATATTTCTCAGTGTATGTATACATGTTTTATCTAGAAAGTTGTGAATGCATATCATTGGACTTTTGGTTCCATTTTATGGGATTGATACAATGACATCTTGCTGTGCATCAAAGTGTTCGTATTGCTATTGGCAAATGCCAGATCCGTCAACACCGCAATAAAAAAGCAATTTTTATAAAGATTGTGCGAAAAAAAAAGGAATTATAATATAACAAAAATGACACGATGACACGACTGCATTTTGTTCATGTTTGAAGCTACAGCTTAATCAAATAAGCTGTACAGTTTCCACTGCATATATGTGCCATCGCTACGTGTCTATATGTGCTCAAAAGGCTTTTGTAAGAGTTATTACTTGAGCAGACTTGACGTGGTTTTATAAATTAGTTTATAAAATAACATGATGGGAATTGTATTTTTCTTGTCAATTGTAAATGCAATTGTTCTCCTCGCGAGACGCCATTATGATTGTAAATATAAATTAATATCATCTTTATTTATGACTATATATAGTCGAGAAATAGTACATAATCTCCATTTAAGATATATTGATCATAAAGTTCTTAAATGTGTGTAATTTGTTATTGTTAGTGTTATTACGCAAGCAGACTTGAAGTAAGTTTATAACAAAACATTATGGAAATTTTATTATCAATATGGAGAGCCTATACAAGTGTTCTCGTCAGTAGACTATGAACGTTATGACTACATTGTCAATGTAAATCAATATCATATACCTATTTATGTCATACATAGCCTAGACATAATAAACCATTCACGATTTTGGTGTCATGTCATGCTGAACAAATATATGACACGAAATCAATTTATATATGTTTTATATATGGAGTGTTTGTATGCAGTGTGTATCTTCTAAGTGCATTCTGGAACTTCTTGTTTTCATTGTATCAACACAGTATTATAATAAACAAATACATAAATAACATGATTTAATTCTTGGATATATTTCTTATTTATACGGATTCGTTTCGCTACCATACCGAAGAAAAAAATGAGATAAAAAGCTATGTATTCGAAGCAGTATTTCGCTCGCAAACATAAATGCCGTAACATGACTTGTCGATCGCAAAAGGAATGAAGAACAAAGCATGTTGACTCAACCATCAAAGCGAACACGTCCAATAATATAATCTAATAAATACGACTAAGAATTGATTGATTGCATCAACACGCTTGTAAAAAGTACTGCATCTTTAGTTTTGTCCTGAGAAGATAAACTAAATTAAGGTTCATTAATTATCTAGCCGTTCCATTTCTAAGGAGGTTGTTATGCAGACATCTTATCAACAAATGCACATGTTGTCGAAGATGTAAATGAAATACTTCGTTCAAATTAAGACGCATGCAACCCCTCTGAGTATTACAAGGTCTGCTATAACAACACAAAATGTACTGTATGTTTCTTAATCATAATTAAGATAGGTCTACGCCTTTTCTAGATGGCTAAATATGATGTTTTTGTAAATGTGACTGCTAATTGACTGTATTTTTACTCTTAGTTTTCATCTTCTCAGACAACGGATGAAAATTGAACACGTATGTACACGACACCGTACATATCTTTGTTTTCTCGCTCCCCAATGCTGTGTCCGGAAGACTCTAATGTATACGCATGGCCAATATCCTGTCTGCACGAGACGACTGTTGAATACTGTCTGTTACGAAAATTGAATACCTTCGTATTCCTGATAGCTGGATATTGAGAGGACTGTTTCATACCTTCTTATTCCTGATAGCTGGATATTGAGACGACTTTTGAATAACTTCTTATTCCTGATAGCTGGATATCATCGCTGGTAAACCGGTCTACAAATTGACTACTTTATAAAGTTTGGTCTGCTTATTATATTATTTTGGACACTTGCTATTATATTATATAACAAAATAAAAAGTTGCTATTCCTCTGTCGTTATAATTGTCTAATCAAGATATGATTATTGCAGTGACAAGTATGTTATTATACTTATGTTGAAACGCTTGATTGTAAACAATTCGCTAATTTAAATGACACAGGAGGAATAATTTGCGCAGTGGTTATCACAATAAGTAAACAATGCATTGGTTTGTTAAAAAAATGCGTGTGTAGAACGAGATCAAATGTTTGTGTGCAAAACATATATATACATAACATAACAAAACGTAGATTGACATTGAAATTCAGGCATATGTGATTGCGTAATAGTGTCTAATTGACACTACTATCGTGTTCAAAAACAACTTCATATGATTACTGAACAATTTATACATTGAGTTATTCACACGGAATGGAAATAATAAACCTGCATGTGTTCATGGAACATAAGACACTTAACGGTATGACACTATTTAGACAAATAGTCTAATTGTCCTAAACGCTTGTTTTATGTGTATGTGTCTGTATTCGCTAAGGTTGTAAACCTGTTATTGTGTTCCATACCTCAATTTAACAGAAAACAATGCTCTGCAGAATGACGTTCAAACGCGTTATCAAAGACTATTGTTATATGATTATAATATCCTGCAATATGGTTTCTTGTAAGAAGTAGTCTTCAAGATAATCATACATTGTGCAGCTATTCAAATTAAAGGCAACATACGATTTTAAAAACACAACTATATAAAACATAAAAATCTAAAAACATCTCACAGTTCACGAGAACCATATGTCATCGTACACTCATCCTGAACAAGTATTTAGTCAATACAGTTTCGTCGATGAATGGAGCCAGGAATAATGTATAACCGTATGTTGAGACATATGTATACATTCAGTACTGAAATACTTGTCTTTACATGCCACGTCTAAAAAACACGTTTTGCTGCTTAAGCCATAAATCACTGTCGGTTTATGTTATTATGTTTTTATCCGTACAGGAAGAGTTTCCTCTTGGATGAAATGTTTTAAGCACAATATCATTTTGTACCATATCCTTACACGTCATACTCAAGTATTTGCTTAACAATTTTGTTTCACTGATATCCATTTATATTACAGTAGCCCTCTTTTGTTTAATGTCAATATGATAACAAAGTAACATTTAGTGTAGCGTATATTTATTAAGACGTATGTGGTAAAATACTAATGTGATACAATATTAGACGCGTAACTTGCTGAATCGTTCACTCACAGAAACGATCACTGTTTTTCTTAATATCAAGTCCCGTTAGAAATACGTATCAACAACAAATTATTAAATCATATTTAGCTTGTTTTTCAATTTAGTTGTATATGTTATAGCTGTATGATTACAAGATAGGCACTAGAACTAATACTTGCTTAGTATTCGAAAACTCACTAGTCCATATATTTGTAAGATACAATGCAGTGCATTGCGTTCTGATAACTTACTGCTTTTATTCATATGTCGGTATGATCTTGACTTATTTTCATCCTATCAATGGTAAAATATTGAAGAAGACAATTACCTCCGTACAGACAATGATAGAAATTTCGTTATCCAAATGTAGAGCCTGTACAATTGTTCTCGTCGCTAGACTTTGAACGCTATGACTACCTTTTCAATGTAAATCAATATCTTTTATATTTATTTATGTCATAAATAGTCGAGACATAATAAACCATTCACAATTTTGGTACCTTGTCATTCTGCACAGTAATATAGCAAGAAAGCATTCTAAATATTTTTTATTTATAACTGGAGTCATTGTATGCAGTGTGTGCCTTGTTACGTGCATTCTAGAAGGTTTAGCTATATTGGTTTAGTACATAATTATAATAGACATATTAATAGAAAGCACGATCGCTCGACTCTTTATGCGATTTGTTTTTCTATTTTATATGGATTCGTTTCCATTTAAAAGCGCTCATAACACGAGCTTACTGGTAACAGTAATAAAAAAGAATACATGTCTTAAAATACCAATACATGTGATCGTACATTTTTGATGAGTTACACAACTAAGCAGACCGCTTAAAAAGCTGTCTAAACCGGGCAATATGTTATCGCGAAAGTGTGTACTCTTGGGAAACTTAAGTAGGGTTTGTCTCCATAAAACTACATGTAAACAAAGTAACGATACTTGTGATTTCAAACAAAAATACGGATTATAAGGAATCTACAATACACTGAGATTGAACGTAATTATAGTAGTCTGCTATGCAAACATGTTCATAAGTGCATAGAACGTAATAAGTACCAGGATAAACCACTGCACAAAAATATCGACTCAATTGATGCACGTCGAGTGTACTCATTCCAAGCTATATGATGATTAATATTTCAAATTTGCCTTAAATGTTCATACGTTCTTCAAACAAAATACAATAACGAACAATAGCATGTATGTGAGAATTAGCACATGTTGGAGAATTAGAAAAGTTTCTATATTATTTCCCACGTGCATAAAGATCTTCGTACGAAATCTTTGAAACACTTGTTTGCACTTGAGGTGTGATACAGAATAATTGTATTACTTTTAACATACTACTGTCTATATAATCAGGTGAAAATACCAACATTTCATGTCAAACATATGTAAAACACATGTCAAAAATTTAATATTGTATTAACAGTGTTGTTGAACATGTGAATATACTGACTACATATTTATATATATAAAGTACATTTTAATTAAGCTTCTCTGTACGATTATTTTTACATATACGACGAAATCCAAGCTTAAATTGATACCGGTTTGGAAAATAAAATAGCCATAGAGCTATATTATTTTTGTCGATGCTGTCGTGACACTAAGCCTCATGTGCTTCTACGATTATAAGAGGACATGAATTATGAATGAGTAGTAATACTCTTCACAATTTTGAGAAAGGTTTTGTATTGAATTAGACCACACAATCCGTGAATCAATCATCGAATTTGCATGATATACGAATGCGTATCTTAACGTAGGAATATGTACATGTCAAAGCACAGAAACAATAGATATAAGCTCAAAAGAACCCTACACAAAGCACATGTGTTAAAGGGATTACCCATATGGCTATTTAGACGTATGCCAATATTTGTTCCGCAAACATTCCATGCATCATCAGACACCTGTAACTAGTTGTTCATCATGTGTCCTTAGTTTTTTTTATGCTTAAAGTTCGCTGTCCAAAGTAAATAAGCAGGTAATGAATACTGGAAATACCCCGTGCATCTTTCAANAAAAAAAAAAAAAAAAAGTTTTTCATCCGTACAGGAAGAGTTTCCTCTTGGAATGTCGGTATGATCTTGACTTATTTTCATCCTATCAATGGTAAAATATTGAAGAAGACAATTACCTCCGTACAGACAATGATAGAAATTTCGTTATCCATATGTAGAGCCTGTACAATTATACTCGTCGCTAGACTATGAACGTTATGACTACCTTGTAAATGTAAATCAATATCATATGCATTTATTTATGTCATAAATAGTCGAGACATAATAAACCATTCAAAATTTTGGTACCTTGTCATTCTGCACAGTAATATAGCAAGAAAGCATTCTAAATATTTTTTATTTATAAATGGAGTCATTGTATGCAGTGTTTGCCTTGTTACGTGCATTCTAGAAGTTTTAGTTATATTGTTTTAGTACATAATAGACATATTAATAGAAAGCAAGATCACTCGATTCTTTATGAGATTTGTTTTTCTATTTTATATGGATTTGTTTTCATTTAAAAACGCTCATAACACGAGGTTACTTGTTACAGTAATAAAAAAGAATACATGTCTTAAAATACCAATACATGTGATCATACATTTATGATGAATACCACAATTAAGCAGACCGCTTAAAAAGCTGTCTAAACCATATATGTTATCGCTAAAGTGTGTACCCTATGGAAGCTTCAGTAGGTTTTGTCTCCATAACACTACATGTATACAAAGTAAAGATAATTCTGATTTAAAACAAACATACGGATTATAAGGAATCTACAATACACTGAAATTGAACTATGCAAACATGTTCATTAGAGCTTTGAACGTAATTAGTACCAGGATAAACCACTGCACAAAAACATCAACTCAATTGATGCACGTCGAGTGTACTAATTCCAAGCTATATGATGATAAGCATTTCAAATTTGCCTTGCATGTTCATAACAAAATACAATAACGAACAATAGCATGTATGTGAGAATTAGCAAATGTTGGAGAATTAGAAAATGTTCTATATTATTTCCCACGTGCATAAAGATCTTCGTACGCAATCTTTGAAACAATTGTTTGCACTTGAAGTGTGATACAGAATAATTGTATTACTTTTAACATACTACTGTCTATATAATCAGGTGACAATACCAACATTTCATGTCAAACATATGTAAAACACATGTCAAAAATTTAATATTGTATTAACAGTGTTGTTGAACATGTGAATATACTGACTACATATTTATATATACAAAGTACATTTTAATTAAGCTTCTCTGTACAATTCTTTTTACATATACGACGAAATCCAAGCTTAAATTGATACCGGTTTGGAAAATAAAATAGCCATAGAGCTATATTATTTTTTTCGATGCTGTCGTGACACTAAGCCTCATGTGCTTCTACGATTATAAGAGGACATGAATTATGAATGAGTAGTAATACTCTTCACAATTTTGAGAAAGGTTTTGTATTGAATTAGACCACACAATCCGTGAATCAATCATCGAATTTGCATGATATACGAATGCGTATCTTAACGTAGGAATATGTGCATGTCAAAGCACAGAAACAATAGATATAAACTCAAAAGAACCCTACTCAAAGCACATGTGTTAAAGGGATTACCCATATGGATATTTAGACGTATGCCAATATTTGTTCCGCAAACATTCCATGCATCATCAGACACCTGTAACTGGTTGTTCATCATGTGTCCTTAGTTGTTTTTTTTTATACTTATTGTTCGCTGTCCAAAGTAAATAAGCAGGTAATGAATACTGGAAATACCCCGTTCATCGTTCAAAGTTAAACTCATCACTAACGTAATATAAAGCAAACTGCGCAGGTAACTTCCTGATGCTTTAACATATTTTGCAACGATGTAAACTTTATAAAGCGGAGTGTCCCGCAAATGTGACTACACTCCATGTCAAGGTCATAGTCATGTGAAGGTGAAAATACAACACTGAAGTGACAAGGAAATCCAAAAAAAAACACGAGACTGCCTTCAAGTTCGGGATCAAACTAGCACGTATTGAAAGCTTGTTTATTGAAGAGGACCCGTATGGTTGTTTTCCTGGGTAGAAGCAGTACATTTCTTAATGGGTGATATTTAGAACGTTTCCAGAATGTATTAAAAATTGCATTATGTTCCATAAACGAAAGAATTGTCGGTTACACGAATAACGCCCGAGCTTCATATCACATACGAGGATTCAGGGTATATTACGGTGGTACAATAATTTTAATACGTATATACTAAAACAGAGCATTTCACGTTCTTAATAACAAGGCGTAATTAAATTATTCCCATTCAAAGCTTTTTTCATATGTATACCGTATAAAACAGAGTGAAAACAAGGCACGATTCTATGGAATTCAAGTGTAATGACGCTCGTCATTATGCCCATGCAAAGTACATATGAAACGTCTCTGAAGTAATTATTTGTGTGAAGTAACATGACACGTGGGTGTTTTGGATGCTCACGACCGGTGTATATTTCTGAGAAAAGATTCAAGATCTTGCTGCTAGCAAGTCGACAAATTCATTATAATGTTTATAATTCTACGCTGAGTTTTAAATTGCTATTACCGTGCTTCGACCTTTACATGAATGAACACATTACATTGTGACAGGCAGTTTTATTGATCGAATAAAAAACAAATGGAACAAAAAAGTATCATAATTGGTTAAATTTTAGTAACAAAGGAAACAACGCACAATTATATATTTAACCTTTGGCATGCAAATGCATCATTACTTGCTCTTTAAGATATTTATGTCGTGCGAACTTAGACTTGGCTAATGCTATTTCTGAACAACAATTCATTAATCTTGACAATTATACTCAAATGTTTTCGATCACAACGTCAGAAAAGATCAATCACACACCTCCCACAAATAGACGTTTGTATTGCGTTTTTTCGCGTAATTAATATCTCGTTACCCGATCTTAATTACTGTAACTCGTGTGTCCCTGTAAAAACACGATTGTTATATGTATTGCAAACTGGAATATTATAAACACATTTGAACACTTTTTAGATAAAACAAAGTTATGATTGACGCTTGTGTAAACCTCACGTCAGAACAAATTGGAATACGCCACAACATACTCGGTGATTTTGTTTGTACATTTTACGGACATTATACGCACTACTTTATTATCAGTAAGCATGTCAATACATATCAAAGTAAAACTCAAACTGGCATATTTGACAGAAGGAGAACATCACTATAAGCTACATAAGGTTATCGCAATACACATAGGTCTGATAACGCAGAATAAAAAGTTCAATGTTTTTTTCATCATTTCGAAATGCAATAAATACATGTCATTTCATTGAAATTTACGAACGCAAAATCGTATCTAGCTAAGGGCTGGACACATTTCTTTCGAACAAAATGATCATAATTCCTGTTCCGATAAGGTATTATATACTGTTTATGACATTTGCCAAACGTATACTAATCAATCGTTAGAAGTAAGGAACACTTACGAAATTTTACGTGGCCCTTTTACATCATTTAAAGACATGTTGTTAATTTAAAAAAAATACGTAAGTGTTAATGTAGCTAAATGTAAAGTTTAAAAAGCAAGCGAGAATGACAAATAGCAATTTGAAACGTACGTTTCAGAAGTCGATGGTAATGTTTTAGATTGCCCGATTTTCTATTCTTAGTTTTGTTTCAGAAAATCAGTATTGCATTTAAATAAAGCCAGGGATGTTACTTTTTATTTCAAATGGAAAAAAACATTCTTCATTTTAAATAATATATAATAATTGAAGTGTGAATAATAATGAATGTTAAATAAAGCTATTTGAAGATGCTTAATTAATACGTTGATTCCACAATTATTCCCAACCGTGCGTATTTCTTATAGTTACATGTTTAACACAAAAAAACATTAACATAACTTAAAAATTACTGACTTGTTTTCTCCACAAAAATCAATGGCAAATTATTGAATTAGACAATAACCACCGTATCAAAGAAGAGAACTTCTCTTCAGAAAGTATTTTGAAGAAAAAAGGATTATCACGCATATTGCATACTTTGGACATGTTGTTTATTTACATTTGCAATTTTAACACACACAGGGTATCAAAGCTGGTAAATGAAATAGGTATTTCGTTAACATGCAGTAGAGCTCTGAGAAGCTGTTTATATTAACAAATATTCGCTTTGCTGTAAGATTTGTAACAGTAGATGATATACTGTTTAACCCCTCGTTCAAAGGAGTTCTAAAAGCATTTTTGTTCGCTTTTTTGTGAACATTGGTGTTTGAGAAAAGTACATTGTAACCTGTCACTTTCTAGCTTTTACGGTTTTGCATGTTAAAGCTGAACCGATATCGGAAGGACAGTTTGTATTGTCTTGAGAAAGCTCAAAATGGGAAGGAGTGTGTACAAGAGGCAAAGTAGGAGCAAATACACACATCGTAACATATGTTTGAATAATGATATGTTTGATAAAAACGAATTCATCCGTCAAAGTTGTATAATGCATCACAATTTTGAACATATGTTTTCAATGAACAAAATGACATTAGTTTTATACTCTTATGTTCTCGTATTGTTGTATTTCATGTAACCGATGCGCATTAGTCTCCCCTGTGCATGTTCGCGAACAATGGAAATGCAAACTGCCGAATGACAGCCAAACACATTGATTACAATCCCACGCGACACAACGATATACTGATTACATTTCATATTTACGTCCGTTTACTATGTTTGCATAGCCATATGATAGTTTCATTGAACTTTTTCCAATTGCAATAATGCGGCATCACCTCTTGCCCGGGAACTGTTTAAATCTGGCGAAGTTATTGTATTGGAATGAATCCACTTTGTACATGTGTAGGTAGGAATACTTGCCTTTAAAAGGTATTGAGAGATTTTAAGACACACCTCGTTAAAATGCTAGTAATAAAATAAATGTGTACAAATTCAGTAATTAAATATCAATTAAATGTAAATTATTTGGTTCAATGTATTAAACGTTTACATTTAACGAGCGATGATATATGATTATTTGGAAATTTCGATTTACATTTAAATCTGTATAATCAATATTGTAATACACTGCAATATCCAATAAAAAACACCATTACTAACGATGTAAGGAACTGTCGGATGAAAACATCGTTCACATATTAAAAGAAATTAATTATTTTAATTTTCGAAATGTTGTCATTAAATGTGTTGTATATCAAAAGGTGACAACACATTATCAATTTTTAATGGAAATAATCTAACAAAAAACGTCCACATGCTTACAAATACAATTAAAGAATATAAATTATATGTAAATGTATAACATTAATTGGTATGACCATGATCTTTCAATTTATATACACAATTAATTCGCTTATATGGGTACAAGTTCCTTTCAAATAATGACGACTGATAAATGTATATGCGTATGAATGTTTATGAATAATGATGTGTTAATATGCACTTAAATGTCCATGTGTTAACAATAGCATGCATTGATTGTTCCCTAGTATATAATATGCAAGGCATGAGCTTTTTATTATTCAGATTTCACTCGCAAGGCAGCGTGTCTGTATCCGAGTCATTCCCGAGAGAGAAGAAATCAGCGTAAGCTGGGTGTATTTAACTGTTAATTTAGTCGTGCTATGAACGGGAATATAAGACGAACAATTGGCGATGATTGTTGATGCTATGTTCCCGAATAAGCGTAAATGGAGATGGGGTATTGCACAATTGCGTATTCTGATATTGACAAATACGTTGAGAACATCTGAGAACCGTAACAACAAGGGTCGTTAACATTTTTAAGCGCGAAAAGTTTATAGTTCAAGTCATTATTTTAAGTATGAAATCTCGTTAGCTAGATGTGTGCTAAGTTTTGTTTAAAAGGTTAAACAGTCTAAACAGCCACATATGATTAACATATAGAATATATTATACAATTGTGTTCAGTTGTGTGTTCCCATGACAACGCTATCATTGTGTTTATGTTGTACTTAAAACGATTAAACACGATAAAAAATAACATAGTCCGCTTGCAATTGTCTCATCAACAGCCATATGTATTACAATCTTTGCCAGAGCAATATCGATAATAGTACATATATTTTCCTAGCATATATCAAAAACAAAAGGAAATGGTAAAAATGTGCATTCCTATAAGGCCCGGTCACACCGAGGTAACGAACGAGAAACGGGAATAAAATCATTGTATCCGTTCGTGTCCGTTCTTATCTGTTTAATGTACGTTTCATATCCGATGAATCCGCTCCTTGTTCGGCGATGTCCGGTGACATCCGTTTCGTCTGTTGGGAAGTTTAAAGCATGCTCAAAATTTTTCACCGGATAAAAACGGACAGAGACATCCGTTTGATGTGCGGTCGTCATACGTTAGTTTACGGTTTGTTCGGAACTCGTGCATTACACCTCCTGTACGTATCCGGTTTATGTCCGTTAATGTCCGGTTGTCCTGGTCCACAGCCGGACAACTACCGGACTAATATCAGACTTGCAACGGATAAACCGCAACGTTCCGGACACCTAACGCATGTTCAACAGATAAAAACGGACTGCTTACGTATACAAAAGTGCGAGAAGTGTGGCGGAACAAAACTGTTGACATACATTTAACCGTAATTAGCCTGTGGGTCGAAGTATCATTTCACTTTGGTACGCCTTGTGAGAAGGACATGTGCAATGGAGTGTCGTGCTCGCATTTAATTAGAGTGTCAAGCCACCCACGTGCAGCCCCATAGTGTTAAAATTAATTGTAAACGGCTTCTGTTGGTCATTTTAATATATTTATATATTGTAATGTCTACTCCTATCATCATTTAATATGAATTGCATTGTGTTTAGTTATTGGTATAGGATAAAAGGCAAAAAGGATGAGTGCGCGCACTACAACACTAACCTCTTAAATAGTATATTTCCATTAGTACTGTCTTGTGCGCATATCTTGAAATACACACAGTTATAAGCCCTGTTTATCAAGAAGTATATTTTTACCTAATCATCCACTCGCTAAAAGTCATGGATTATCTACTGTGTCATACAGTTATAATCCACGCTAGCTTATCACACTGTTATATTTTTCACGTCAGGCTTGTAGAGCAGTCATAGATGAGTATGCTGACGAGGTGATGCCGTTGCCAACAACAGCTGCCGATTGGACGCGAATAGCGGACGGCTTCAGGGACAACTGGAATTTCCCCCATACTCTTGGTGCTATTGATGACAAACATATTGCCTGCAAATGTCCACCAAGACCCGGGTCTACGTATTTCAACTACAAGAAGTTTTTCTCCGTTGTCCTGCTAGCTCTGGTGGATTCTGACTATAAGTTCGTCTGGGATGACATTGGAGGCCGTGGTGCTGAATCCGATTCACATTTGTTGAACGAGTCTGACATGAAGGCAGCAGCTGATAACAAAGACCTTGACCTGCCAGAACCTGAAGCTTTTTTTGTACGTTGGTGTTCGGTACTTTTCCGTTTCTCTCACGTTGGGAGACCGTTTTACCCGGTATTAATGTGATACACTGCCGTTTTATCCGGTTGAAGTCCGTTACTCGCACGGTAATATCCGTTAGCCGACCTTTAATTATCCGGTACATTTTCGTTAAACGTACGTTTTGTCCCGTTACATCACCGGTACTTGTGCGGTCATTGTGTGTTTCCTACGCTTCACACACCGATTGCGAGAGTTTTGAGCGGCAGAGCAGGTAAATTTTATCACCGGATAGCCAAAATCTGCATTTTTTTTCCCGTTTTCTCTCCGTTACATATTCGTAAGTCGGTTTATATATAAATAAATGGAGTTATGTCAATGTGTGACCACATGTGTTTTAACGCAGTTGCAAGTCAACCGAATGCGTTTGGCTGCATCGTTAATGCACGAAAGGCAAGCCATGCGGGTAAAATGCGTCTACATTTTGTCTATATAAATGGGTAATGGAACAAGCGAGTCACTATAACTCGCGCATTTGTAGTAAAACCCATAACCACTTACCTGTTTTCCCAGGGAAAAAAAGACACAGGGAGCGATTGAATAAATCCGGATGGTAAGCATTCATATTTTTTTTTACAGGTTGTACGTTGGTGCTTATTTTAATGGAATTCAGGAATTTTCTTCATTTCACTGTTAAACAAGTTTACAAGGGTAAAAACTTCACCACATCCCGAACATGCTTATTTGTATTTTACAAAGAAATACGTATTACCTTCTGCTTAAAATTGTCGGGTTTTTAAATAAGACAAGTTCCAAAATGTTGAGAAAATATTGTAAAAGAATTCAATACTGCTTGATATATAGTAGACATGATTTACGTGATGAAAACACTTCAAATTAATAATGGTGTAGTCAGCAACAGTAGTGAGTACAGACCATTTTTTCAGCTATTAATATTTTAACATGCAGTACAGTGCTAAGACTATCATTTGAGATCTGAGACACTGTAAGAAGTACATTTGTTGTTACAATGGGCAGCCTTGTATTTGTAATATATCATTGTGCACACATCTGGATGAAACACGTGTGTTACACTGTATCGAACCAAAATAAAATATGTAATGATTAAAGCGAATCTAAAAAAGGAGCATATTGTATGTGCGCTTGAACACCAGGCATGCCACAAATGACACAGAAAACATATACAGAGTATAAGCACAATTATAGTATTATTCAATCAATTTTTCTCTAGAATTTGCGTGAAGCTGCCTATTATATACGGTGTTATATAAACACTACCGCAATTTACACAAATACAAAACAATAGCTAATAGCGTGACGAAAAACAAGCTATGATATATAGATAGTTCAGAATGTATTCTTCAGAAAAGTATTTGCGTGAACTCGATATCCGTTAAATACCTAGATGCCGCTCTATTCCCAATTCGTGCATACATACTATATACATATATGAGGATACAAACTATATTCCTTATATCATTTTGACAACATAATTTGCAACGAAAAACGCTTTTGTCCATTTTATAATGTTACCGTAACAATGCAATAAGCTTTATCCATTTTGTTGAACTTCTCCGATTGTTCTGATTATAAACTCGTTGCTGTTCGTTTGTGCTCTTTTGTGGAAACGATTTTTTCTGGTTTAAATGCATTAAATGTTATGAGTCTCTTTTTTTAATCATTATAGTTTAATGGCTATTTTAATTTTATTGATTTGAAACAAGTTAACTTATTTGAAACTATTTAACTTTTCCTCTTTAATATGTCTAAAGGTAAACATACACCACACATCTTTGTTAGTTGGTCTTTTACAGCTTTATTGAGGTTTCTTCAAGATTTACAAGGTGATGGTCAGAATGTAACATCTATAAAATGCTTTTTGTCTTAAGCTTCTTAATAAAGACGAGATGAAGATTATACTCATTTTGGTTTCATTTAGTTAAAATATAGTTTATTTAACGTACAAACATAGTATAAATTTGCATTGAATATACAGTTACAAATGAGTCACGTTGTTCCAAAAAATTATTAGAACGAAAGATTAAGATAATTTGAAAGTTCTTCCCCATACGCCGTTATTACAAGCAAGTGTGTAACATTTCTTAAGGTAGCAGACATGTATTGTAACAGTACAATTTATGAAAAACAATTCAACAATTGACGTAAATGTACGTTATCTAGAAAGAAAGAGTAGGTTCATCAAGATTGGTGAAATAGATGTGAAGACACATCAGACAGAAGAAAAAACAAAGCGAAACTGTTGAAAGAAAAACAACGACAAGGGACATGACATACGGCTAGGTCTCAAAACGTGTACTGCTTTAATGTACAAATGAACTACATCGAAGATAATCATGTTTTTGTCCAAGTCAAGACTTTCAACACCAACTAATATATGTGGTATTGTTGGGGAGGAATGAGGAGCAATTGTGCTGACAAGAACTTCTCTTTGGTGTGTCAATCGTTGACATTCTAAGAAATAATGAGAAACCGATTCGATTGCACCACAAGTACACAATGGTGAAAGCACAATATTGCACTTAAATAGATGTTGATTAAGTGTACTACACTTAGTTCTGAGTCTTAAGTGAAGCATTTGTTGGCGCCTTTCACCATAATTTAATAATACATTTGGTTTCTTTATATCTATATTTAGAAAATGCTTGAAAGAAGTAAGAGAGACATCATTTCAAGTATCTATAGGAAGCTTGTTCCATTCCGTAATGGCTGATGGTACAAATGAAATAGAATACGCTGTTGTGCGGGTCGTCACATTTCTGATGTCGTCTTCATTTCGTAATGGTAGGTTGTTATTAGCTCCGACTGTGTCCGGTACAATAGATTTACGTTAAGTAGGCGTAAGATTTGTTGTAATTTTATACATGAGAACAAGTTTATGTTTTCGGCGCCGAGTATCTAATGTTTCGCACCCAACCTCTCTGTAGAGATCAGTAATCAAGACAAGTTTGGTACAACCTGATACAATTCGTGTTGCTTCAATTCGAATGTTTCCTAAGTCATCTTTTTCATAATGACATCAATTATTGAAAAGCACGTCGGAATATTCCATTATTGGTCGTATGAACGAACAATATATAATGTTTAATGCTTTCCAATCGAGAGTATGTTTGAGGCGGCGCATAATTTTTATTCGTTGCCAGGCTTTGTCCTTTATGTGTGCTATATGTTCGTGCCATGAGCAGTCGTTTGCTATAACAAATTCCTAAATGTGTAAGGACTTCTGAAAAAGGTGTATTTTGCATACTTAAATTTGGATGGTTTGGTCTATTTAGTTTTCGGGAAATTAATAACGACTCTGACTTTGCTGGANAGATCTGTGGCGAGGAATTTGGAAAATAGTACATCGTCTGAATGGTTTTTGTTTGAGTACATCGTCTGAACGGTTTTTAGTACATCATCTGAACCGCGTCTGTTTTAACTTTTAATGCGATGTTTATCATAATAAAATTGTAATAACATACATGTATGTGATCAGCCGAGCGATTTTTCGTCCAAATGACGTTAAGTCTATGATCAGAAAACACAAAAATCTTGTGTTATTTTACATGTTTACATAGTGTTTCATTTTATTAAATTAACTTTATTAAATAAAATACAAGTCACGCTTGAAAAAGGTTGTTATTTATATATATAGGCATGAAAATAATGTAATACGAGGTATGCTGTTTGGACGAAAGATCTTTGGCTTTTCACATATTTATATTTAAAAAGACCAAATGTAGTTTGCAGCAAAACTAAACTGAAGTTAACATTTCTTTTTACATACTCGGCGCATGCTTAATGTGAGTGCTTATTAAAAATATAATGCTCGGCTCAAAACAGTGGCAGCTCTGAGCTTGCGGTGATTTTTGTCAAGCTTCAATAATATATGTAGTATGATAGTAAATGTAAATGTTAGTATGAATTACATATATGTGGTAATCGAGATATAACTATTTTTGTAAAGATCAAATAGTGATGTCATCAAATAAATAAGTATAATTAGATGTCTGTTATATAAAGCTGTTTTGTTATTTCAGAATGCGCCAAAAGTCAAGTCTATCGCTTCATCGTTTGAAGAGAAAGCGCTCGAAACCATCGCAAACAATATGATTAGTTACACCAAAACGCATTTCATCAACTGAATGTCCCACTGGAGTTTGTCTGCAACAAATTACACCTGTGCTAACGCCCATTAAGCCACCATTTCGTTCACCAGTGTATAAAGTAGCTACACCCACAAAGGGAGCAAAGAAAAGCATTTCTGCAAGAGCTCTTTTTGAGCAGCAGCCATCTTGTGAAAAAATATGCCGTGGCATTCATGACGCTACTGAATCAGATTTTCTTCTGAACATTTACAATGGATCAGCCAAAACGAAAAGCGAACAGTTAATCGATATCCAAGAAGTGGAATCGATATCGTGTGAATCTCAAAGCTATGAGAACACTACAACACAAGCAGACAATGTAACACGGGATGACTATCATACTGCACGCTCATACAAATATTTGCCAATTTCCGTAATTTTGAGTTTAGTTATATCATACCATATCAATTGTTCATATATTTCTAATTAAAAATTTCGTTTATTTAAATAATACAGGAATAATCATTTTGATACACGCGAGCGAGCAAAATTGTGTTGGCGTCAAAAAATAGGAACGATTTCACTAGAACGGAACGCTGTCCACAAAGGAGCTGTGGGTGTACGATGGGAAAAGGCTCGCTGTAATCAGGCGAAGCTGTTGCCAGCATCAAAAATGGGAATTGAGTAAAATGACTATCCAATAAAATTGTACACCAACTAACATTGTTACAAGTGATAAATGCTGGAGTTTTTTATATGTGCCACGGTTATTAGAATCAGTTATCCATGCAAACACGTTTAATTGTATATTTTGAGATATTTAGTTACCACTGAACGATGATTATAAATTCATACGCTTCCTCATTTACAGATTTTATTATGCATTGTCAATCTTCATTTGTCTACCATGAACAAACGTTGACAAATGACTGAGACAAAATAAATATTTATTTCAAACAAAAACTGTCTGACATTGTTGACCAAATAGTTAAAAAAAATCGACAATTATATTCAATGACCACATATTGTGCTACATCTTTAGCACACATACGTACTTAACGCACGTCCATATTTTAATTGATAATAAACAGTGTTCTACTGACAAACATCACAGACAATATCACCGAAAATAAAAATACTAAAATAGATCTACAATTATATTCAATGAACACATATTGTGCTGCATCTGTAGCACACATACATACTTAACAAACTTCCTTATTTTAATTTATAATAAACAGTGTTCTACTGACAAAAATCACAGACAATAGCACAGAAAATAAACTTAAATATAACCAACAATATTAATTAATATCACTTCACTTTCCTAGTGGACATTCAAACGAGATCAACGTGTGTCTTATCACAATTAAACGCATTGACTGGCAAGTCGTACATATGACAAGTTGGTACATTTTTCAATGATCGGTAAACTATTTGTAAACTAGCCTCACTAAAGTAACAGAACAAGACGGACGAACACAATGCAATATACTGGAAAAGAAGTAAAACAATTGAACTTCAACATCCAATTTTAAAGTCTCTAATTAAGTTAGTTGTGTACCGTCTATACTATTTCTAATTGGCATATTTCATATGTCATTTGCCACCATGGCTTGATATCCTGCACTTGGATTTATGGTTGCTCAATCCCTGACTACAAGGAAGGATTTTCCACAAATGCACTTATGTGTCTTGTTACCCGTGTGTTAAGACAGATGGTTGATAAGCGCTGCCCTCAACATGTAAACATTGTGGCAGTCATCGCATCGACATTTA
The DNA here is from genome assembly GCA_007657795.1 of Dreissena rostriformis. Taxonomy (NCBI): domain Eukaryota; kingdom Metazoa; phylum Mollusca; class Bivalvia; order Myida; family Dreissenidae; genus Dreissena; species Dreissena rostriformis. Next base: position 197,925 of record VMBQ01000213.1, read on the forward strand.
GGTTCCGAGTGTTGCACCATGTCAGTGGTAAGGTCATTTTTTGTGGCAAACGTGCGGCTGAACAACTCGCACTTGAAGGTCTTTGGTGCTGCATGGTTAAACCCTATTTATATATNAGACAAGTTTGGTACAACCTGATACAATTCGTGTTGCTTCAATTCGAATGTTCCCTAAGTCATCTTTTTCATAATGACATCAATTATTGAAAAGTACGTCGGAATATTCCATTATTGGTCGTATGAACGAACAATATATAATGTTTAATGCTTTCCAATCGAGAGTATGTGTGAGGCGGCGCATAATTTTTATTCGTTGCCAGGCTTTGTCCTTTATGTGTGCTATAAATTATGTTCGTGCCATGAGCAGTCGTTTGCTATAACACATTCCTAAATGTGTATGGACTTCTGGAAAAGGTGTATTTTGCATACTTAAATTTGGATGGTTTGGTCTATTTAGTTTTCGGGAAATTAATAACGACTCTGACTTTGCTGGATCAAATATAACCAACATTTCATCAGCCCAGGAATTAATTCGTTCAATATTAGCTTGCATAAGATCCGCTGTTTCAACAGGAGAATTTACAACCATATACAGATTTGTATCATCTGCGAAGAAGTTGACGCGCGAACGTATATAAGAAACAATATCATTTATGTAAATTAGGAACATCAAGGGACCGAGAATAGAACATTGGAGGACTCCGGCCGATATATTAGCAAAATGCGATTCGGTGCCTGGAAGTACACATTTTTGATTTCTACTCAATAGGAAGATACTTATCTAATTCAATAAGTTTCCTCTGATACCATCAGAGTGTAGGTTATATAGTAGTCCTTTATGCCAGACTTTGTCGAAGGCCTTACTTATGTCAAAGAAAAACGACCGTAACCTCGAGTCCGTTGTCAAGGGCTTTACAAAATGTGTCATAAATATAAATTAATTGGTTCACGGCTGAATCACCCTGGGTTAAGCCAGACTGATATTGTGTGAAAAACGAGTTACTTCGGAGAAAATTAAAAATATGTTCATAAAGGATCCTTTCGAAAACCTTTTCAAGAGTATTTAGGAGAGATATTTGTCAGTTGTTAGACGCCAATTACGGGTCGCCCTTTTTAAATACTGCAAACACATTTGCAATTTTCCAAGCATCTGACATTTTACATTGAGTCAAACTTGTAATGTCTTTAATTAGAGATTACAAATTTTGGATGTTTAACTGTTGCGTAGATTCACGTAAGATTCGAGTGTTAATCCCATCAGGACCAGACGCTTCACCCAATTTAAAGGCGTAAACTACTTCGTCGGGCGTTATAGAAATAGACTGAATAATATATAAACAAGAGTTATGGGTTTCTGGTAGGTCTACATTGGAGTCGTCAATTTCTGACTGCATAGTAAAATACGCATTCAGTATGTTTGCCTTGTCAGTATTATGGTTTCATTTCATCGTGCCTTAAAAAGTTACGGCTCTTGGGCTCCGGTTTGAATTTAACTATAATTGGCAATAACATTAATATGAATTGTGATCCTATGATGTTATTTGTTAAGTACACTTTTTGTCTCACTGTTTGACAATTGATTAATTACTCATTGCCATAGATAAAGGGCCGTTTTTTATAATAAGGGTTTCCTCTCCTACCGTTACTGATGAAGTTTTTCTGTATGCATATTTGAATTGATTTGATTGAAAAGTCCTGGTGTAACAAAACTAACTCGATGAGGAAATAAACTGTCCCAATATAGATGATCCCTTGCAATCTCTTTGCAACGAAATCTTTAGGAAAATAAGTATAGATAGCCACTAAGGAGACACAAAGCCAACATGAGTTTCACGTGGCTTCATCAAAAGAAAGCAAATATATTACACCAGTCAATAATCAAGAGGCAATCGTCGTCAACAATGTGCACATTATCTTCATGTGATGCATATTGTTTTGTACATGCATGAAGCAGGGATATAGGTATACAAAAAAGGGGTTCAATATCACATGTTTATCACTCAAAATCGATGTTTTGCCATTCCATTTATTTATGTTATACTTATCGCTTTAGGTATCAAATACAAATACAGACAAAATAAGGCAAATATTCTTTAATCAGCCTATACCAAATTTATTACCGCAGCAGTTTCGAAATATAATCAATTTTTTTTAATTTTCTGCTTAACAATTGATAGAAAAAAAACATATTCTACTTATATATTCAGTGTAGAAATACACATGCTGCTATTGGGTTTTAAATAATAAAATTACGTCTTTCGTAGCCCTTAATACAACATGACATGTGAAGCAAATTGCGATAGTAATAATAATTCAACTCAATTCATAGCTAGTTCATATATGAGAAAACTAAGGGTGATTGTATCTATTATCAGCGTAGTAAATATTCCATAACGAGATATATTAGAAAAAAGGGGTTCCAATGTTATCAAATACAAAAGGCGGAAATCTTATTGAACACGACATGTGGAAGCATCTTGCAGCGCAAGGATTCCATAAGAGAAGTTTCTGTTTCCTCTATTCTTAAACGTTCATGATGCACACACTTATGCAACATAAAATACAAAAACATAAACGTGAGAGGATCCACTTATTTACAGCCAGTGCTAAATTAGTTGTTCATGATTTACGAGGTTATCCGAACCGACAATTTTTCATTTTGTTTTGGTAAAATCCATGTCATTTTTAAGATAATACATACATTTTTCAACAATACTTATATGTACATATACAGAAATGCAATAACGTATTAACATCTTACGTACTGCAGAACGTTTGAATTTACAACATTATTTATTGTTACTAATAAGTACTTAATTATTTGTTAAGAGACTTATTAATTTTATTATGAATGTCTTATTAAAAGAACGCAACATAATTAACTTTTATAATAAATCCACGTTCTTTTAAACATAAATCTTTTTGTTTCATAATGGATATCGAAAATTGAGCAATCATGTAGGTCAGACAAAGTTTTGCATACAGTGATACTTATAATAAAGCTTATAAACACGCATAACAATTACGTCTGCAACTGAACTTATGCTGGTCATAATTGTAATTGAAATAATATTTTTAAATGGCAATTTCTAACAAAGGGGAACGAGATATGATGTTGTCTTTTTTTAAACAGTTAAAACAGACATACATAATGCCTACTATAATCACGTTATTAAGTCACAACAACGCTGATCTGTTTTCTTTCGTAATTGAATTGACCGAGCCATCATTTTCAATGACAGAGCACCACCATGTCCTTGCAAAATGATGGATCTGTCAATTAAATTAGCTTTTCCCACTTAACATGGGACATGTTGTGTAGTGTTGAGAAAACCTAATTGACATATACATCTTATTATAGGTGCGGCGATACTATCTGTTATAACTTCTTCAGCTTAATTGTTATTCACACTGATTATGATGATCTCTGTTGAAGGAAGGATGAAATTCCAGGAGCGTGTTTGTATGTGTAAGCAAATGTGGATCGATCATTATTGTGTATCTGGTTTTCGTTCAAAGTAGCAAATACATATTTTTACTGATCTACATCGAGTTATTACCTTTTATCTTAGAATTTCCTTTTATCTTACAATTAACTTAGTTGTTATTTTTGCGTTTAAGGTTTATTACAAAATGTATTATTTGTCCAAGTCTACCAAACGTGACTGAGAAAACACATTTCACAATCACTTTATTTGTTTCAGTGATCATGCTATTTAAAATACATACATTTGTTTTTTACTTCTGAATTGTATGTATTACAATTAAGTTATTCGACATAGCATACATAAATATCATGATTTTGTTAATTGGAAATTATTTTGTAAAAGGGTCCGTTTTAACCACTTTTATTTTTAGACTGTTGCGTATTAAGTTAATACTATTAACCAGTTTGGGATCGTTCGTTACTTGGGGCCGTTTTAACTTGGTGCCTATATAATTTGCACCCAAATAAGGAACGAATTCAACGTCGAATTAAACTGTCACAATATAGACAATCCTATGCAATTTCTTTCGCGGCTAGTTCTTTTCGGGAAATAAGTATAGAAGCCAATACAAGCTTCACGTGGTGTCGGAAATAGGAAGCAAATACATAACAGAAGTGATTATCAAGATGTAATCGTGTTCCTATATTTCTAGATATTCCTCGTGTGCAGGACATTGTATACGCTCGGAGTAGGAAAAGTGTGTAGATAAAATCGGGATAAATTTTTACCCTTTTACACAAGATTTATTTCACTCTTAGATTAACTACAGCTACCGATTTGGTAGCAAATTAAGATAGATAGAGATATCAATAGATACAACACGGAAAGTTGTATTTAGATTCGATGAGTACAACATAACAGAAACATTGTGAAGTTAAGTTAGTGTATCGATGTTATATTGATAAGAAATATTTTCACTCTGCTATTCGTGAACATTTATTTTTTTGTATCACTTTTTAGCTAAAACTACATGATGTACAGAAACCAAACAAATATCGTCCATATTGTCTGGAAGAACTATTAAAACATACTCTATATCAAATTAAACCGTTTTCAATATCATACAAGTATAATCATTATATCAGCTACTTATGTATAACCACAATCTTAAAAAATACAATAGAAAAAATACTATGTCTACAACAAAAGCTAAAAGACAAAACATCGGTTTGCCAAACACTTTATGGCTATGAGGACTTGATCAGTCATAAATATATAACTAATTACCCTCCGCCGAGCTTCACGCCTTCTCTACTTGAAAGTACATCAATTACGCGTTCTAATGGACACGTCAGTCTTCATAAAAACGGCTGAGACAGTCCTGTTAGTTTGTTATAATTATAATCTTTGAGAAATAAGTATATATAGACACCCAGGTGGCGAAAAACCAATACCAGTTGCACGTTGACGGCAATAGAAAGTTAATATATGACACACTTATTTAATAGCAATTGTTACAGGGAAAGTACGTACTAGAAAAGTCAAGTGTGGGCATGAAACAGCAAAGGTGACCATTTTCTTAATGTATAAACTCGGTAGAGTCGCAAAATCGGTTGTATTAGCTACAATACATCCAATGTAATCCAATAGATGAGGGCGCATTGTATTTGTTTTGCTCTTGTGATCATATTACATCTCAAGGTCACTGTAAGGGATTTGTTATGTCGATAAGTACTATATACTTTTGTAATCAGTATATCAAAATATAAACTATTGACGTACAACATTGTAAATATTATGTTTGCACAACACAAATCAAAACGTCATAATAAGCGGACCTTCATTTTGTATTAAAAAGTGTTGACTGTATTCAACGATGTAATGTTTTATCAAATAAATACAAAGATAGCCTCACTTATATTTCGAAGTTAATTTTTAAATCGCGCTTTCCAATGTGAATTAGGTTGTTATGGCGATGATAAAAATGAAAACAAAATCAAGGGGTTGCATCCAGATGTGTAAATACTCTTGCAGATAATTTAACGACGGTTTATAAATAAATGTGAAATTTTTTGAACTTCTAATGTAAGTTATGTTTGCAAAGTTGTATTTATGTGCATCCTAAATATTTGATGACGCATGCAGAAGACAAAGTTGGTAGATTTTAATTCATAAACAAATAGGAACATGCACATAGAAACTTGTATTTGGTCAATACATGGTCGATTGGTAGATATATATGTGTTCAATTCGATGTTCAATGAGATGAACAACCTTGCAGGAATAAGAAAGAACTACATCCACAGGGTTGATATAATTAATTCATAACATAAACTGATCGTATGTGATTTAGGTTCAATACTGTTTAATTATTGAACACAGTTTTGGTATTGGCTAAACAATAGTTAAATTCGTCATTTATATAGAACGAAATTTAGTTGATGATAAAGGTCAAAAGTGCCACAACAGCAAGCTATCTAACATCTAAAAACTAAGATCATATCGTGTCCTTAAATGTGTATGTTCTTTTGATGTTACGGTGGTTTCGAATTGAAGTGTCTTTGCTCTAAATTGTTTAATCTTGTATTATGCACAGCGTTAGTCTTGTTTATTGAGACTGCTCAAGCTAGGAATGCATACATATTTCCGAGCCAAAGGCAATTGTAATTTCGTTGGAAAACGTCAGGACATTAGGCATATCTTGCTACTGTTAAGCAAATCAATAATTCATGAGCTGTACTTCTTTGGGGGTTTGATAAACCAGGTTTATGAGACAATGCACTGATAATGATATACGACATGCACATCTGGTATATGGAAACAACGAACATATGAATGTGAGTATATAACACTTTTGCTTAATGACTATTATTTGTATTTTAAATGACCATTCAAATGACAATACGTCATGTTTCTTTGTATTGTATGTTAAGAAGTACACCATATACGCGCGCGCCTAAGTTAGTATATATGTAAAATGCTGAGCTTGCGATTTAAATTCAACGAAGTAGATAAAAACAACACAAGTTTTGTTTGCACAAATTATGATCAGCTATGTAACACATTTAATATAGTTCACTTGGATATGTCAAGGCAAACCTATCATTTTCTTTATCATCTAAGCCCCTTTACACGTAGTTATAAATCTTAAACAAACGTCAATTACATACATACAACTAAAGCAAGGTTAAAGATAATCCTTTCGTGTGTTGGCCAAAGATAGGTTTGAAGTCATTATTCGTCCTATATATTGAATGCAATTTACTTGTTGATATAGGTCACAAGTGCCACAACAGCAAACTGCCTAAAATCTAGGAACAAATATTACATCCTGTCCTTGAAATTATATTTTCTTCTTATGTTACGGTCGTTTCGCAATTTAGTGTATTTACTCTACTTTGAATAATATTTTATTATGTACAGCGTTAGTCTTACTTATTGAGACTACTCAAACTGGTAATGTATAACTATTTTCATTTCGTTGGGTGATGTAAGGGCGTTAGGCATGTCATTCGTCTGTGAAGCAAATCAATTTTTCATAAGCTGTAATACTTGGAGGTTTATGATGCAATGGACTGATAATTTATGCTTTTTCAAAACTACAAGCACTGCATGAGTAACACAGATATCGTGCACATATGTGACGATTCTTTGAACAAAAACGAATGTTAATATTAGTGATATGTTATGATGTTCTTCAGTGTAAACAGGTTAAATACTTATACTTACATGTATATTACTTACCTCAAGTACAGTGTGAATTTGGTCTCATATACAAACTATAAATTTTGTTTAAATTTTATTTCCATTTAGATATTTTGTTTGCAGAGTAAGTAGGAGAATACATGAAGTGTTGACAAACACCTTAAAAATGAGTATGTGTGTGTTTACAAAGGAACAATTGTGAATTTGTAGTGAACATGTAAAGGTTAATATACACATACATCGTAGCAATGGTCGATCCTATCATTGCTATTTTTTCTTAATTTAATTTTGTAAAAATATCGCATGCAATGGGGATTTCTTTTACGAATTGCAGCCAATTGTTTTCATGTTTATTAACTGCTATAAGAATACAATAGTAGTTCGTCTTTACTAAATGTGTTTGCTCATTAGCAGTCATGAACACGAAATGTTGGCGATATATAGGAGTTCACATGCACGAAAAAGTTCATTAATATGTGTGTGTTAAATAACTAATGTTCCATCGTGTCTGCAACTGTTAACATTGTCTTCAACAAACACACAATCACAACGTAGGATTAGCGTAATTAACATAGAACGGAAGTAATTAAACTGTATGAGTTCATGGTTCTGAAAACAATTCACGGTGTAATAATAATTCGACACATTGTCTAATTGTCATAAACGCAAGTAATAATGTTATGTGTCTGTGTTTACTATGATTGTTAATCCTGTTTATGATTGCAAGATTTCAGTTCAACGTTAGAAAATGTAATAGCAAATACCTAAGTAAACATGTTCCCAAATCATTTTGTTTTAAGGAAAAGTATTCTCCTCTTTGATGTATTCTATGAGAGAGGCGCAACTAGCGCGATGGCAAGCTTCGCAAAGTGGACTAAACGAAGAAAAGATAAGTTACAGCTGGTTAAATTATAGACAAAATAGCAAGATAATAATTCATAGCAAATATTTTATCGCACACTCCTGTACCAAAACAATCCAGTACATACATATTCACAGTTTTTCAGATCAATGGAGCCAGATATAATGTATTGCCGTGTGTTGAGATAAGTGTATACATTCAGTACTAAAAGACAAATCGTTACAGTCTACGTTTAAAAAGCGTGTTTAGCAGCTGACGATAATATTCAATCTCCTGTTATAAGCGAATTCTCGTCGCAAACATTTGTTTTGTTTTTTTGACACAAAACATATGACTTCAACTTAATATAAATTAATACAGTGCAACAAGGTGTCTGTATTTGATACAACATTTTGTTTATAAAAGACGAATGTAAGTGTATGAAAGGTTCTCATCATTTAAAAATGTCAAGCTTAGGAAATCAGATCCTTAAAAAAGGCCGTAACCATAATCTACAGTAGTTATTATCTGCCATCTCGTGCAGTTAGGTCATTAAACTGCATATATATATTCTTTAATTTATGGTTACGTACATTTAATATTGATTAATAGAGTCACAATTTATGTTAGAATGCTACATAGCTTACTCCATGACAAACGAACACATTACATTAAAAGTTGCAATAAGCTTCAAGTGTTTTCATACATAGCTTGTCAATGTTTATTGTATAGATTGCCCAGTATCGTATGGGTGATAAGTTACGTGCGTAAATAAAAGACTCACGAGTGTTAACAAGACATTTTCCCCTGATATGTGTCTGAAGTTTCATAATTCCTATGCATTGTAAATTTAACATTGTTGGTTTACTTACTTCTCGAAGCTTTGTGATGACCAAAAACCTATTGTATACAAATTATAGTAAAATATGATTACATGTTTTTTATTCAAACACGATGGTTTATATTGTCCTAATATCGTAATTTCGTATGTTGTATGTTGTAAGTTAATACTTTTGATGTTGCATTTCTGATGTTTTCTGATAATGTAGTTAGTGTTTTAGTAGGAACATATGCTAATACAACTTAAGCATAAACAACAGTCCTAGACACGGAAAAGCAATTGTCAATTAATGCTAATTATCGTATTATCTTAACAACAAATATCTTCTTTGTGAAAACTATTTATTGTATGCCGTGTTAATACAAGCACACCATCAGTCAATACTCAACATACACGTTCATTACTGAAAAGACTGACTTTGATGGTTTATCTTTTCTTTCCATAAGCCATGTGCTGCTTACGCGACCCAGTAGTACTACGGTAGACCGCATGTTCTCGATTATAGCAAATGCATAAGGTTACGAAATGTCAGACATTTCTGTATTCGGGATACGGACTCACGTGAACATTCTTACAAAATATAGAAAATTGACTGTGGTATAATATTTAAGGTTCAAAATACATTGAACATGATAATAAGGGTCAAATCTTTGGTGTGTATATAAGGTGAGCAATGCTAAAAAGATAAACAATTCAGGGGTGTTTGGTTGAAGACTGATAAATAATTAATAAATCGTATTCAAACTGTACATGAGAAAAGTGATTATCAATAGACAATTAATGTTCAAAATAAGATTCATAAGATGAACTGACATTTATAAATAAATTAATAACTTTATTGAGAAAGCAAGTCTTAGATACTGAGTAAGGTACATTTCCACTGTGTGAACGTAGTCCTAAATGAATAAACACTATCTATTGTATTTGTTTTTTTTTGTGTAGCTTGTTGAGAACAAATGAACTGGTTAAGAAATATATGTTTTGATTTCTATATATTTGTTGACAACATAATTGTAACATTTCTTCTCAAGTAATGAGTAATGCGATGAATACATTTACTTTTACTTGGTCGATCCATTCTCTCCTCACACAAATGTTGTATTGAAGATTCAAACATGCTTTATAATCCTCGGAAATTACCTTGGTTTGTTGTAAGTTGATTATCTATATGTTGTTTTTTTTTTGTTTGGCTTAAGTCGTAACATTCTATTTTAATGTATGGTTGTAGATGGTGTAATTACACAAAGAAGTATTGTGGAGTTTTACTGATAATAGTAAGAAAATATGTTCATTATTTTTATTTTTTTTATACACTGTAATTTAAGACATTGGTATATACTAAGTACTGATGTTGACAAATTTTCGAAACAAATAACGAGTTCTTTATATGGATTCCAAGTTCATGGACATTAATATACCAATATATCTGAACAGTTTGGTGACAATGAAACGTAAATGAGTTTTGAGAGTTGAAACGGCAAATTTTGTTTTTTTGTTTAAACAAATGGCCAATATTCTGAAGTGCCTAAAGTACATTTGTCAGTTAACGAGCTTGGCCTCCATTTTATGTCAACAAACATTTCGATAACGTTTTGAAGATATAAACAAATATATTTGTGTTGTTGTTCTTTTGTTGTTGTTTTTGTGTACCAATATCACAAAATCAAGTGTTTTCGTTAGTTATAAATTGCAAAAAGAGGCTTCCACAACTTGTTAATGAGTATATATTGTCTGTCATTGCTTGAACAACAGACACGTGTTCAAATAAAGTATAAACGAGCTAATCAATTATGGAACATACATTTCGGCTTTGCATTATGATTATCTTAAAAAATAAGTATTAATGTTTTATTCAATTAACGTCGTGTAGACACTAATACTACCTGCATGATTCTTAAAGTTTAGTAATACGCAAGATAAAGAAATGGATTTAAAAGGGGCCTGAGCAATCTTAAATAATATGGAGAAGATAATATACATAAGGAATCAATTCTACATGACGGACAACAAAACTTTGCGGCAAATTACTATCGTAGGCGAAAAGGAGTTACATGACGTGTTCAGCTTTTTAAGCGATTGTTGGTGTAGCTTCTTGTTCAAATCACAGTATTATTTGGCACTTGCGGCACTTAGGTATTCAAATTGGTATTCTACAGTAGTTAACACTATGTAATATGCGTTTTCGATGTGTACAGCGCTTTTTTTTAAATATTACATGTTTGATACACAAAATGAACACGTGTTTGTTTCATCTTTTGCGTACCAGAAAACCCTTCTGCCGAAATCGAGCGGACGCACAAACGTTTGTAATGAATTATGAGATTGTGCATTGAATCACACGATAGCTTACAGATTGCAGTATATAAACTATTGATGAAAACATATAAGGGATGGAACTGCATCGAAGTTTCTTACAGAACCGATAATTGCATTTTCCCAATCAATCTTCTACAAGGAGACTTTCGTGGAAGAACAACGTTTCATATTAAGTTATAGATAACCATTTTAGTTTATGGAGAGTGGGTTAACAGGCATAAGTTAAATGCATGTGTATTGGTAAAATTGGGTACATGTGTCAGTAATATAAATAAAAACTAGACGCTTAACAAAGCTGCATTACGATACCCATGCATCATTAAATGAAGAACAATAAAGGCGGAATAACAAGTCTTTTATTAAAGCATATTCGCAATAACCCTAATAATAAAATGAGACATTATGAATATTTTAGGATGTTCTTAGGCCGGCATTTATTTATTATTAAATATGGTCACATAGTTCGCAGAATGTTAACACACTTTGTATGCATGCATACATAAAAAGAAAGATGTTTTGGATATAATTATTCACCCGTTGTTTGCGCTATTGCTCTTGCATGTTACCATTGATCATACACATACAAGTTTAAAGACAGCCGCTCCAGGCTAGCTCCAGGGTACTCAGTAAGATTATTAATACAGTTTTACATCGTATGCAGACCGTATTTGTTTTCATACAAAACCTTTCCGGTTTCCGTGCGTTATATTGGGTCGGCCATAAACAAAGTATGCAATGATTAACGCGAACATCAAACGAAAAAGTAACATCATTTAAACATTGCCTGAACAACAGGAATGACAAGGAAAACAAATAAATTTATTTTCAGAATAATTATAAAATGATGTATGTTCTAAGGCATTTCGTGTGTTTTTTTTCTTTCACACAAATACTTTGAACACGAACATTTGTGGATTTCTGATCATGGAAAGATAGGAATTTGCGGCGATCATTTCCCAATGTGTTTGAATTAAATTCCTGAATCGGCCAACCAATAAAGCAAAAGAAAATTAATGCCCCACGAATAATAATGAGTTCACAGTATATTAGTATTCCATTTTATGTTTGCTATAATTTGAATGTGACTGTCTAGTATATACGGTGTTATATAAACAAAAAAGCATTTACACAAACAAACAACAGCTAATATTGTGAGAAAAACCAGCTATGACGTCTGGATAGTTAAGAATTTATTCTTCAGAAACGTCTTTACGTGAACCCGATATCCGTTAACTACCTAGATGCCGCTCTATTCCCAGTGCGTGCAGACATACTGTATAAATATATAAGGATGCATAACATATTCCTTATAGCATTTTTGGAAACATAGTTTGCTGCGAAAATAATATTGTTTCTATAATGTATCAATGCAATAAGATGGACCCATTTATGAACTTCATCGAGTGTTCAGAGTATAAACTCGTGTCAGTTTCTTTGTGCTCTGTTATGGAAGAATACTGATCGATTGTGTAACTAGTTAACGTTGTTCACATTTTGTAAACATGTGTTTTTATAAATCTTATATACTTAATAGTTATAAAACTTAGGATGTGTGATTGAAGCTTCTTTTGAAAACATCCACTTCTAATGCTAAATGACAAGTGAGGCTTTGTCAGAGACATATAAATAACAAAATGAACTGCATACAATTTTGTCTACATCAAATAAACTAAAAGTTAAATAAATACCCTAGTAAACATGGCTATAATATCGCAATATATGTGGAATTGTTAAACACATAATAGCCATATATGACAAATGGAGAGTCACTGATTCGAAGTTTGTTTTATCACCAGTAGAGTCGATGTCCTTTGCAATATGCACACACACGAATGTTGAACATGTTTGATAACTGTTACTATATTCTCATTTGAAAGATGGTCAACTGATCCCTTTTTTCCTAGTTTTCACTGGATGTTTCACGTTAAACATTGATAAATAACAGCAATGTTTAGCCATTTATTGGTTTGTGAAAACAACTAAACATATTCACGGTTATAATACTTCTGTTTAAGAAATAAATAATTGAAATCATAAAAGTATATCTGTCTCGGAATATATTTCCTATTTCCGCCTCTTACTTTCACTAATCTTATGGTGTCTGAAAGGTTCAACCATGGCTTGATAATCCTTAGAAATTACATACATGCATGTAATCGAAATTCAAGTATTATGTGCGTTACTATGTGAATGCTAAGTTTTCAAATGTTTATTTAATGTATAAATGTAATAAGTCTAATTAAGCAGTATGTTTTATGTAGTGTAGGTAAAGGAAACGGCAATTATATATAATTTTGTTTATGAAGACCGCGTCATTGTTTAAATATATATATTAAATGTGAAGATTGAATATCGGTTTTATGTATTTTGTACCAAAATCAGATAATAGTTTTTTCGCTACTGCATATACTTTTGCAGTTTGATCTAGAGGGCAATAAACAAATATAACAACTTACGTAACGGAAAGTCAATACACGTGTAATTGAGAGAGCGACATAGATGGAAATCAACAGTGAATAATCGTGTTGCTTACAGATTGTACTTGGTAATTTTGAATATTTCCAGAAATCAAAATGCAAATAAAACAAGCTTATAACTTGTTGTATTAAATCATTAAGACCCGTATGTCCAATTCCAAGCGAAACAATTTCTATTTCATGAGATATACGACACGGAACCAATACTCATATAAGTGTTGTATAAATGTATAATTAAATTATTATTTGTTTCCGTTGTGACGGAAATGAAATACCTAAGCTCAAAGAAATCAGTGAAATAAATCAGTGACTGATTTCTCCAACAGACAAATAAATGATTTAATTGAAAAGAGACATACATGTAACGTGATATTAGGGCGAATATTGCAATGCAAAAAAATATAAAAACGAACATTTATAACGAAATGATTCGTTTAATAAAAAGTTGTTAAGCAATTCAGTGATGAAGTATGTGCTATTATAGGACAAAACTTGCCGCAGAATAACTATCGATGACTCTTGTTAATAAAAAAAAGGAAACGATACAGAAAAACACGTGCCGATCATTTTAAAGTTTCGAACAGAAACGGAATACAAACATAACGCTCAAACCTTTGCTATCAAAGAGGGACACCATATTGGCTGCACCATAAGGAATTTGTATAAGTATTCAGTGTATTGTATAACTGCGTCAACTCCCCAGACCAGAGAAATAAAATTCACATAAATCAAAAATAAGAATAAATGTATTACAAGTATGTCATAAATCATACAATCAACTCTAGATGTATGGCAGTATAGAAGTCATAAACATATAACATTGCGATTGATTTCTTCGACATGTTCAAATGCACGTCTTTCTTCAAGAATAGTAAGTTACATCAATTGTTCTGCAAACAATGACGTTATGTTTCGTTTCAGAAATAGAAACATTACGACAACCACCATTTTTCATAAATATATATCATCAGTATACCATTGTAATTGGTCTAAAAGCACGGTAAGATTGTTAATTGTCCAGTCATTATTCACAGAGCATTGTTTTGTTTTTTTCTTTTTCAAATGAATAATAGCATCAACATGTTGTACAGTAGTACCATGTCACACAAATCATAGTAAATGTTAGTTTTATAACATTCCAAATTAAATAATACTAACAAATGAAAACGTAACTGAAATATAAATTCCTTTGACATATTTAAGGACAGGAACTGCGTTTTGTTAAACGCAAATATGGAAGAGTGTGGTAGAATATTCATTTCACATTTGTCGTTATAAGCTTAATTCTTTTCAAAACAAAAATGGTCAAACGATCATTGATCCATAGAATCTGTACGTCAAACATAATACTTGTTTGTCCTTGTATACGTATGTACGTCCCTTATTTGAAGGTAAATAAACTAATATAATTGAAAACAATGTTTTTCAAACGAATTGTATGATACATGTGATACAACAATTAGTGAGCTTATGTTATTGTTGGGTAAGAAATATGACTGAATAATTTAAAACGATCAGTTTATGTCATATAGTAGCCCATAAGATTCACGTTTGTAAACGGACGTGTAGCACATGTTGTTTAAGTGCCCATACTGCAATAAATGTTCTTCTTTCATGGAATAACATTTAGTTAAATCATGTAATTTAGACACATATACTGAATGTCAGTTGGACTTTCTGATTCTTTTAATACTTTACTAGTTTGTATACTTATACAATGCATACAATACAAAATGTGCAGAGCTTCATTGAAATCCCGTTTATTTTTTTTGCTCGGGAAATCACTATTTTTTCATATTCCCGTAATGACAATCATATAAAATGTCACTATATTTTAGATTGGTCGTTTAAACTGAAGTATATCTATGCACGTTGAATGCCAAAGTTTTTGGAGATCGTAGTGCATTTCGTGGTTAGTTTTTAGATGGTAAATTGTATCACTATTTACCAATATAAAATCGTGTTATGTCTCCAAGAATAATGTTTTTTTGACTAAATGTACATTCATAATCCTTAAACCAATAAAAAAAATGTAACTTTCTATTATTCTTGAACATAGACAAAAACTACGAACCGAATATTAACTATTAACATTCGAATCGTACGTTCCCTAAGTTGTAATAAATAAATAAATAAATGACGATCTTTATTACTCGCAATAGTTTACTCATTATTTTGTTAAAATATATTGCAATAAAAAACAATTGAATGGCATTTATATAAACAAGGTCAACTGAATGTAATGCTAAGTTAAGTACGTGCGCATCAAGTGCAATGTATGTCGTATACACCAGTACAGTAGGGTCGTCTGGTAAACTGTGTAACAAATTATGCCTTAGATGACTCGTGTCTGGAGTTAATCAATCAAGTTACAACCTACAAGCCAATGCGATCACATACCATGTCAACAATGACTAAACTCATTAGTCAGACATAACTTTTGCATTCCGAAATACATGTATGATTTTTTTATTCTAAGAATAAAATGTATATGTAGCTTGTGTTCGTCCATCCACTTAAATAACACAAGAAATTGTGCGTATTTAACAATGTTTTTATGAAGATAATAAGCAATACGCTTCTAATTTGTTTCGTTATTTTTTTGTATTTGTAAACCACTTTACTGACTTTCTTAAACACATTTCCGAACAACTTTTGTACAACAAATGTGACCTCATGCATACTTCAATATTAAATCAGCAAAACACTACCAGTACAATTCCCTGCAGGAATTGTATTTCGACAGCAATAAATTTAAAAGAGTTGTCAAAAAACGCTCCTAATTTTTTTTTCCATACGATCGTATTATTTGTCTTATGGGGGTATTCCACTACGACCCGAGTCCCCACGATTTGTCCCGATTTCCAATATTTTGAGGTCGGGGACATTCGTACATCAATCGGCGAAGGTCCTAACTCATTTGTAGCTAGTCGTGGCCCGGTCGAAAGTGATTCCTGCAACTCGTGAGCTCCCGAAACATCGTGGCCAGATTTTAAACGTGTTTAAACTTTGGCAAGGATCTCCAAGACTGAATTTAATCGCAGTTGACTCGTAACAGCGTCGTTGTGCGTTCTTTGGCGTCGTAATGAAATCGTAGGTAATTCGTGAATCAATCGGGAAATCAATGATCACGTGATCTGTCTACGAATCAGCCACGACTTTGTTAAGACTCTCGCGAGTTCACCCCGAGTGAGTTGCGAGCCCGCCAAGATTCTCGCGATTTAGTTACGAAACAGTTACAATTTTCGGAGAATGGGTGTGGTATATAAACAGAGCTTCTCGGTGTTTTCAGTCATTCAGTTGTTAGGGCTTTGTATGAATAAAAGGTTATTTGTTTATAATCAAAATGGCAAGAAAATGCAAGGGTAGGGGGAAGATAATAAGAATACACTCGAAGAAGAAAACACAGAAAGTCCTCTGAAAGGAGCAACACCGCCTCCTATGGATTTTGATGATCAATATGTGAAACTCGATGTTGCAGATTCAGAGACATGTACACAGAAGAATGTAGGTAACATTGTAAACAATTATCAATATCAATAGATATTGGCGCCTAATTCATGGGTGCATTCGGTGAGGTCCTAGCTTAGTCTTGACCGATCTGCATCGTTCGTAGTACAGTCGCAGTAAATTCGTACACATCGTAGTGAAGTCGCGAGACTATTCACAAGACTTCAACCGAACCCCACGATTCGTCGTAACTCAATCGAACCAGTGTCGTAACTGAATCGTAGACTGTCACGAGTCTTCCCGATTCAATAAATGTGATAAATCGAAGTCAATCGTGGGCTTGTTTTCGTAGTGGAATAGGGCCATTACACAAATATAAAACGTTGATAATTAAAAACTAGAATATCACACAGTTTAATGCCGTTGCAAATAATTTGCGTTTGTACAGTCAAACATTTATTCATGAAAACAAGACATGTACACTGTTGTGAAATACCAATTGTTGTGTGCGGATGAGTGAAAACGACCCATAAATACATGCTGATTTATTCTGCAAACACTTCGAGTTATGAATCGGTATCTTAAATCATCAATTTTATCTTAAAGCTGCACCTTCCTCAATGTGTTTTGAAGCGTACGAGTATAGAACCTTACAACCTTAGTGCGGATTCTTCCTGTATTGCATGACGATGATCTGAATATACAAGCTATATGATGATATGTCTCTTAAGCTTTTTTATACAGTTATTAACAAAACATAAAATCCAAACATCGTATACATAGGTTAATTAGCACTTGGTGGAAAATATGAAAATGTACATTTTCCTAGTAGTGACATTTCTTTGGTGAACTATAGAACGTTTTAAAAATATTAAGATTTGTATCATTTTATATAGACATAAAGAATTGTCGGTTACACGAATAACGACAGTGCTTCATATATCACATTAGATAATTCTGAATATATTACAAATAATGTTGATGTGTATAGTCTGTAACAGTACATATAAACAAACAAGAATACTTAAATTTTTCACATTCGAATCGTTTTTTAAAAGTGTATACTGTATAAAACAGAGAGAAAAACAAGGCACGATTCCATGTAACTCAAGTTGTTAAAATGTCAGGACGCTTGTCATTTTGCCATTTTCAAGAACATGGGAAAAACTCTGAACTATTTATGTAGTGAATTAACATGAAACTTCGGTGTTGTGGATGCCTACGACCAGTTCATTTGTCTGAAAAACGGCGTCACGATCTGGCTGGGAACAAGCAGTCAAATTCATTATTGATTCGATGAATAAGATACTCATGTTTTGCTAATGGATGGTATTAACATGTTACGTCTATCAACTGGTATTGACGTTGCGTTTAAACAAAAACGAATCATTTATTATAAATGTAAACAGGTATTTGAAATTGTAGCAATCTGAACAAATTCACGAAATCGACAAATCCTTATCTACACAATAGATTTGATATTGGTTAAAAAGTGTTTTCAATAATGATAATACCAATATCAAAGTTTACACATGTTAAAATAATATGTATTTTATTGTTTTTTACGTTTAGGCACTCGACAAAATAATGGATGATACTCAAGGTTAATTTTTAATTGTATGGTTTTCACCATATATAATAACACACGCCTTCTTGATCAATGTGTGAGCCAAAGGTTAGGTTATACTTATTCAATATGTAATATTTTTCCATTAATGTCCTTAGCTTATATGTATTATTAGATTATGATTGTTGGTTTTTGAAGCCCCACCCCTGCTATTTAAGCGTTATGAAATTCTGCAAACTTAATCGTTCAAAATAGTCTACATCGCTTTTCTTAGCATTTCTCACAATACAACACACCCCAATTCGTGTTGTCGAACATAAATGCGATTTAGTTAAACAAAATATATCCACATTTATTTCATTTCAATCTCCAAAAAGTGAAGAACAACTCTCAAATGAAAAATTCGCAAAAGGTTTATTTACGGAAGAGTCCGGAACAAAATCTTGATATAAAAGGACCAATTATAGTACTGCATTATGTCACATTAAATTAGCATTAAAAAATATGCATAATTCAATAAAAGCAAACATAGATCATTACACTTAGAGAAAGCCATGTTGGTAATGTCTTATCCCAAAAAAGTGTACATTGAACTTGCCGAGACTCAATGAATCAGTTTACATAAAGGAAGCAAAACAAAGTCAGATATTTTAAATTAATCAGTTTAAATAATTGAAGTAAAATATAGTCGGTCATTTGCGGTGAAAATTATTGAGTTGCTTCCAAAACACATACCTGTCACGGCATAATTTACTTTCAAACATTCAATAAGAGGATTAGTCATTCTCATATTTGGGGATCGTGCGTTTTCAAGTACATCTATGTATGCATTTAATCCAAACCCACATGAAGTCTTGCTCATGTTCGAATGTTTTATGCGAAACAAAAGAGAGCACTAATTCGACTAGGACTATGACTACTTTCAGTTATTGTTTTAAGAATCGCGAAGACAATAAAGCTATATGATTCGGAGACAAACGTTTTGGAACACACATATCTTATGTGCGTTATTGCAATTGCAACGACATATCAATATGTATGTAGAGTCGTTATTGGCCCTCGGTCTGTTACAAATACTTAAATTATGAAATGTCAAAAGTTTAAATCGAAAATTAGACATTAATGGGTCGTGTTAATCAATTTATAAAAAGTATAAAAACAAGTAAGTATCTATAAAACAATATTATACAATACGTGAAATGGTCGAAAGCTGGTGGATGTCTAATAAGTAGTGGGTCGGCTGGGTGACTAACGCAAATTTACTATCATTTAGGTTTCCATGGTTCGATCTCGGTGAGAGAAAGATGTGTAAATTTACGTCATCAACGTTTTAAAACTGCTACTTTACTTATTGGGATAGTGACAACAACATCGCGTTTGTTTAAGAGGGTGGATTATTTGTTTTCAGAGAAACATCGCTTTAATTGTATGAAGTCATTTATGTGATTACAAAAGAATATTAATGAATTTAGTTGAACATGTTTAGGGAAATAAAAACATATATCGTAGCAATAGGCGATCCTTTCATTTTTATTTTATTAAAATTTAAAAATGTGAACATTCCTATAAATGGGGATACCATTTACGAATTAAAGCCCAGTTATGTGTTCGTTTACTGATGTCGGAAAACAAAAGTAGTGCGTCTTGACTTAAAGTGTTTTCTCATTAGCAGTCAAAAGCACACAATGTTGGCGATACATATATATTCACGTTTATTACGAAGGTAATTCACCTGTGTTCATTAAATAACTTGTACTTTTGTTACCATGTTAACATTTGTCTTCAAAAACAACCAGATCACAATGTAGGAATCGTTTAATTAACATTAAACGATATGAATAAAACTGTATGAGTTAATGGTGCTTTAAACTCTTAACCGTGTGATGATAATTAGACACATTGCCTTATTGTCATAAACACGTGGTTGTAAATCCTGTTTATGATTACAAGACGTAAGTTCGAAGGTAGAAAAGGTAAAAGCAAATAACTAAGTAAACATGTTCCCAAAAGAGCATTGTTTTTATGAAAAATATTGTCTAACTCTAGGATGTATTCTATAAGGGACACACACCTAGCACGATGGTAAGCGTCATAAAGTGGGCTAAACGAATATCAGATATGTTGCAAAATTATAGACGAAAGAGCATTCATATAAACTACTGTACATTATACAGGGGGTGAAAGGATGGTATCATTCATGACAATGATATTTTATTGTGTACTGATGTTTAAAAGAATCTCGTACATACAATTTCACAGTTTCTCAGATCAATGGAGCCAGAAATGATGTGTTGATGCTAAAGCTATTATTCACTTGCTGTTCCTGTTAGTTTCGTCGGACACGTTTTTTGTGTTTTTTACACAACATTGTGTTTCACTCAGACAAATTAACGTATATGAAAGGTACCCTAATTTAAACATGTCAAGCTAGTATAAACCGATCCTTATTTAGTGTGTATATTTATTCAAACTAATCAAAATAAATAACATATACATTATATGAAACAAAATCAGTATATATTAGTTACACAAAAACTAATCTTAAATTCAATTCAGAACATGGACTAAAATTATTGGAAAAGAACGTTTCCACAAAAATAAAAAGAACAATAAACACGTATTTAAAACATTGATTCTTCTAAAAAAGTGGATGTAGGTGTAACCCTCGTAATGAAAAGAATGTTTGCCTCGCAGTAAGTTTTATTTAACACTCATTAGTTGTGCACCCGCCATTGGTACTTTGATATCAGATACATACAACCATTTGTTTTGAATCGGTTGTTCTTCTATTTAGTTTGGTGATTTGAAAAATAATGACTACATGTATATGTATAAATTGGTAAGATTATCAAAGGCTTGAACAAATTGTTCATGGGACAATTCGAATTTAAAAGAGGCCGTGACCCTAGTCTAGAAAGGTTCTAAGATGACATGTCGTGCAGACAGGTCATGAAAATGCATTAACAATTCAGGCTTCACGACAAAGCATTAAGGACAAGAAAATGAAACGTCTGTATGCTATCACATTCATGAGTACTCCATTGTTTTCGGCATTAGTTTTATATGCTACATTAGGCACTTACTACTCAATACGACGACACAAATAGTTGTTTTCAGAACGTATTGCGTAGAAACGCATTCAATGCGTTTGTCAAAATACATAACACATTGAAGCGTGTTGGATTTCGGAACAGCTTGTGGCATGTTTTATTTTTTGTCTTGTATCTCAACGTAATAATTGCGGTAATTTTCGAAATTCCATTATGAATTCTCACTTAAAACATCTACCAATGAAAACATATCAGTATTGTATTCCTAATTATTCATTTATGAAAGCGTACATTTAATATTGATTAATATAGAGCCACAATGTATGTTTGAAAGTAACAAAGCCTACTCCATGATGAACCATCTCATTCATTCAAAAGTGGCCAATCGCTTCACGTGTATTGATACAAGGCTTATCCATGTTTATTGTATGCAGTGTCCAGTATTGTATAGGTAATAAGTCACTTGTCTTAATAAAACACTCGAGGGTGTTAACAAGAAATGGTCTCCTGAAATTTTTATTTTCATTACACCTTTGTATTGTCAATTACCTTTTTATTGTGTACTTTCGTCTAATAGTTATGTGACGACAACACACGAGTTGTATATCAATAAAAACAAAAGATTATGAACTGTTTTAAATCAAAAACGAAGATATATCACAAAGCTGAATAATGTCTATGTTGTATGTTGAAAGTTTAAAAATGCGTTTGGTGTTGATATTCTTTCTCTTTTCTGATATTGTAGCTAGTGTTTGAGTATGAACATATGCTACTTACACGTATGTATAAATAACACTCAAAGACAAGAAACATAATTGTCAAGTTTCGCTAATTGTCGAAGTAATCTTGAAAACAAAGAACTTCTGTGTGAATCTGAAATACTAGTTTTTATATGGTGTGCTAATACAAGCAAAGACTGATTGACTGGAAAGACTGACTTTGATGTGTTTTTTTTAATTTCATTTAGCTATGTGCTGCTACCGCAATCAAATACGGCAGAGCACATGTTCTTGATTACAACAAATGAATGTGGTTACGAAAATGTGTACTATTCGGTATTCGAGATAGGGATACACGTGAACACTCTTTTTAAATATCAAAATGACGGATGTAAAACAAGGTGTTATGTCTGGATACTTAATACATTGTTGCTTTTCAGAAACGTCTTTGCGTTTACCTGATATCCGTTAATTACATAGATGCCGATATTTTCCTTTGCGTGCACACAGACTGAATTAGGCTGCATATTATTTACGTGTATGTGCGAGAATACATGATTAATAACTATCAAGCAAACATACTGCGTAAAAAACAAGAATCACTTATGCAAATCATTTTTATTTCCAGTGTAATTGTTTCCATAATGTTAGTTTAATTGTTCTCTTTAAACAATGGTTTACTATGTCCTTTTTTGTTGTTTTCATGTATGTTCCTTTCAAACGAATACAAATGAATTTATTGAATACACAAAACATAATTCGAGGCTTGCGATGAACCTTTACACAATGTGATTTCATTTGATTTAATTTGATATTTAAGTTATAACTGCTAAACAGTATATATTGAACATACTTAAATTACTTGATTTTAGAATGAGTGCATATTTCACGAATTGTAACTTCAAATACTGCATACGGTTGATTTAAGTATTTTAAAATGTTCGTTATTGAGAGATCATGACTACAATATAGCTTAAAATTTGTTGCGTTATTTACCTTTTATCTCGTCAATTGCATGTCCTTGTATGCTCTAACATGTTTTGTTTTATTGATTCTTTCCTTAATAATGTCAGCAATGTATAAAATATTTGCTGTGTAATGCATGTCAAGCACTACGTTATTTTATTTCCCATTGCCTTATGGTTTAACGTTTTATGTTCAAACAATGAACTACGGGGAAAATGCATGGAGTTCAATAAGTTGTGTCTTGAAAAATATGGCCTCATCATTTCCTCCTCAAATGACACTAATTTAATGGCGTCTCGAGTATTCAGTGAGGCTTTATGATTCACAGACTATATCTAAATGCATTTCTTTGAAATTGGATTATCTAGATGTGCTGATATTTCTGTGCTTAGTTTTGAAAATGTGTATTTAATGAATCATTGTAATAAGTCTTATTTTAAAAGATGGTTCATGGATTATAGTCTACCATTTTGTTAAGCATAAGAAAAATATCTTTTGCACGTTCGTTAGGCTATAAAGTTCGTGCTTTGGTTTAAATTGTTACCTCAGAACAAAATAACAATGTAAATTTATTGTACTTCTGGAGGCATTTTAAACCCACTTCCAACACGTATTTTCTTCTTTAAGACAGATTGATGTAAACAACGAATCCGTAATAAATACAAACTAAAGGTCATTACATACGATCTTATTATTTCATTTACACAAGACATGTACACAGTTGTTAATGCCCATTGTTATGTGCGGATAAGTGAACACTTCCCATGGCCACATTGTTTTTATATTCTGCAACCACTACTAGTTACGTATCGGTGTCTTAAAGCTTACTATTTATCTTAAAGCTGCAACTCTCTCAATGTGTTTTGAAGCGTACGAGTAAAGAGGTAATGCAGTGAGATCACTTTAACCTATTGACAATATTGTAACAACTGTGCCATCTGTATATTTTTTTAAATATAATAGTACATTAACATGAGTTACTTAACGTAATAAAAAGACACAGACACTACTAGATAAGAGGAGAAAACACACAAGTAAATTGGACATCTGATTCACTTTCCCTGTTGTCGTTGAAATGTAAATGCTGACACTACAAGCCTATTACCGAGTACCAATAACACTGGCCTGTTTCCTTTGGTAATGTAATTGACGGACCCATCATTTTACAAGTACAGTGCGTTGTCTCGGTTTATCTTTCTAAATACGAGACATGTAATGTATTGTTTAGTATGCCTCATTGACATCCAAATATCATTATCGGGGCGGGACACTCCCTATTAAAAATGCACCACTTAACTTGCTACCCGCAATCAATATAATTATCTATGTTTTAGGAATAATTAAACAAACAGAGTGATTGCGTTTGACGTCAAATTTGGATAGTTCGTTACGTGTTATCTGGTCATCTATTAAGTCAGCAGAATATAGTTGGATCCATGGATAAAACATGGTATATTTCGCAAATAATATTCCAATGTCATGCAATGGGATCAAATCGTTAATAAATATCTGCTTAGGAAGCAAAAGTGCAAACATGTGTATTGGGTTATAGGAGGATATAGATAAGGACTGATGATATTGGGTTTTGGTGGATATTGGTTTCTGATAAAGCCATAATTGCTCATATGATATGATAGACTATCTTTAAAAGCTGATTTTCAGAGCCTTATTTATCTTGCTAATGTAAGTATTTGCCTTTGCTTAGTGGTTCTTTTGGTTAAAAGACTTATTGCGATACGGAATGTGTTTTCCATTGTACCCTTTCACTTTCCCTTGCTCTGATGTAATGCTAGTTGTTTTAATATGACTGCGTATTTACATTTCTGTCGTTGTGTNAAGAAATATGACTGAATAATTTAAAACGATCAGTTAATGTCATATAGTAGCCCATAAGATTCACGTTTGTAAACGGGCATGTAGCACATGTTGTTTAAGTGCCCATACTGCAATAAATGTTCTTCTTTCATGGAATAACATTTAGTTGAATCATGTAATATAGACACATATACTGATTGTCAGTCGGAATTTCTGATTCTTTGAATACTTTACTAGTTTGTATACTAATACAATGCCTACAACACGAAATGTGCAGAACTTCATTGAAATCCCGTTTATTTTTTTGCTCGGGAAATCACTATTTTTTCATATTCCCGTAATGACAATCAAATAAAATGTCACTATATTTTAGATTGGTCGTTTAAATTGAAGTATATCTATGCACGTTGAATGCCAAAGTTCTTGGTGATCGAAGTGCATGTTGTGTTTAGTTTTTAGATGGTATATTGTATCACTATTTACCAATATAAAATCGTGTTATGTCTCCAAGAATAATGTTTCTTGACTAAATGTACATTCAAAATCCATAAACCAATAAAAAAAAATGTTGTTACTTTCTATTATTCTTGAACATAGACAAAAACATAAGAA
This sequence comes from Dreissena rostriformis, assembly GCA_007657795.1. Classification (NCBI taxonomy): domain Eukaryota; kingdom Metazoa; phylum Mollusca; class Bivalvia; order Myida; family Dreissenidae; genus Dreissena; species Dreissena rostriformis. The sequence continues at coordinate 223,711 of VMBQ01000213.1, forward strand.
CCGAATATTTACTATTAACATTCGAATCGTATGTTCCCTAAGTTGTAATAAATAAATAAATGACGATCTTTATTACTCGCAATAGTTTACTCATAATTTTGTTAAAATATATTGCAATAAAAACAATTGAATGGCATTTATATAAACAATGTCAACTGAATGTAATGCTAAGTAAAGTACGTGCTCTATACATCAAGTGCAATGTATGTCGTATAAACCAGTACAGTAGGGTCGTCTGGTAAATTGTGTAACAAATTATGCCTTAGATGACTCGTGTCTGGAGCTAATCAATCAAGTTACAACCTACAAGCCAATGCAAGCACATACCATGTCAACAATGACTAAACTCATTAGTCAGACATAACGTTTGCATTCCGAAATACATGTATGATTTTTTTATTCTAAGAATAAAATGTATATGTAGCTTGTGTACGTCCATCCACTAAAATAACACGAGAAAGTGGTCGTATTTAACAATGTTTTTATGAAGATAATAAGCAATTTGCTTCTAATTTGTATCATTATTATTTCCGTATTTGTAAACCACTTTACTGAATTTCTCAAACACATTTCCGAACAACTTTTGTACAATGAATGTGTCCTCATACTTTTCCTCGTTTGCCTCGCAGTAAGTTTAATTTAACACTCATTAGTTGTAAAACCGCCATTGGTACTTTGATAGCAGATACAACCATTTTTTTTAATCGGTTGTTCTTCTATTTAGTTTGGTGATTTGACAAATAATGACTACATGTATATGTTTGAATTGGTAAGATTATCTAAGGCTTTAACAAATTGTTGATGGGACAATTCGAATTTAAAAGAGGCCGTGACCCTAATCTAGAAAGGTTCTACGATGACATGTCGTGCAGACAGGTCATGAAAATGCATTTACAATGCAGGCTTCACGACAAAGCATTAAGGACAAGAAAACAAACGTCTGTATGCTATCACAATCATGAGTACTCCATTGTTTTCGGCATTAGTTATATATGCTACATTAGGCACTTACTACTCAATACGACGACACAAATAGTTGTTTTCAGAACGTATTGCATAGAAACGCAGTCAATGCATTTGTCAAAATACATAACACATTGAAGCGTGTTGGATTTCGGAACAGCTTGTGGCATGTTTTATTTTTTTCTGGTATCTCGACGTAATAATTGCGGTAATTTTCGAAATTCCATTATGAATTCTCACTTAAAACATCTACCAATGAAAACTTATCAGTATTGTATTCCTCATTATTCATTTATGATAGCGTACATTTAATATTGATTTAAAATAAAGAGCCACAATGTATGTTTGAAAGTAACAAAGCCTACTCCATGATGAACCATCTCACTAATTCAAAAGTGGGCAATCGCTTCACGTGTATTGATACAAGGCTTATCCATGTTTATTGTATGCAGTGTCCAGTATTGTATTGGTAATAAGTCACTTGTCTTAATGAAGCACTCGAGGGTGTTAACTAGAAATGGTCTCCTGAAATTTTCATTTTCATTACATCTTTGTATTGTCAATGTACCTTTTATTGTGTACTTTCGTCTAATAGTTATGTGACGACAACACACGAGTTGTATACACATAAAAACAAAAGATTATGAACTGTTTTGAATCAAAAACGAAGATATATCACAGAGCTGAATAATGTCTATGTTGTATGTTGAAAGTTTAAAAATGCGTTTGGTGTTGCTATTCTCTTTTCTGATATTGTAGTTAGTGTTTGAGTATGAACATATGCTACTTACACGTGTGTATAAATAACAATCATAGACAAGGAACATTATTGTCAAGTAATGCTAATTGTCGAAGTTATCTTGAAAACAAAGAACTTTTGAGTGAATCTGGAATACTAGTTATTATATGGTGTGCTAATACAAGCAAAGACTGATTGACTGGAAAGACTGACTTTGATGTGTTTTTTTAATTTCATTTAGCTATGTACTGCTACCGCAATCAAATAGTACTTCGGCAGAGCACATGTTCTTGATTACAACAAATAATTGTGGTTACGAAAATGTGTACTTTTCGGTATTCGAGATAGGGATACACGTGAACACTCTTTAAAATATCAAAATGACGGATGTAAAACAAGGTGTTATGTCTGGATACTTAATACATTGTTGCTTTTCAGAAACGTCTTTGCGTTTACCTGATATCCGTTAATTACATAGATGCCGATATTTTCCTTTGCGTGCACACAGACTGAATTAGGCTGCATATTATTTACGTGTATGTGCGAGAATACATGATTAATAACTATCAAGCAAACATACTGCGTAAAAAACAAGAATCACTAATGCAAATCATTTTTATTTCCAGTGTAATTGTTTCCATAATGTTAGTTTAATTGTTCTCTTTAAACAATAGTTAACTATGTCCTTTTTTGTTGTTTTCATGTATGTTCCTTACAAACGAATACAAATGAATTTATTGAATACACAAAACAGAATTCTCGGCTTGCGATGAACCTTTACACAATGTGATTTTATTTGATTTAATTTGATATTTAAGTTATAACTGCTAAACAGTATATATTGAACATACTTAAATTACTTGATTTTAGAATGAGTGCATTTTTCCCGAATTGTAACTTCAAATACTGCATATGGTTGATTTAAGTATTTTAAAATGTTCGTTATTGAGAGATCAGGACTACAATATAGCTTAAAATTTGTTGCGTTATTTACCTTTTATCTCGTCAATTGCATGTCCTTGTATGCTCTAACATGTTTTGTTTTATTGATTCTTTCCTTAATAATGTCAGCAATGTATAAAATATTTGCTGTGTAATGCATGTCAAGCACTACGTTATTTTATTTCCCATTGCCTTATGGTTTAACGTTTTATGTTCAAACAATGAACTACGGGGAAAATGCATGGAGTTCAATAAGTTGTGTCTTGAAAAATATGGCCTCATCATTTCCTCCTCAAATGACACTAATTTAATGGCGTCTCGAGTATTCAGTGAGGCTTTATGATTCACAGACTATATCTAAATGCATTTCTTTGAAATTGGATTATCTAGATGTGCTGATATTTCTGTGCTTAGTTTTGAAAATGTGTATTTAATGAATCATTGTAATAAGTCTTATTTTAAAAGATGGTTCATGGATTATAGTCTACCATTTTGTTAAGCATAAGAAAAATATCTTTTGCACGTTCGTTAGGCTATAAAGTTCGTGCTTTGGTTTAAATTGTTACCTCAGAACAAAATAACAATGTAAATTTATTGTACTTCTGGAGGCATTTTAAACCCACTTCCAACACGTATTTTCTTCTTTAAGACAGATTGATGTAAACAACGAATCCGTAATAAATACAAACTAAAGGTCATTACATACGATCTTATTATTTCATTTACACAAGACATGTACACAGTTGTTAATGCCCATTGTTATGTGCGGATAAGTGAACACTTCCCATGGCCACATTGTTTTTATATTCTGCAACCACTACTAGTTACGTATCGGTGTCTTAAAGCTTACTATTTATCTTAAAGCTGCAACTCTCTCAATGTGTTTTGAAGCGTACGAGTAAAGAGGTAATGCAGTGAGATCACTTTAACCTATTGACAATATTGTAACAACTGTGCCATCTGTATATTTTTTTAAATATAATAGTACATTAACATGAGTTACTTAACGTAATAAAAAGACACAGACACTACTAGATAAGAGGAGAAAACACACAAGTAAATTGGACATCTGATTCACTTTCCCTGTTGTCGTTGAAATGTAAATGCTGACACTACAAGCCTATTACCGAGTACCAATAACACTGGCCTGTTTCCTTTGGTAATGTAATTGACGGACCCATCATTTTACAAGTACAGTGCGTTGTCTCGGTTTATCTTTCTAAATACGAGACATGTAATGTATTGTTTAGTATGCCTCATTGACATCCAAATATCATTATCGGGGCGGGACACTCCCTATTAAAAATGCACCACTTAACTTGCTACCCGCAATCAATATAATTATCTATGTTTTAGGAATAATTAAACAAACAGAGTGATTGCGTTTGACGTCAAATTTGGATAGTTCGTTACGTGTTATCTGGTCATCTATTAAGTCAGCAGAATATAGTTCGATCCATGGATAAAACATGGTAATATTTCGCAAATAATATTTCAATGTCATGCAATGGGATCAAATCGTTAATAAATACATGCTTAGGAAGCAAAAGTGCAAACATGTGTATTGGGTTATAGGAGGATATAGATAAGGACTTATGATATTGGGTTTTGGTGGATATTGGTTTCTGATAAAGCCATAATTGCTCATATGATATGATAGACTATCTTTAAAAGCTGTTTTTCAGAGCCTTATTTATCTTGGTAATGTAAGTATTTTTTATCTTTGCTTAGTTGTTCTTTTGGTTAAAAGACTTATTGCGATACGGAATGCTAGTTGTTTTAATATGACTGCGTGTTTACATTTCTGTCGTTGTGTTCGGGGCTATTTTGTGCTTGTTTAAATGAAACTAACAGTTAATTATTTGCTTTTAATAAATGTTTAATTCTACAATGTTTATACAGATAAGGTATTGGTGTCCATGACTCAAGCTTATAAAAGTGAAAAAAAACAATTAAACATGTGTCTATGATCTAAGTATACAATTTGCTTATTCCATACATGTAGAAATAAGCAAGTTCGGTACTAAGTACAATGTTGCATCAACTTGTACATAATATATTTCCAGAAAAATAATAAAAAAATACAGTGTTTTTCAAAGGTTCGTTAAGATAAGTTCAAATTGAATACTTGACACATAGCAAACATGTTATTTAAATTTTGATTTTTTTAAGGTTGGATTATATTTAATTTTTGTGTCAGTTAAAGACGTCCGCTGTATCCCCAATGAATTATACAAATAAACGATAACTTGTGATTTAATGAAAAAATACAGATTATTGGGAATCTACAATACTCGGAAATAGAACGTAATAATAGTAGTCTTCTATGCAAACCTATTCATTGGTGCATAGAACGTAATTAGTACCAGGATACACCACTACATAAATATTTAAAAAAAAACATCGACTTTTATACTTTATCAGATACATAGATTGTCGTATAGCGCAACCGAACCTTGATTTTCCTAATGCGTCGCCTGATATTCATCTAACCATTAAATACTCTAGAAGGAAACATTTACTTTACTTTAAACTAAACTAAAACATAAATACGTTAACTTAAACACTTGACATATCCCCAAAAAATTAAGAATACAGTAAAATATCACGTGATACAGGCGACTAATCGGCACACTCCGAAACTATTTTCTTCTTTATTGGCCCATATCCAAACATCAAAGACAATATCATGCTTACGTTGAGCACAGCTCAAACACAGTGAGACACATCATACGAAAACAACAACACATAATTATTTTGGTCGAACGTAGCATACATGTACATGATGTAACAATTTCTCACATAAGCGTGCTGTATACGGAATATAATTCTTTATGTTTGTATGCATATCGCCTGCAAGCTATACATAAGTACTTTTGTCGAACGTTAAAAGACAACAGTTTGCTAACATAATGATTTTTTGTATTATTCATTCACAAATTAAGTTTACTATTTACACTGTTACATCATTTCTTGATAACAATATTGCATTTCTGGTGACCAATGAAAGCACGAAGGTCGTCATTATCTTATCAGCGGACGCAGATTAATTCAGGAATTTACAGAAACAACTCTTGAAGTATAAACCAACTAATTATACTCTTGTACTTCAGAACCTTTCCATCTTTGTAAGCTGTACATGTATTTTGTACTGCGTATACCTTATTGAATGTTTGATTATTATGCATAAGTGCAACCAATATAAATGGTCGATTGCAAACTGCCGAATCATTGTAAGACATTAACTACCATCCCATGAAACACAACAAAAATACAGTCGATTGGTGTATAACGGATAGCTAAGGACTTCGAGTCTCATTTCAACGTATACATCATGCATTCAGTAATTAAACCATTAAACCTCGAAAGAAAAAAGTCTTTCCTATTGAAACATGACAGCGGTTTTAAATGGCAGACACATATTATTTGTTTACAGCGCAAATTTCATGGTACATTGATTCAGCCATTACCGGATCGCTTAGGTCTTTATCAGATTACATGTGTATCGTGTTATTTCTTGAAATTTGACCCAGCATTTGTAAAGAATATTGCAATATATATGTACATTTCCAGAAAGGAAATTCATTTCCGCGTTAAATAAGACCAAGTTCATGGAAATCGCTGCACAATTGATGAAATAATGGCTGTTCAAAGCGATGCACCCTAATTTCGGGTCATTTTGAGTTTAATACCTTGTTATATATATATAGATTTGATAGTGAAAAATATGTTTTCATAGAAATCGATTTTTCGTTATAATTTGATTATTTTTTTATTAAAAATGATGTTTTTACTAATTAATATCATAGCCACACGCTCATCACATGTTTATTGGACAACTTCAATTGAGTTTGTATTTATTTTGAGACAATCCCCACATTCCTGAATATGGGTCAGCACATGTCTGTTATTCACTAAATCACGAGTTGCAGCTTTCATGCTTATTTTATATGGTACGGCTCAGTTTGGTTTATGAGCATTCTGGCTTTTGTAAAGGACACATAATACTAAAATTTTACATCAATAGACATTATGTTTATCAAACAAAATCTGCAAAATTCAATAAACCATACGTCTGCACTTTTCCTGTCTTCACAAAAACGGTGCGTACATAACGTGACCTTGTGTTGCTTTCAAAAAAAGAAACAGTTGTTAACATCGTCACACGTCAACAAAAATATGAATCGACTAAAAAATGATAGGCTTTTTGTATTCAATTCATAGACAATTATAAATCTTAACATTAATAAAAGTATTTGGCAAAACACGTTTAACTTATCCGTTACTCACTAAAATCCGCTCTACACCAATCGACTGTATTGAACTCGTTTAACATCCCTTCATAGCCATCGGTGAATTTTATGAGACGCGTTTTAATTACATTAATGTATTATCACCTATTGCCCTGGTCCATTGCATCTGGTGATTTTTTTGTATTGGAATTAATGCACTCGGCATATGTTTACTCAGTTATATTGGATTTATAGGGCTATTGAGAGCTTTCATGAAACTCCCACCCGAAAGGCTGGTAATTTTTCTAATGTGACAACATTAAGTAATAAAATGTATTTTTAATGCAAAGTATTTGTTTTAATCGTGTTAAGGGCCATGGAATTAAGAACAATGCACATGAAGTCTCTCGGAAAAAAATGGCGTCAATTTAAGAGATAATATTCGATAATGCAACAAACTGCAATATCCAGAAAGAACAAAAATGAAATCATGTTCATAAAATCGTGCGAATGCTAACAGCAAATGTTTGAATTTGAGTCGCGTTCAACAAATTACAAGATACATATACTAATACAAACAATCTCAATAGTATTCTGTTTTAAATTAAGTTGGGAAATGAATGTTTAACTCGAAGGAAACGTGATACCGTTGCTATCTATTATTGCCCAATCTCTCTGTTTCTCATCGTGTTTCTATTACCACGCTTGTCTTTTAACCGACTCTATGCGATAAAAGTTTATCTCATGATCATATTTAGTGAGTTGTTATCCTATTTAATGGTGTTCTCGGAAGAAACTCAAGGTAACAATGCGATTGTCCGTCAATACAATTGTATTGTGCAATATTTTTTGTAAATATATTATAATTACAGCGGCACAGTGGAATCAAAATAATATACTACATGTTATTGTTACATGTTATGTTAAATATGTATACATATCTGTACAACATTCAACATCAAACTAATTTAAATTGACATTTTGCATTTTTGCAGCCAAAATAGAGGGCTGGAGCTGATGTTTTATATTGAAAGTTTGTGATATCTTAATTAAGTTAACCATACAGAGCACTCATTGATGTGGTTCATATGTGGTGATAGTTAGAGCACACACACATTTCTAAAGTTGTTAAGCTAATGGCTGAAGCAGAAATATGATTTCAAAACAACCCGTGGGATACACGAACATGATTTGCAATACTGTAAAAGCATAATAAGTCTTGTGTTTCAAAATGAACACCATTATACACCTGCAATAGGTTTTACTTCTTGCTCAAAAGTACTTGCTGACTTTGAATAATATGCTCAAAGTGTGTTACAAAGCCAATTTTGAAAGCAATCTCCAGTCTTCAAGAAATAATAAAGGAAATACTACAAAAAAAACTAACAAAAAACAAGAATCTATAGGAACCCGCGCATTGCTCTTGCAAAGCGGATTAACATTATTTAAAGCAGTGAGTGCCTCCGTTAAACAAAGTGACCGATCAGTCAGCCCAAAAACGTTAATAGGACCGAAGCCGAGTGCTGTCATAAAAATGCGAAAAAGTGCTCACTGGTGTTTTTTATGACTGTATTAACGTCGAAACTATGAAACACTTAATAATTTCTTCTTTGGCTACATACAGTTGCATATATATATATAGAGAGAGAGAGATAGAGAGAAAGAGTAAGTGATGAGTTCAACCAAAAACGATGAATGGGTTATTTCCAGTATTCATTATCTGCTTATTTATGTTTAACTGCGTGAACCAGGTACACACAAACTAAGGGACACATTCGAAGATTGATTCACGGAATGTGTGATATATTTAGACACATAGTTGTATTTCATCCCAAACCTTTCTCAAACGTTTAAGAGTATTACTACTCATGCATAATTTATTTCATCTTATACTCGCAAAGGCACAGCACACGAGGATTAGTGTTTTATTCGACGAGGAATTTTACTTTGCTATTACCATGCTTCGCATTTTGAATCCACCTCGGTATTTCTTTCTGAACAAATGTTTTTGTACTTAACTATTGCCATAATTTTGGCGTATGCCTGTATGCGTTTTGTTTATATATGTGAAAGTATGTTTTGCAAATCCAGTTCTATGATATCATAACTTACGATTGCCGTACAAGATCTATAGCTTGTATTTATGTGTCAACTCTCTTGCACCAGGTGGTGATCAGACAAATGTTATTCTGAACTCGAACAAATGAATTTTCAATAGCGTGTAATCATTATCAAGGGAACTCGTTGATAATTAATTATACGTATGCAGATTACTACAAATTGATCCATTTCAGTTTACAGAATATTACATATTGATGGCCTATTTCAAAGTTTGCGAGGAGAAAATGTTCAGAGATTTCTAACAGAACCCGTATTGGTAATAAATCATTTTTGCAGACGGCAATAAAGCCTTAAGAAAACATATCTAATTATAAATAAAATTAGGCAACGGCAGCGTAAATACAGTGCCGATTCTTCAAAATGTTTGACAAGAAATTCAAAAAAACATATTGCTGAAACTATCGCTATGGAAGGAGGACACAATATTCGCTACGCCATAAGACATTTGTATAAGTAGTGAGTTTATGGTATATCTGCTTCCTACCAGACAAAAGAAATGGCCTTCACATAAATCAAATATAAGAATGAATTTATTACAAGTATGTATAACATCATACGATCAAATCTAGATGTGTTGCAGAATAGAAGTCAAACAAAATATATCATCGATATTGATTTCTTCGACATTTTCAAGTTCACAAAAGTACAGAACATCAATGTACTATCTGCAAACAATGGCGTGACTTGTCGTTTTGGAAATGAAAATAATGACAACCAACTGTTTCATACAAATTCCGAAAACCTGTTTTACATCGACTGTTTCCTCAGACATACTTCAATTCTCGATCAGCAAAAAAACTACCACTGCCCTTCAGGCAAAAATAAAAGTTATAAACATTTGGATTGAGATTTAATGCCGAGAAATCAAATCTTGTAAACATATTATGTATCAATATAAAAATCAATTATTGTATTCGTTATATATTGGAATTTTCCTTATAACGTTAATGGCCCCTTTAAGAAATTGTTTAGATCTCGACCATCCAACCTGAGTATTACAACAATTACCTACACTACCCAGGGCTAGAAATGAAGCTAACTATTCTTAGAGATTAATTAACATTGGTAATAGAAGTAAACTGGATAACTGCAAGACGGTTACTGTTTTTTTTCTCGGAAAAATACATATTATTAACATAAAACTGTCTTCTATGTTTCTTAAGCATAATTAAGAAAGGTCCATCCCTTTTCAAGATTGCAAAACATGTATGTGAATGCGACTGCTAATTGATAGTATATTCATTAAAAGAAAGCGGATGCAAATGGAACACTTATGTACACGACACATTACACATTTGTTTGCTCGCTCCCTAATGCTGTGTCCGGATACCTGTAATGTATATTCTGTCTGCACGAGACGAATGTTGAATACCTTCTTATTCCTGATAGCTGGATATTATCGTGGTAAGCAGATCTACACATTTACTACTTTATAAAGTTTGGTCAGCTTATAATATTATATTCGACAAGTGATTTTGTATTATAATAATAAAAAGTAAATGATGTTATTCCCCTTTCGTTATAATTGTCTAATCAAAATACAATTAGTGCAGTTGCAAGTAAGTATTTATACTTGCTAATTACCAAAACATAACAAAACGTAAATTGGAAATGAAAATTCAGGCATATGTAATTGCTTAATAGTTTCCTCTTTAGACTACTAGTGTGTTCAAAAACAACTAAATATTTTATGAATGGGGTAATTAACACGGAACGGAACTAATAAACCTGCATGTATTCATGGTGCATGAGACACTTTACGGTATGATTCTAATTAGACAAATATTCTAAGTGTCATTAACGCTTGTTTAATGTTTATTTGTCTGACTTCGCTAAAGTTGTAAACATGTTTGTGTGTTCTAGACGTCAATTTAACAGTAAACAATGTTATCGAGAATGACGTTTAAACGAGTTCTCAAAGACTTTTGTTTCATGATGATACTATTTAACACAAGGTTTCATAAAAGAAACACGTGAATGCTAGACATACAATTAGTACTAGATATAGCACACAGTAGGCTTAAAGAGGCCCACACATGTGGCATCCAGTTAAATTATAGAAAATTTAACATTTTAAAATCAAATTACGCACGACATGAAAACATCTCAACATGTTATGACAATGCTATTTCATTGCACACTAGTAAACAAGTATTTAGTCAACACAGTTTCCAAGATGAATGGAGTCATTAATAATGTGTTACCGTATGTTGAGACATATGTATACATTCAGTACTGAAAGACGTGGCTGTACAAGCTACGTCTATAAAGCAAGTTGTGCTGCTAAAGCCATAAATCACAGTCTTTGTTATGTGTATGTAATTCTGTTTAGTTTAAACGTATTTATTTCAAACAAGAATGCATTTACACATGAAACATACACCATTTGTATGCAAACACGTTTGATTTGGATAAGAACGGAAGACTTCGTCTTATATAGTTTTTCTTCATGAGGGTTATATTTAGTTGCATGTGTTCAAGCGAACATTAGTGGTTTATTAATACATATACTTACAATGAGATAAGTTTGGTAAGAGGAGATATACTGGTAAATAGAGAAAAGAAGAATAGATTGGGAAGACATTTTTAAGATAGATACATGTATAAGTTGACAGCGATAGTTTACATACGTACAATATAAACCATCTATATACATGTCGGGCGAGACTTAGAAAGGGAAATGAAGTTCTAGAGAAGTTCTGAAGCAAAACTTTGTTTCAAATCGTTTGCTATCGATAATATAATTTGGACAGAGGGGATGGAATAAATAGATAAGTGTTCAGACGTTCTGCACGGATATTAATATAAAGCTGGCATTCAAGGAAATAATGAAATGGTGATTCCCTTAGTCCGCATCGACATAGAGGCGATGCAACTACGTTTTCTTTTCATTCATTTATTTCATATTTTAACAATTTGAAAAACATGATACATAAAGCATATATTACACATAAAATACGTTGTATATGCTTATGGCATAAGAAATAGCAAACATATAATTCAAAATAGCATCACAGTTGATAAATCAAGCATACAGAGGTACAGGTTTATAAAATTTAACAAATTATATAACTTATTTAAAAAATTTGAGACAGTAAAATTGAGCATACTATTATTGTTAAATAATTGTTAAATATATATATGTGTGTGTACTAAAGATTTAAACCATGTCACACATTAAAATACAAGGATAGCACAAAAAAAGGAAGTAAATCCTTATTTGTGTTGTGGTCCTTAATATATTTAATATAGTTGACCTAGAAACAACAACTAATTAAACACGTATGAGCAAAATTGAATACTAAGTTAATCTCATAGATCATTATCACAGACATGAAGTAACTATCACAGAATTTACATTGAATTACTTTGCACTATTAAAATACAAATAGTACTAAAAAAAAATCTAATTCATCTTTTCCATTTTGGGTACAATTGTCAAAAATAACATTTGAATACTCAAGTATTGGTCGTACGAATGCAAAATAGATAGTTTCACAAGATTTCCTTTCAAAAATTGATTTGAGACGACGCATTATATAAATACACTTCCATGCTTTTTTTTTTATATACGTTATGTGTTCATGCAAAGTACAGTCATTTGCAAAATATACTCCTAAATGTTTGTGGATATTTACTATAGGTATGTCAACGCCTCCTATTGAAAGTGGAGGGTGATGCGGTTTATTAATTTCACGAGATATAAGCATCGATTCTGATTTGGAGGGATGAAAATGTTCTAGCCATTGATCAGCCAATTGTGAAATTGTATATATGTCTGATTGCAAAACAGTTGCAGTTTGACCCGGCGAGTTTACAACCATATAGAGACTTGTATCATCGACAAATAGGTTTATTTGGGCTTGTATGTCAGCTACTATGTCATTGATGTCAACAAGAAATTGAAGGGAACCTAATATATAATCCTGTGGAACACCAGCGATATTTCCTGCTAGAGTTGATTCTGCTCCTGGTAGAATGACTTTTTGTTTACGGTTAGCACGATTATTGGATAGAAATGCTAATAGATCTCCCCGAATGCATGCTGCTTGAAGTTTGAACAAAAGACTCTCATGCCATTCTTTGTCAAATGCTTTACTAATATCGAATGATGCAACTCTGACTTCACGACCATTATCTAGAGCTTTGCAAAATGTATCATAAATATAGGTTAACTGATTTACTGTCGAATCGCCAGGCATGAAATTCTGTTTTGATACGTACACGAATGTTTCCTCTCGAATAAAAAACACATGATTGGAACGCAATATCATTGTGTACCATATTACACGTCAGAATGAAGCATATGCTAAAACGTTGTGTTTTACGGATATCCAAATTGTTAATTTGCCCACTTCTTTAAATGTCAGGCTGATACCAAAAAATGTAGCATTTCGTGTTATATTTATAAATACTTATGTGGTATAACACTTATGTGGTTCTAAATACCAAGTCCCGATAGGAATAATGTGGATATGCTCTTGACTTATTCGTATGCAATCAATGGCAAAAAATTAAAGAATACAATACCCTTCGTATTAAAGAAGAGAACTAATCTTCAGAAAATATTTTGAAGAAAATCGGGTTATGACATAGATTGCATAATTTGGACATGCTTAATTTTGCATTTGCAGTATTTACACACACAGTATGTCAAAGCTGGAAAATGAAACAGGTATTTCGTTCACACGCATTTTAGATCAGTAAAGCTGTTTCTTATAACGAAGATACGCTTTGCTGTACGATTGAACAAGAGAGATTATACTGTTTAACACCTCGTTCGATGGCGTCTAAAAAGCATCTACATGTATATCAGCTCGTGTGTTAACATTGGTTAATATGTAAAGTATACTTCGACCAGTCCTTTTATCGCTTTAAAGTGTTGATGTTTTAAGTTGAACCGCAATCGGACTAACATGCCTGTACATTTTAATTGTTATACAATGATCGAACACTTTTTCTAATAATGTAAGTTGAATGTAACAAATCCCAAGCAATACAATATCATATATAAAATATTTGAAAATATATGTTGTGGTATGAAGCAATTGTCATGATAAGCATAACTATTGAATGAGAAATTATTATAATATTGTATACACATATTTATGGAGTATTTAATACTTTACATGTTGTTGTTCAAAATGTAAGAGTTATTATTGATAATTACCTTGGATTGCGTACGCCTAATCAACAACATTTACATTAGACATAAGAAAGCAGTATATATGAACAATGCAAATAAGAAACTTCAGAATATAGGGTATCGATATTTGAAACGATATATTCCACAAACATAACATGCAAAAATAAACACTGCACGAAACTTTTGAAACATGCTAGAAAACAGTAACGGGTGAATACACAGTCATTAAAAGAATGTTTGTAACGCAGTAATGGTTTCCTGCAAAACTCATTAGTTACGCCACAACAATTGTTATTGCGATAGCAAATACCTGCTACAATGTTCGTTTTGAAGTGTTGTTATTCGTAGCTCAATGAAAGACGTTGATTTCCGACAATGCATCAATCAAATATATGTACCGGTTGGAACATATTATCAAAGACACACACGTGCTTCAGTATGATAATGATTTACAGTAAAATGTGAACGATTAACAAATATTGTGTATGCATATTTGCTGTGATTTTTTAAATGAATCCCACTGTCACAAGAATTGTGTTTTGCAACATTAAAATATGAACATTTGTCCAATTGTTTCCAGGTGTACTAAAACCATTCTTGTAATACGCTCATTTGAAATTTCACAAGATATTAAACAGGAAGTATTTTGTAAAATCAATCAGTACTGCATGGAAGATAACAAACATTATGAACCCGATGAAAGCACGGAAAATAAATACTGGATTTCACAGTAAGATGATCTTTTAAACGGAGCTTGTAAAGACAATTCTTTCAATTGTAAATGTATACACTTGTCTCAACATACGGTTCATTGCCAAGCCTATATCCTTTGAGATCTGAGAATCTGTATTGACGAAATAATGTGTGCGCGGAGGCGTCCTAGTAAAATAGTAAAATTAAAAACAGTTGTGTTCATGGCTAAAACTTTTCAGTATAATTGGGATTGTTAAAGTTTGTTTTATCTTACATATTGAACTTTTGTAATTAATTTAAAACTGCAAGCACTAATTTGTATGATATGCTAGATGTTCGTTATTTGAATGACTTGTTCATTACAAACTCGCTCGAACATCGATTTGTGATGTATAAGGATTTCGTCAACTTCAAATATAATATTTACTAGCTTGAACATGTCAATCACAAAGTTATTAAATTGGATATATATGACTTCACGGTTGTAATACTTATGTTAAAAAAATAGATTATGGGAATAATTACTCTTGTCTTAGAATATACTTGCTAACTTTTTTCTCATCTTACTTACACTAATTTAAAGGTGTCTGAAAGTTTCAACCCAGGCTTTATAGTCCTTTGAAATTACCTGAATGCATGTAATTGAAATTTGATAAGTATGTTCGTTTCTATGTAATGCTTTGTTTTGAAAATGTGTATTTAATGTTTTTCAGTAATTAGTCTTAATAAACACAAATATTTTATCGAGTGTATGTAAAGGAAACGGCAATAAGATAGAATAATGTTTATAAAAACCGCGTCATTGTTTAAATACATATATTAAATGTAAATATATTATATCTGTTTTATGTACTTTGTACCAAAATCAAATAATCCTTTATTTTCGCTTTTAAGAATACTGTCTGAAGTATATGTCAATATACACATACATCGTAAGCATCATCCATTCTATCATTTTTATGTTATCATAATATAAATATGTTAACATATGAGACGTAATGGGGATATCTTTCATGAATCATAGTCAAGTTGTTTCATGTTCAACTACTGCTGTCAGAATACAACAGTACTTCGTCTTGACTAAAAGCGTTCTCTTATTAGTAGTCATCAACACGCAATGTTGGCGATATATAGGAATTCATGTGTATGACGATGTTCATTGATATACATTCACATGCGTTTGTTTCATACCTTGAACTAATGTTCCCATTTGTCTCCAAAATTGTCTTCCAAAACACAATCACAATGTTGGAATGATGTAATTATTATTAAACGGAGGTAATGAAACTGTACGAGTTTAATGTGCTCAAAACACTTTACGGCGTGTTGATAATTGGTGCTTTAAACTCTAAGCGGTGTGATGATAATTAGACACATCGCCTCATTGTCATAAACGCGTGTTTTATGTGTATGTACCTTTGTGCACTATGGTTGTAAATCCTGTTTATGATTACAAGACGTAAGTTCAAAGGTAGAAAATATAATAGCAAATAGCTGAGTAAACATATTCCCAAAAGAGCGTTGCTGTTATGAAAAATATTATCTTACTCTAGGATTTAATCTATGAGAGACACACACAATAGTAAGCGTCATAAAGTGGGCTAAACGTAGATCAGATATGTTGCATTTGGTTTAATTTAAAACGAAATAGCATTCTTAAAAGAATCCAGTACATACAGTTTCACATTATTCCCAGACACATGGAGTCAGAATGATTTGTTGCCTTATGTTGAGCCAAGTGTATACATGTATTGCTGAAAGATTTGAAGTTACATGCTATTATTCTCGTTCCATTCCTGTTAGTGAGGTTTCGTCGGACACTTATTTTGTTCTTTTTGACACAGAACATATTACTTATAATTATCGGTGTATTCAACGTTGTTGAAAACAATAAACACGCGCATACTACATCATTTTGAAAATTTACACGACTTCATTTGATGTTTAAGTGTTGTTCAGCCTGTTGTTTGTTTATTTGTGTACTGAAGGCAGAAACATTATACTAAAATCATGGGATTAATAGATTACCAGGTAAGTGTCGAACACGGATTAGTTTATCCGCTTGCTATAAACTAATTTGCTCGCTAAGCCTCGCTAATTAAACTTTTGTGTATTGAACACAAACCAAGTATTCTCTGCCCGTTATCGTATGTGAGCACATTTTATATTTGATAGCTGAGTCCTTATGTTATTTCGTTGCTTTTACCGAACTATCGAATGTTCGACTCCTATTATGACACACATGAGTTATCAATATTTGGCCTCTATCCAAGTTTTGCCTATACAATATAAATTATACATATAAAGTATTCCCTGGTCAAAACAGTAATTTTATTGTTATTGATAATTTTCACAAAGACGCTAGGTAACATCATAAACCTCGCAGCAAACAACCTACTAGGGAGTTTAACTGCACGCCAACATTGTCGTATTTCGCGCATACCAGACTTGAAGAACACACCCGTAATATCTTGTGGGGCACTAAATACTAACGGTGTCATGTCTACAACACATACATGGCTTGTTTCTAACGGACATTGACATCTATACAATCAGAAACACCGCATATCAGACCTAAACGCAGATATAATTTCGCATCGTTTCGTAGCAACCAAATACAAATTTTACAAATAACAATATATAACATGTAATAAGTTCATACAAGCCCCTTTTGTTGATAATGTATAAAAAGATTTTAAGAAAAGTAGGTTGCTGATTATTGACCCAAGTGGGCAACATATCTTGTGATAGTTCATTAAATTGTCTCAATGAATCGTATCGGTAAAGCAAAACAAACGATTGCTCAGTATCGTATAAGTCAATAATTATGTTGACAAAACATGAAATGTCTCGAATATTTTTTAACTAGAAACAGTCATAAAGTTACACAAAACAATATGTGAATACTGGAGCAGTTTACAGCCCAGAGAAATGTTTAAATGTCTTGATATTATGCTACGACGTATTTTACGATGCGGTTTAGAAACAAAACGCTTCGAATGCAAACAATCGAACGTTGCATAACAATACTTTGTTATTTTAACCCTTATCGATAAATCATGTAACAAGTTGGTCAAGCAAAGATAACTGCTCGTCATAAACAATGGCAAATTGAGTTTCTTACAATGATATATGATCCAACCAGAGAGGATCTATAAATTGTCATACTTGTCTATAAAAAGCGAACATTTTCTTCTTGTTTGCAAATATTCGAAACGATCTTTACATCAAACGTGACGTTTTAACCTAGTTAGGCTTGTCTTCTTGTGTTATGTATCTTGATAAAGTAATGGCTAAAACAGTTGCTATCTGCAATATAGGTGAAATATGTTAAACAATATGTTAATGAATATAGCAACCAATGAAACGCCAAAAGGTGTATCAGCAGAGAATACCAATTTTAAACAAGAAATGATCAAAACTGGAATCACTGCATTAGAACTTTCAGTGCAAAGTATTGGGGTTTTAAGCCGGTTTGATGTCTTGCCGATCCTGATGCTTACCCCAGAATTAATCACAAACCAAATGCAAGTCTGTCATGATTTGATTCAAATGTACCTGTGCTGACTCAAGAACGAAAACGTAAATGCCAAAACTTGACACGAAATGAATTATTCACATGTTATTGACCTAGTGTCCTGCAACCATTAAAACGCGTGTATACAATCGATTTTCAACAGGTTGACAGAAAGCTGGCATCGACATGTCTTGTTTTCTAGTATGACTTATGTGTGCAAATCATTCTCTTACAACTAAGTTTGTTTTTGTTATTAATTTATTTTGCGACACATGACCGCTTTTCTGCCGTTAAAAGCATCAACAATTAATCATCTTCTCTCCAGCAACTCACCAAGCTGTATTATACAGTACAATTTCCCTTCAAGAAAACAGATACGTCAGATTTATGAGGGTATTAGAAAGCATTTAGTCCGTAATTTGTTGATTTTTTGTAAAACAAGAAACAGTGTAGTTTTTGCGATTAGCTAGTATCCAAAGGTATGTTTGGGGCAAAAGGATGCGAACACAAATGTGAATACACAATGCTCAAAAAGCTTATTGTACTGCCGTGTGTTTCATTAGTTTATAACATGAAGCCACTTGCGCCACTGTCATTGTAAATCCGGGAATACTTTGCAGAATNATCAGAAACACCGCATATCAGACCTTAACGCAGATATAATTTCGACATCGTTTCGTAGCAACCAAAAACACATTTTACAAATAACAATATATAACATGTAATAACTTCATACAGGCCCCTTTTGTTGATAATGTATTAAAAGATTTTTAAGAAAAGTAGGTTACTGATTATTGACTCAAGTGGGCAACATATCTTGTGATAGTTCATTAAATTTTCTCAGTGAATCGTATCGTTAAAGCAAATCAAACGATTGCTTCGTATCGTATAAGTCAATAATTGTGTTGACAAAACATGAAATGTCTCGAATATTTTTTAACTAGAAACGGTCATAAAGTTACACAAAACAATATGTGAATGCTGGAGCACTTTACAGCCCAGAGAAATGTTTAAATGTCTTGATAGTATGATACGACGTATTTTACGATGCGGTTTAGAAACAAAACGCTTCGAATGCAAACAATCGAACATTGCATAACAATATACTTTGTTATTTTAACCATTAAAACGCGTGTATACAATCGATTTTCAACAGGTTGACAGAAAGCTGGCATCGACATGTCTTGTTTTCTAGTATGACCATGACTTATGTGTTCAAATCATTCTCTTACAACTAAGTTTGTTTTTGTTATTAATTTATTTTGCGACACAGGACCGCTTTTCTGCCATTAAAAAGCATCAACAATTAATTATCTTCTCTCCAGCAACTCACCAAGCTGTATTATACAGTGCAATTTCCCTTCAAGAAAACAGATACGTCAGATTTATGAGGGGTATTAGAAAGCATTTAGTCCGTAATTTGTTGATTTGTTGTAAAACAAGAAACAGTGTAGTTTTTGCGATTAGCTAGTCTTGAAAGGTATGTTTGGGGCAAAAGGATTTGAACATAAATGTGAATACACTATGCTCAAAAAGCTTATTGTACTGCCGTGTGTTTCATTAGTTAATAACATGAAGCCACTTGCGCCACTGTCATTGTTCATCCGGGAATACTTTGCAGCATATAAAATGCCTTCGAGACAAAAAGATTCGGTATAACTGTATAATAATGTGAAACTGTGTAATATCTTAAGTATTAATGTATGTTAACAACAACATTATTGTTCGCCATTCGGTAATACATTTCTTTGTAACTAACAGAATAATATTCCAGGTAGATATCGGTTTACAATATCTTCCATTTAAGTCACTAATGCTACGTTGAATTGTTGTTTTCAGAAATTCAACTCGTTTATACTAATGACTGATGGTTTAGTGTTTGTTATTTAATGAGCAGACTTAACTTAACTTGTTGATATTGTTTAAAAATTAGTTTATGACGGTACATAATGGGAATTTCTTTGTCCTTAATCGAAAGTCCTTACAATTATCCCGTCACCAGAAAGTGTTACGATTGTCCAAATAAAGTAATAGTATGTTTCGTAAACCCACGATCTATATTTATGACAGTGAATAGACGGGACATAATACGCCATTCGGGTTAAGGTATTTTGCAATACTACATTGTTCAATATTATGAGAACATCGTATGTGACGTGCGTGTGTGCGTTTATGTTTAGGCATAGATCTTTTCTACCGAACACAAGTCTATGATTCGACGTTTATGGCTTTCGTTCATGCCTTATTCAGTCGTATCCTAACGTCGTACTGTAAGGTACGTGTACGTTGTGTTAATACTTTTTGGTAGCAATAGGGTTAAGCCGACCCGTAATAGTGGTAAATGGAATTTTTCGCATAATTATACATTTTTGTTGATATAAGCATGACATTATTTTAATTAAGTTAAATTATCATAGGAAGTGTAATGGAAATATATAGTGTTGTGCGTGTATATGAAACATATGCCTAATTATGGATTTCAAACGATTCATTTTTGTGAAGTTACGAATTATCAGTAAAATAGGTTTAGGCGACACTAAGACCGTTAACACATATTCATTATGATACCTTTTTAGAATTGTAGACATTTCTGCCTGCATTTAGTTTTATCACTGAAGATGCACGTGTCTGTTGATTTATTAAACATCTCTAATAGCTACAGCGGTTATATGATCGTCCAATAATCTCTAGGGATCATGAAATAGATTCACTGCATTCACTACTATTCACTATTATGAAATGGTTCTTAGTACAAGCATGTCTTACATTTATGAGGAGACTGCATACAACGTCGATCGACAAGTCTATTTCAGTATAATTTCCAGTAGAAGTGTGAGACCTGGTTCAAATGCGTTGTGTAGAGTTCGCTTATTGCGACCGTTAATATTTTCTTCTCAACATGTGAACGTTTATAAAACCTGTTGGCAAAGATAATCCCAATGAGTATAATCTTTAACGAGATATGTAAACATAGGCAAACCAGGTGTACCATAAATTTAACTTATGTTTCCGATGTACTAAATAACTAATCAATTTATATCAAGAATGTACAAGTTATTGCTTTGCGCGAACCTTTGACATCTAACTATTTATCTGTGTATGTATACATGTTCTATCTAGAAAGGTTTGAATGCATATAATTGAATTGTTTGGTTCCGATTTCTGGAACTGATGCAATGACATCTTGCTGTGCATCACAGTTTTCGCATTATTATTGGCATATGCCAGATCCGTCAAGAACGCAATTAAAAAGCAGTTTTTTTTAACTATTCCTCGAAAAGGATAAAGATAAGGTTTATAATGAAACACAAATTGCATGATTATACGAATGAATTTGAGTTATGTTTAAAGCCACAATTTAAGCAAATTTTGCTTTACCGTTTCCACTGCATTTTATTGTCATCGTTACGTGTGTATATATATATGCTCAACGCGCTTTGTGTTCGAGTTAATACGCGAGCAGACTTGACGTGGTTTTATAAATTAGTTAATCACAGAACATGATGGGAATTTTGTTTTTCTTATCAATGGTCAATGCAAATGCTCTCCTCGCGAGCCGTTATTATGATTGCCAATATAAATCAATATCATTTTTGTTTGAGACACATAGTCGAGAAATAGTACGCAATTCACATTTAAGATATATTGCCATACTTACACAATTAATTGGCAGTCACTGATGTATATACATTCCGTCCAATTATACCTTGTGTACGTGTAATATTAATTATATAAATGTTAATTGTTAATTATTATAATAAGCATATATGAATAATATATTAGAAATAAAGCAGGATTTTACAATGAATCATGAGGCGTGTATGAAAAGTTTCAATCAATTTGGATATGTTATCATGCAAATAGGACACAACTCGTCCTCAAATTTTAATAAAAACTGGAAAGACAATTTAATATGAATAAAAATGCTTGTGGTATCATTACAATAACGTTCAGTTCAATTCATTTTCTGTCGTTTATATATCATTATGCATAATAAATTAATTGAAAAAGCGGGTGTTGCATGTTTAAGCCGGGACGGTTGACTCACAATGATTGGTATAAGACACTGTGATTATTATGGGTATATTGTGCAAGTATGTTAAATTTACTGTTAACATTTTGATCTGTTTTGTGCTTTGTTATCGAATCAGATGGAAACGCATGATGATGTACAAAGAGCAATCGACCATGTCCAGATTGAAAAAGCCTTTCCTCAAGCACCGAAAGGCTACCGAACAAATTGACTATCATTGCAAGCGATACAACAAAACTACATAATATGTTCAATATAACTGTTTTGATTTCCAACTGTTTCATTTTCATTAGACGCTTTTCAATTGCATAAATACACAATCACTTTTTTCCTGGAATCATTTTCACCTGGTGAATATATTGTGTCGGAATAAATACCTTGCCACATGTTTACTCAAAAGGATACGCTTGCTAAAACACCCTCACACATGGTTTATGATACATCTCGTGTGTCAAACTCAGGTAATTAAAAGATCATTTTAACATCAACCGTAAGTTACATGCAGTCAACCCTTCCATTGTGACTGCATGGACATTCAATGAAGAAAGGATAGAAGAATATTGAACTATTTTTATAACAAGATATTGTATAATATTTTACTGGTGTCATATATATGTTGTCCTAACTTGTCACCGTTTCAATCCCCTTTCTGGGAGCGCTCTCACCGAGTACTGGCTTTGTCCAGGAAACGGACTTGAGAGTGTCTCGAGAGTGTCTTCATTAATTAAAGGCTCACAACAAGAGTCTAAACTTAAATTAAACATTATTTTGTTGTGCAGCTGTAGTGATACTCGAACTCCACTGAAAACAGTTTCATAGTGTAGACATGACAAACGATACACTTAAATAACATATATATTTGCATGTGTATAATTAAATAAATGTGCTAATTTTAAATTGGAAACGCGAAGTAAATTCAGTTTTTTGTTGTTCTGGGACACTTTAATTTGATTGAATATTGAAAACAATTAAATTACAGAGACTGCATTTTGAATATTGGCTTATTGCTTTCTAAATACTATAACATATTCATTCCCATAATGCAATTCCGATTTGATCAAGTATTTCTGAGCCTTAGGCAGCATTGCCAATGTCTGGATGTATTGAACTGATGGGACATACTGAATGCATCTGAGAATCATTGAATCAAATAAATAATGCAGGAGGGTGTGTTCGTAAGTCAAATCTGCGATAACGTTAATGTTGAAAAAACATATGCAAGCGTACATTTTTGACCGCATTGAAACGCCATGTTTTGGCAATATTTTGTTTTTAAAATGTGTTTAATATTCATTTTATATGCGGTGTCCTCACGCAGTTTTTGGCAATTGGTTCCTTGCCATAAATAAATGACCACGAATGTGTGTATGATAGAAATGCAATACTGCTGCAGCTTATGGAGTTTCACTTCTTTATATCATATACGCTCGATGAGTTATTGTCAGTGATATTACGAGAGCAGACTTTACGTGGGTTTATAAATTAATTTACTACAGATCATGAGGAACATATTGTTATCCATATTGCGAGCCTGTTCCAATGTTCTCGTCGCAAGACTGAGAACGTTATGACTACACTGTCAAAGAAAATCAATATCTTATACGTACTTATTTATTTTTATGTCATAAATAGCCGAAACATAACCATTCACGATTTTGATATAGTTTCGTTCTGCACAATTGTATCATTAGAACGAGAAATCAAATGTTTGCCTTGTTACGTGCATTCAAAATATTTATTTATTTTTAGTTTTTATTGTATAAGAACATTTGTTTAATTAAAATATAATCAAACAGCACGATTGTTCAATTTATCATGCGATATATTTCCTCTATTGTATATTGATTAGTTTCCTTTCAAAGGCGCTCATAAAAAAGAGTTTTCTTGTTGAAGAATAAAATATAATAAAATGTCTTGAAATACCAAGACATGTACTCGTACATTTACGATTAATTTAAATATATGGTGGCATACAGAAGAAATTAAGCAGACAATTTAAAAAGCTGTATAAAACCGGGCAATATGTTATCTTAACATATTAAACCGAAAAGCGGGTAGCGCTGTTTCCTGAAATTCACAAGAGGTATCGAGCTAGAACTGTCGCTGTTCGAAAAGCACGTATCGGATTTACGTTTTGAGGTTTCCGTTGGCGGTCTGCATCGGGGCGAGTGGACAGCGATGCCCTATGAATATTGTGGATACATGTTAAGACGTTTTTATTGGCGAAATAAATTGGTGAACATGGAAATAATTATACTAATACAATTGGGCGAAATCTACCAGCATATAGCTATTAATAATAAAACATAGTTAAATGATATTTCGCATCCATGTATCTATGTATAAATTGTTCTGGAACACTAGCAAATGGGGTTATGGCGAAACTAAAGTTATTGTCGCTATATGATTTCCATTCTGAACTATCCAGAATAAATTGGTTTTTCAGCCATTTGCTTTTTTTGAAATAAATAACTGAACTTTATCTTAACTCGTACATATTCGTGCATAATGTCCACGTGTTGTTGATTATAACATTGGTGGAACAAATACTAGTTAATATTTACGTACTTGTATGTAACATGAGTAACTATCAAACGTATACAAAGTTAAGACAAACACAAAATGCATTTCAATTTAAGAACGATACATGTTTACATATAGGCATACACATATATAAGATTATCCACACATAATCTCTTGTGTTCACATTTCTATTAAACAAATACGTGTGTCTGTATCTTCAGTGTTCGATAATATCACTTGTTGGCAACCGATGAAGGAGGGTCTTAAAATTGAAGTGCACCATGTTCTAGTTTATTGTTAAAGTGTCAGAGAAGCAATTTTTAATCCTTCCCTATTGCCAATAAAAGCCAATTAAGAATCCTCCATGTCTCCGTCATCCAATACATGTTTGCGTACAAGTCCTTGAGATATACCAGAGCTTACTGATCAAGAACATTTAAGACCAACATAAGATGTTTGTAAAACAGATTATTCACCCTAGATAAATTCCGAGAAAATTGGGCGAACACTCTTGGATGAAGGCAGCTGTGAAATGGTCAACTTACATTACTCAAGGGTAAGTACATTTTCCATTCTTTCTTTTTAAATATTTATTAAATTCTGTAGCATCGATAAACAACAATTTGGAATCTTAACAACGTAAGTTTCTAAAATCGATGAAATCATCTGTTCGATTTTCCATTTTTTGTATTATTAGTTTGGTTTCACAAAGTAAATATTAATTATAAATGAAACTAGGAATATAGCTATTTATTTGAAATGGAGCATTCTTCAATTTAAGTTGTATATGATATTTGGATATAGTGTCACGGTAAATCAATCCATCAAACATATTAAGTAGATTATTACATATGTCGAGTGTTAGTTTCATATATAATAACACTATATAATAACACAATAATTGTGTGCCAAACATTTCATAAATATGTTCCAAATAAATTATGAGGTGGTCATTAATGAACACAATGACGTATAATATATTATAATAAATATTTACGAAGGCTATAGGCTTTGTCGTGAAGAACATCATCAAATTACCTAATATAACTTATACTCATATGCATTCCGTATGTTGTGAGTGAACATCACAAAGGAAGTATCAAGTGGAGAGTTGACTCGTCAATCATTGAAATATGTGCACATATGGTGGTTTATGTATTAAACGTTTTACTTGAATGGTGCAGTAAATTGGTCTATCCCAGTAATGAAGTAAACTAATAGGTAAAGCATTTTCTAAAGTATATGGCGGCACTGTTGTTCTGTTTTATATACCCAGTACTTTATATGATGGTTGCCGACAAAACTTAAAAAGGCAGTATTCTACGTACATACATGAACGTTCTCAAATCCTAATCAAAATTAAAAGACGGCTTTCATATTATAACCAAGAAATCGGAAACATAAACCCAATTGGTATTTGACCTATTATGACCTACTCGTCATAAACAATGACAAAACTAGTTTCTTTAACTAGAAAGGTAAAACGTGCACTGGCAAGGAGAATCTAATAAAAAGCTTTAAACAATCAAACCTTTAACTCTCGCGTTCAAACAACGGAAAGAAGATTTGAAAGTTAATCATGTCGCGTTCATCATAGTCAAAATGTCGGCCATTTTATATGCATGCATAAGGCAATTATAAAAACACTGCGAATTAAATGTGCAATAAAATTGTGTTTGAAATATGTTAATCATACACAATTGAATAAAATGCAAATAATTGCTGTTCTGGTGTATTTCACCTATAAGCCACACAACCTTTCTCAGATTAAACCTGTTAACAAAAAACTAAACAGCTTCTATTACAGCTTCTAAAACTTTGTCAAGACCATGATGTTAAAGTAAATGTGTTCAATCGTTTTCAAATAATTACTTGCATTTTGATTCTTTTGAAGCAAAGTTTTTATTTGTTTGTCGTCCTTTAATTTAGTAGAATGATGCTCACAGTAGTACGTACTAGCCTGAACCCTGCACCCAACATGATGAAGTAGACCGTACAAGACAGATTGCCAATATCTAATTTGTTTCCTAAAATATGACTGTATAGTTCCAAATGTGTGTCAACATAAAACATTATCTCAGAGGGAATATACAATGAACTATTTCAATAATGTCATTCCATAGATGAAGTAGCAAACGCGTGTTTTGTATCTCACAAAATGGGAATATTCTCAGTTCTGATGTGCGCACAGTTTTTTTTAATTAACTTTGTTTGGGTGTTTTTGCATGTTATATACAGTTGTAAAGCGTTTTAGGAATTTAAGTGAAGCCTGGACGCAGTCATGTTCTTATTGTGTATATCTCGAACAATTTATGCGATAAGGGATGTAACAGGTTTACACTAAATTTTTGTTTTTGTTTCATCCGTGTATTAAGCATATGTAGAGAAATAAACGTGTACAATTAATTAAGTAAAGAACTTAATGATGATATAAAGAAACTACGATTTATTGATTCAATCAAAATGCTGACATCTAGCAAGTTTTCTTTGAATGTATGTGTTAATGTAGGTGCCGTTTTAAAGAATAAATGCAACGAAATATCGTCGCAGTTTAGTTTTGTTTCATAATGTACATATTCCTTGCATCTTTTTGTGCTTACAAATACCATGGCGTTATATTTGGGACATAAATCATTATATGTGTCAGTGTTAATAACGCGCATTCTGTTTAAATTATAACAACACAACAGAAGTGTTTGAAATGCATTTTTGAAATCAGTCCAAACACACAACAATTGTAAAATTCATTCAAGTTTCTAAAATAGCATGCCATCAAGTTAAACAACTCATTTTATATCCGTATGCATGCAAAAATCTTATTTGAAAATTGTATTATGCAATTAATGCAGTTTTATATGAAATTGTGCTATGCATTAGTTATGTTATATCATATGTATGATCCGAATATAATTTAAATGTAATATCTTTAATTCTTGATTTTACAAATGCATACTAATGTTGTGCATTTTTTATGAAAATAATGAATTGCGTCGTTCATTACGTTAGGGTGAAGTAGAATGAAACGCAATGTCTTCAAATAAAACAGAATGTTCATATACATTAGAGGAGAAAAGCGAAATATAGAGCATGGTAGAGTATTTAGAAATAAATATAGCAGGAGCTGTTCGAAATGCAGGACGTTTGCCAATATGCCAATTTCAAACCAATATGAATAATATTTTATCGCAAGCTTGTGTGCCTATGGAGGACATAAGTATGCTCTCTCCTCACTGCACCATTCAAATGCGTCATGAATCGTGATTTAAGACTGAAATCAGTATAGGAAGTATCTAAAATGCAATGCAATTATGCGTATCAAAAGTAATGTGCAGCAAGGGTTAGCCACGGTGTCTGCAAACTGTTAAAAGTGTATCGAGTGACATTTATTGTACTCTCTACTTGGGGTGCGCAGATTTTTGCATATACGTTAATTATATTGTATGTTATACAATGTAACACTTCTTTTAAATACACACATAAGCTATCTCGTTAGGTCACGAAGAATATACCTCAGTTTAACAAAAATGAAAATTTGTCAATGAAAGCACATGACATATGACATTTCAAAAGAAGTAGAATTATGTGCGTTTCTGAATGTTACTCATGAAGAAAAAAAAACATTAACAATTGTGTACCTTATCAGTTTATTTGGGTCGTATGCAAGATTACAGCAAATATATAGGTTGAAAGGAAACTGCCGACTGTCTGCCACGTAAAATTACCATCTCATGCGGAATAAAACAAATATATTTCAAATGTCCCTTCAATGTAGTCATCGGGTAGTTTCATAAGACGCATTTAAATTGCATTAATGCATTATCGTTGCTTTTACCAAAATATCGAATGTTAAGACTCAGATTATATCGAACATAACTTATCAATATTTGGCTTCTTGTGTCATCCAAGTTTGCGTAAATATCAGTTATACATATAAAGTTATCAAAGGCAAAAGCAGTATTTGTTATTTTTATTGGTAATTTTTCCTCGGTCGCTAGGTAACAACATTACATTTCAGCAAACAACCTACGAGGGAGTAATACCGCACGCCTACTTGTCGTATTTCGCGCATTCCAGACTGGAAGAACAGACCCGTCAGATCTCGTGGGACAACACATAGTAGTGGTGTCATGTCTACAACACTAATTGGTTTGTTACTAACGGACGTTACAATCTATATAGTCAATAACGCACATCAGACTGAAACGCATAGTAGTTTCGACATCGTTTCGTAACAACCAAATATAAGTTTAACATTTTATAGACTAAAATAAGTTCACAAGGGCCCCTTTGGTTGATAACGAAAAGTCTTAACATATTTTGGTAAGCTAAAAAGTTGACTGTGTATTCAATTAAGGAGGCAACATAATGATTAAATCGTCTCTTAAAAAACCGATGTGGTAAATAAATAATACCAATGCTATTGCAACGTATTGGTAAAACAAATGATAGTTAATGATCTTATAAAAAAAAATAATTATGATATTAAAATCGAAATTCCTCAAATTATTTACTAAGTAGAAACGATCATAAAATTGCAAAATAGATTAGGTGGATGCTGGAGCACTTTAGAGCCAAGGGCTACATTTGTTTTAAGTTAAGACGGAGATATAACGACTGCTTGTGAGTTAAAATTTGCTATTAACTAAATTATTGAAGAGGTTAATTCTTCGCGCAATTTTAAGATGGGTTTAAAAACAAAACGATTCGAATGCAAACGATCAAACATTTCATAAGAATATACTTGTTTCATTTAATCCTTACCGAGAAATGCACTTTAAAACCTGGTCCAACATAAAGACCTTCTCGTCATAAATAATGCAAATTGAGTTTCTTAAACAACATGAATACATAATATAAGGCCAAAGAGGGTCTATAAAGTGCCATGCTTGTCCAGAAAAAGCAAAATTGCCTTCTTGTTTGCAAACAACTAAGGCGATCTATACATTAAGCATGACTGTTTATCACATTTTAACATATTTAGGTTTGTCTTCTTGTGTTATATATATTGATAAAGTAATGGCTAAAACAGTTGCTATCTGGATTGTGTGTGCGTTCAATAATATGTTATGAATATCGCAACCAATGAAACTCCAGAAACTGTATTCAGAAACTCAGGTGAGAATACCAAATATAAACTCGAAAAGATGAAAACTGGTATCACCGCCTTAGACCAGTCAGTGCAAAGTATCGGGGTTTAAAGCCGGTTTGACGTATTGCCATTAACTTTCATTTACGCCTTTTAAAAATTAATTGAATACTTTTTAGTAGACAGTGGCTTTAAACTAGAATTGATCGAATGTTTGTGTCCTAAGATGCTGTCAAGGCTCGCTCTAAATTTGCTTACATGCCAAGACTAGATGAGCTATAGGTCCAATGACGACTTCGTAACAACATAACATGTTCACAACATGGTCATATTACCTTCCTCAATGGGACTCTACTGACCAACGGACCCCAGCCCCCAGTTATACAAGGAAAGCACGCACTGTGATCACTTACCTGAAACATACAAAATAATATCTTTTTATAAACACTGGTTCAATAATTGCATTCAGTGTGACACAAGAAACAACATTTCATGTCATCAATATGAGTATTCGAAGTCAAAATCGTGACAGAGAGAGCCTTTGTTTGTCGTGTGCACGGGTTTTATTCTTGGGTACTTGGTCACTTGTGATAAAGAAGGATCTCGTATTAATGCAACTGTAGTTTCACATCACATTATTTACATGTCAATGCACAGAACATCCTATCCGAGTTATACGACGTGAGTCCGTGCGTTGATTTTGACATGGCACTTTTTTATCAAACATAAGACAATAATTTTCCTTGTATGCCTTTGTGTTATGCCTTATGCAGTCGTCGTCCTACGTCGTTCTGTAAGATGTTTTACGTTTTGGAGATACATTTTGGTAGCAATAGGTTTAAGCCGATCCGGCACACTGAAAAATGTAATTTTTTGCATAATGATAATTAAGTGTTGATATACGCATACAATTTTTTAATTTAAAGTATCACACTAATTGATAATTGATGATATATATAGTTATGTTTATATACTTGGTATTTATGTTAAACAACTCCTCTAGGTGTATGTCGTCATTTTATTTAGTATACTGTACTTCACAGCAGAACGTTTTCTTTACCTAGGATATGGCAGTTATGTGACGAATTTCAAATATCTTACAATTTCCTAACCAAAAACATTACATTATTGTTAAAATATATGTTTTCAACGTAGAACTTTTTCTTAGAGAGCGAGAAAAGAACATAACATGTTAATTACGTTATATTTTAGACGTCTTTGCTTAAGTGTGTTTGCAATATAAACAAAATATTTCGGCAAAAAGTTGATATGCTTATTTGTTCAAACTCTTCATGAAATAACCTTTATATTTATTTATATTTATATTTATATTATTTATATTTACTGAATATGTATTTGTCCGTTGATTTATAAAACATCTCTAACAGGCTCAATTACCTTGAAGTAACCTTTGGAGATCATAATACACAAGTACTATTATGAAATGATACCGGGAAACTGCATGCAAATATGTAATTATTGGTCATTAATCATTCCTCTGATATCTGGACCTAAACGTTTATGAATAATTTATGAACTCAAGTATGATTATAGAGTTGTTTTAAAGTCCGACGGTCGTATGAGGCATTCAATTGGCAATAATAGCAATATATTGTATGCACCTATATTTTACAACATTGGCGGAACAGATAAACCATGCATATAATCAGCCTCTGTTCTGAAACATTATCAAACAAAATAATATATTTGTATTCTAAGACTCACTCATACTCCGTAATATTATGAATAGATGAACATGTATTATGAGTCATATCAAAATACATAAAATAAACAGCGTCAATCGAAAAGTTATGTTCAGTATACTTTCCAGTAGAATTTTCAGACCTGGTTCAAATGCATTCTGTATTGTCAAGTCATTGTGACCTTTAAAATTATTTTCTCAACATGTGCACATTTATGAGCCCTATTGGCATGTGTTTAATCTTTAACAATTTATGTGAACATGGGCAATCCAGGTTTCTATAAATTCAACTTATCTTTTAAATTAATTAAATATTGTAACCAATTTATATCCAGAATCTACAATTTATTGCGCGAACTTCTTCAATCTAGTTATTTCTCGACGAATGTATACATGTTTTATCTAGAAAGGTTTTAATGCATATAATTGGATTTGTTGGTGCCATTTCATGGAAAGGATGCAATAACATCTCGCCGTGCATCAAAGTTTGTGTTGTGTTATTGGCATATACAAGATCCGTCAACAGCGCAATTAAAAAGCAATTTATATTCAAATTCTAGTTAGTATATTATTTCTTTCTTCTCCTTAAAATACATTTGATAACGATGAAAGTTTTTGTATTATTTAAGACATAACACAATCGAGGTTTATGAAAAGTACCGTAAAATTGTATTTTTTAAATATTATTTTTGTTATTATTCTAAACACCTAGAACGTTATATGGTGTCTTCGTATCGAATAATATATATATATTTTTTAAATGCGTTAAATCAAATGCAAAATTCTAATTATACTAGTTCATAATTAGTTAACTATCAAACATTGTTTTCCTTAGACAGTTTTAGCTGAAGGATACTGACTAATTTTATCCGGCTGCAAACGATAAAAAAAAAGGAACATCAAGTGAGATACCGCTGTGAGAACGCACTAAGTGAATTAAACTGACGTTAAGTTCGATTATTTTCATTCATGCAAACATTCAGACAATATTAACCTATTCTAGAGATCAATAAAGATTGAATATCATTGAATCTCGGTGAAAATGAAAAGAAGTCATTTTAAAGATAATTTAATAGTTAAACAAAATACATCATCAATAATAAAGAATACTAATATATGTTCAAAGTCAAACTTGTATGATCCGAATATAGTTTCTTCGCTTAAATAACAAAATTGGTATTAAATGATAAGCAAATATCAAAACGAGCAAATTAACTTTTTAATTAAACGAAGTGTGAGGTTTCGGGCCTCATTAACCTGGTTTATAATGCTTTTCATTGGCTGCTTCCATTCGGTTACCGCAGGTATATTCACTTGTGTGTTTGTTGGTCGTATGCACGCTTCTTATTCTTGCTCACTTGTGATAAAGGATTTTGTAATAATGATATAATGCATTGTCTACTAATGCAAATGGAGGTTTACATTGTTAACGTTTAAATACATATTCCCTTTATATAGTTGAAGTTCGTGCGTGTTTTGTCATGACTTTCGTATTACAAATCAATCGTTGGTATTGCATCTGTTGTCACCAACGTTAACACTGTTGTTTACAAACGCTTCATCTTTAAAATTATTATACTATATATTTATTATTACAAATCATTTTATTGCGATATCAATATTTAAAGTAACGTGCGTCAGTCAATTGCACTAGAGACTGAGCATCAGAACAACATACTAGCGTTATGTTCCATTTATAACATAACTTTGGTTATTTACATTTAATAATCAAATTCCAATACAAACTATTTTGATTTCAAATAAGCTTTTTCACGCAATGGCGTCACATTAATTTATAAAAGTCCACACGTACAAACTGTGGCATGAGATGTAAAATATCAATTTTGGTAATCATAAAGGGTTTCGTAGAGATATCAAAATTAGTGACAACCCAGTGAACATACATTACAATATGTTTTAAAGCGTCACATTAACATTAAATATGTTATAGTGTTTGAATTATTCAATGTTGAACATATACATGCCTCTTATATTATAATCTTCTCACGTAGAGAAATATTCTGTTTTTGATATTAACTGTCATATCTGTTGTGATGAAACATATATACTGCAGTTCCTTTTGTAGTTTGCTCTAGAGGGAAATAAACAAGTATTACAACTGACGTGACGGAAAGTCAATACACGCGTTATTGGGAGACATATACATAGATGGAAATCAACAGTGAATAATCGGGTTGGAGTCAGATGAGTTTAGATAATTGGCGATAATATATATATATAACACGATTTCTTAATTATTTAGACATTTAATCTTTCTTAAAGCTCTATCAATGCATTTTGAAGCGTTTTGGTATAGGGATAATTCCATTCCGTGAAATCATAGTACTTATAAGGAGTAATAAAACAATTTTGCAATATGTATAAATGTACATATTTAAAATATAATAATATCATTTTGTCTTTATCGAACTTAAAAGACACAGACAATACCACATAAGAGAAAAAAAAACACCAGCACATTTGTCATGTTTTACACTTTCCCTGTTTTCATTCAACTGTCAACTAGAAGCCCATTACCGAGTCACACGAACACTGGTCTGTTTCTATTGGTAATTCTATTGACTGATCCATCATTTTACAAGAACAGTGCGTTGTCTCGCTTCTTCTTACCTAAATACGCGGCATGTAACGTGGTGTTTAGTATTCCTCATTGACATCCAAATCTCATTATCGGGGCGGCAACATTCTCTGTTATAAAAACATCACTTTACTTGCTATCGGCAATCAATATGATAATCTATGTTTAAGGAATAATAAAACAAGCAGAGTTATTGCGTTTGAATAAAAATTTGGATCGTTCATTACTTGTTATCTTGTCATCTTTTAAGTCAGCAAAATATAGTTTAATCCATGGATAAAACATGGCAATAATTCGCAAATACTATTTAAATGTCACGCAATGGGATTAAATCGTTAATAAATAGATGTTTAGAAAGCAAAAGTGCAAACATTTGTTTTGGGTTATAGCTGGATAGAGATGTGGATTGATGATATCGCCCTTGGCTGGATATTTGTTTTGACTTTGTATATAACGCGATGAATTCAGTCTCGTTTTACAGTTTGATACGCTTTTTGTGTTGATACGTTCTAACCACAAACCTCTTTCATGTCCAGGAGAAGTGTAACATTTGTATGTATAATTCCAATTCGTGCCTGGTACATGTATTGGAAAAAGTTATGCACTTGTGGTAGCGTTTGGTTTAGTAAACTTGTTTAACATTTGGTTGAATGAAAATGTTTATAAAGGCGTAGTCTAATAGAAATAGAAATAGATTGGTATCCTGTATAATACGTGTTGATATATTGCAATGAACAGCAACATTTTTGTTTTTGTCACAATAACGTTATTGTACAGAATATATGTTTTGTTAAACGATTCACAATACATGCATTTGTTTCTTTGCGTTATGCGTATCAAGCATATTAAACGCACGTGCATAATTAAGTGTGTAATTTAATTACTATTAAATTACTCAATGGTAGGAAGGAGACCAGAGCAGCAGAGTTTCAACTTGTTGAGGCACGATGAAATGAAATTACGAACAAGCATCAAGTACATCTTCTTTTAACAAATGTATATGTAAAGTTTAACTTAAAAAGAAAAAAAAACTACAATTTTACATTAAACAAGTAAAGTATATGCATGTATTCGCCAAACTTCAGCCTGCCCGGATGTCAACAGTTATAAATAGGAAGCAAAATTATGGTTGCCTGTCTTCAAATCGGCATTGACATATCTCGTTCATATAAACAATATAATTAACATATTATTTATGGATATTCAATGCATAAATAAGTATGCTCGAAAAGTTGATGGACTAATACAACAGCATCATCTGTCGGTTTTGCAAAAACAAAAATGCTCAAATCAAAGGTACATTTAAGTCAAAATAATGCTTCATTATATTATGCAACAATACTAAGCAATACCAAACACTAGTTGTAAAATTACTGTTTTTCTTACGTTATTCCATACCATGAATAATAGATACCTCACCGCTGTGTCACGCGGACCTAATTGCGTCAATTTAATGTGTATTTTTACAAAAAGACAGTAACCACTTACATATCCGTCATCAATATAACACATAACGTGTATATATGGATAAAGTAAGATATTCCATGAAATATGAATTTCTAAACTTAACATTTTTATGAGGATTTGTTGATTTAAATTGGAGGTAATAGCCTGACATACATTCTAGGGGTTTGGAATCTACAGTTTAGAGTGAAAACATATGTAGTTGATATATACGGGGAAAAAAGGAAGTGATAAAGATCGATGCATTCTGTCATCCAGTTTTCAAGAACAAATGACATCATATTACCGAAAACGATAATTATATAAAATATACCGTCTTATTAGACTTGTATGTATGTATCTAAATATCTGGTTTTTGATACCAAAGGAAATCAGTGGTAGCCATCTAGAAGCTTCATAAGATTGGTTTCGGAAATCAATGCAGTCAGCCATTTAGCTGTGATTTGCTAGCAATTTCTGATAGAGTATTGAAAGTGCAAATGGTTTTTTATTCGCTGTAACACTTTTTTTAATGAACTTGAAAGTGAAAATGGATTCTTATTCGCTGTTACACTGTTTAAATGAACTAAACATTACACTGCCATATTTGACATCATAGTCCAAGGGTGTTATGTTTTAGAAAAATAAAATAAAATAGGAATTTGAAAAAACTTACACATACACTATAGAACGTACATTTTTAAGTCAATGCTTTAATGAATCATGCGCCATGACATACATACTACACCGAGGAACGCTTGTTACTCAACAAATGCCGCTGCATATGAAGGGGTTAACATAAAACAAAAAAATATATTGTAGCAATCATTTTTGCGTCTTCTTTATTTTATGTAATATATGTTCCATGTACGACCTCATCAAGCGTAGCTTAAATAAAGTTATATAAAAGTTAGTATTATATTTTCTGCTGTTGCAGTAGTATAATATTTAATCACATCAGCGTCATGTTTGTATAACAATAAAGTTTCAAAACTTGCAACCCGTATTGTGAAGTTTATATTTCTATAATGAATAATTGATAAATACCAAGCAATTAATCATTGTTTCCAACGACTAAAGCAATATTTCACAAACATGATCATGTTATGATGCAATTAATCGAGCGCGTATTCGAACGATATGCATGGGGCATATAAATTAAGCAGACGTGTTTGAACAGTTGCCGCTTAAGCAAATATCCCACATGCTTCAGGAGACATTATCGTGGAAATAAATGGTAATATTTTGCTGCTGTCTTAACTAATTCCATATGTCCATTTTTTTATGTTTTCTAGCATAATGCAAATTTTCACTTGCTCCTTCAAATCAACACATAAAAGCTACTGCATGTGTGATTCAAACGTGTTGTGTTAAACGCACGCGCAGTTAATACATTCATTCGTATGCATTCAAATTCATACAAAGTGAACCTTCACTTCAGTTGCACCAGCAAGAGGGAAACCTCATTAAAGAATGCGGTCATTTATTTATGGAAGAGAACCAATTGCAAAAAAAGAGGTACACAACAAATGCAGCATACAAGAGACACAAAACACACCTCAAAACTAACGAAACTGCAGAGCATTCTTCTAAATAAAATACAAGGAAGTGTGGATCTTACGATGTAAAAGCGGCCTGTGAATTATTTCATTATTTTTAGAAACTGATATGAATACGGAATAAATTATGCATGCCATACAGTTCCACTTGACGGTAAGTTACTATCGTCGGCCATGAAGGAGTTACATGTCGGGTTCTTTGTTTACCTGTAGCTGCTTATTCAAACCGCTGCCATCTTTGAGACTTGTGTTATTCACATTATTGGTGTTCTAGTAAAATGTATGTAATATGCATTCCAAATTGTACTTTCCAGATATAAAATTTTGTAGACATAAAATAAATACGTATTTGCTTTATGTTTTACTTATCATAATATCTTCCTGTCGATATTGAGCGAATGATAAAATGTTATTTGTCTTACGTACATTCGTAGGTAATGAATTATAAGGTTGTCGATTGATGAACACGATAGCTTGCAGATTACATTATACTAAATTTTGATTGCAGTTTATTAAATATTGATGAAACCATTAAACGTTGGCAATGATGAAACTGCGTTGTAGATTCTTACAGAGCCGATAATTGCATTTTTCCAATATTCCTCTTCTTTGAGTCTTCCATGGAAGAACAACGTTAAATATCAATTATGGCTATTCGTTTTAGTTAATGGAGTGTTGGTTGACTGGTATAAGAAATATATGTTGTCCAGTTTATTCAAACCGCTGCCATCTTCGGCACTTGTGGTTGTTTAAATTAGAATTATAGTAAACAGTATGTAATATGCGTTCTCAATTGAACATCGCCTTTCCAAATACATTATAAAATGTTGAAGATGATACAAAATTAGCACGTGTTTGTTTTATGTTTTGCCTATCATACAATATTCCTGTCGACATTTAGCGAACGCAAACATGGTAGTTTGCGTGCATTCGTTCGTTGGTAATGAATTATGATGTTGTACATTGATGCACACGATAGCTTACAGATTGCAGTATATTAGATATTGATGAAACCATTAAACTTTGGCAATGATGAAACTGCGTTGTAGTTTCTTTGCAGAACCGATAATTGCATTTTTCAAATCAATGTTCTTCTATTTGGAGACTTCCATGGAATAACAACGTTAACTATCAGCTTATGGATATCTATCTTAGTTTATGAATTGTGTGGTATAAGTTCAATGCGTGTTCTGGGCATATACTATTTTTATAATGTAAATAGTCGTACATTTTGCCATGCAAATGTATCGAAGTATTTATGCACTTTATTTAAATCACCATACGAATAAACTTAATAATTGTCTGTCTTGTTTTATAGACGAACACATACATTTTAAGTGTTATCATGGCATTGATAATCAAATACGTTGGAGGACAAGACATGTTAACCTGAATTAGTTTAACATGTCTTTTAAGAAGAAACTACTAAAACATGAGGATATAATTTAACATCGATCGCCTAAAAATGAATTTGTCTGTTGGTTGTGAATATGTTAAAACGATATCGTGACATAACAGTCAAAGATGACAAATTAATCGATCTTGTTCAAAACGAAAACAAAATCTTTGAGAAACAAGTACCATTGTGTGTGTGTATTGCAGTTAGTATACGTTTATAAACTGTGTAGGCATTTTCATATATGGGTCAACGATCTGGTACACAGCACCATTTCAGAACCACATGGGCATTACACAATCAAGATGAAATACTGAATATATATATATATACAAACCAAAAAACACTATACCCTTTTCAAATTGATAAACGCATCACTTACCTATGATCGTGATGTGTCAGCAAGAAGCAGCATATGAAAAGAGAAAACATTAAACATAAGCTAAACTGTTGAACGCCATTTTGTTAACGCTAATGAAGTTAAAGTTGCGGTTTATAGTCTGCTTCGATATGCATCTTCAGCCGACTTCCACATTAACCCCCCGATCACTGGGATTTAAGTCGTCCGTTTACATATGGCGCACCAGGCAGCCACGGCACATTGACTTATTTCTCTCACAGGTACCCATTTATACACCAGGGTGGAGAAGAGCAAGCGTGGGATTATTTTTTTGCTCAGAAAAATCCAGTGCCCCTGGGATTCGAACCAGGGACCTCTCGATCCCTAGACCAGCATCCTATCACTAGACCACTGTCCCCACAGTAATGTCAATCAATTGAATTACTACCAAAACCGTGTTCATTACAACCGTAAAGTGATACACTAATATATTGGTAAAAGGAAACCGATATACGTGTAAGATTTCCGAAATCCTTGACAACTTGTCTCAACCACCAAAAACATGTTTTTCTCGTTTGAAATATAATTACATGTTGCGCGTGTCAATATGTGGTGTTGCTGTGAATATGATGAAATAAGTATTTGGATAAAACTGAAATACATGCCCATCATGAAAAGAAGTAACGATATATATGCATCATGGTATGAATTAGAATAAAGGCGGGTTTACAAGTCTTTATAAACTGTATCCGCAAATTCACCATATTATAATTTCAAATTAGCTGTTTCTTTCTGAACCTTACTTATAATAGGTATATCTGTTTTCTGAGGAAACTTCTAGAATAAACTGTCAATAGTTCATTAGATTTAGAATCGTTTGGGCAATGAGAACATGTATTGTTTCGATTGCTGGCTTGTGGACAATGTCGGTGAATTTGAGTCGCAACACATCGCCATTATTCGTAAGATGTCATTGATTACCTGGTGTGTGTCCAATACAAACATGACTAGATACATTTTTCAATTATTGATTTAAATATATTAATTTTGAATGAATCGTAATAATGCAAAATATATTCGGCGTTTTGCCATACATGATATGCATTTACAAATATTATCAGTTGTTTATTGAAATCAGATGAATCACATATGCAGTTCCGTCTAATTATATGAGTAAATATACAGACAATACATTACCTCTTTTATGCATATAATAGTTCAATGTATAGATACGGCCTTTAACAATATACACAATTGGCGTAA
Source organism: Dreissena rostriformis (assembly GCA_007657795.1). NCBI lineage: Eukaryota > Metazoa > Mollusca > Bivalvia > Myida > Dreissenidae > Dreissena > Dreissena rostriformis. The sequence continues at coordinate 264,008 of VMBQ01000213.1, forward strand.
ATAATTGAACAATGGCTAATATATGATACACAGCATTGGAAACAACAATGTCATGTTTATACTGAAACCAAAGACGATATTCAAATAGAAGATACTGTAAATACGAACACCTTTTTTAGTAACTTGTTAGGTTATGTATCTTTTTAATAGATCAGGTCAAAACAGTGACTATAACAGTATTGTGTTTGCAATGAATATCATTTTATAACATTATAAATTGTGAAAGGTAGTTTGATTGATCCAAGAACAGACACAGACTAGCAATTGACACATTCGGTTACAATTAAGTCACACAGGCTACAACCTCAATTATATTCAACATTTGACACGCAATTACATCATTACTTTCTCTTAAGCATTGCATGCGAACTTACAATTGGCTCTTTGTTTTTCTGAACAACAGTGCATTAATATTGAACGTTTTGTGCAACTGTTTCTACCACAAAGTGAGAACATATTAATCATATAACTCCCTATAATATACATTTCTTATTGGGTGTTGTAACGTTATTAATATATCGTAACCCGATCTTAATTATTGAAAGTGAAGTCGTTATAACAAATAGCAAAGATGGAAACTGAAAATCGTGTTTTTCTTCAGATTCCCTGGATTGTTTGTCAGAAAATAAACCATAAACATTCGCAATACTTGACTTGTCAATACCAAGTAGTGTTATATATTGCAAATTAGAAAATGACAATACATTTGAACAATTATAACATAAAAACTAATTTGCGTTTCACCGACCGATATCAAAAAAGAAACATTATTATTAACGATTGTGGACACCTCATGTCAGAATACATTGGGATACTCCATAACATACTCTGTGATTGTGTTTACAGTTTACAAAATATATAAAATATACTATTTTATCATTAAGCGTGTCGATACATATCAAAGTGAAACTTAAACTGACAGCTTCGACAGAAGACGAAAAATAATATTAGCGTCATGAGGTCATCGCAATACATCTCAGCCTAATACTCTCAGACTGAAACTGTGAATATTTTTAGTAAGATGTCAATGAGTTAAATTCAAAGATATCTTATCATGATATCGATGACAAAAATGAACAGCTTTGTCAACGACATCTTCGAGCGCATCGCTGCCGAGGCTTCCCGCCTTTCCCACTTCAACAAGCGAACCACCATCACAAGCAGAAAGATATAGACCGCTGTGCGTCTCCTGCTGCCTGGTGAGCTCACCAAGCAAGCCGTGTCCGAGGGCACAAAGGCTGCCACCAAGTACACCAGCAGCAAGTAAACAAACTTTTGTGGTGCTTCAAAACAAACGGGCCTTTTAAGGGTCACCCCAGTTTCTTACGAAAGAGCTATCTAATTGTCGCATGTATACATGTATTAGGTTGCGTCGTATAAGTCCCCCCATAATAAAACAATCAATGATAAGCACCAAGCACAGCTATCTTAATCATATTCTTTACACTATTAACGTTAAAGGACGTATTCAGACCACAATCTTGACATAACACACAAGTTTCAATTAATGGCCACAGGGTTCCTCACTGATTTTGGTCAAGTGCATTTTCAATGTTCGTATAGGTATCTCAGAATTAACAAGCTTGTATAACACACATACATGGCATTTTCGAACGGGGAGCATTTCATAGTCATATATTGATTATAAGTTATTGAAAATCATCACCGAATATTACGTTCCACTATAAACGGAATAGCACAATATATATGAACGTCATAGAATGAATATTTCTTTTGCGGCTCTATCTATTTGGAGTTTTATATGTGGTTAAAAATACCAAGTGCTCATATCGTTAGCAAAAACGTGTTTTCACTTAACTCTTATTTTTTCATATGTTGATATTTAAATGACTACTAACAGTACAGATAAACAAAACAGCGTACTTAAATTGTTCACATTCGAGTCTTTTTTTATATGTATACTGTATAAAACAGAGAGAAAAACAAGGCACGATTCCATGGAACTCAAGTTGTTAAAATGTCAGGACGTTTGTCATTATGCCACTTTCAAGTACATGGGAAAAATCTCTGAAGCAATTATGAAGTGAAGGAACATGACACTTCGGTGTTGTGGATGCTTACGACCAGTTACTTTTTCACGTATTGATACGTAAAATTAATAACTTATGAAATTCAAAACTGATCACATGTTCATGCTTTTATATATGTTATTATGTTTTGAACGTGTATACTCACGGACTGTATGTCTATTGTATATTGAATAAACCTAAACCTATTTACAAATAAAAATATTGTTATGTCTCCAAAGATAATGTTGCTTGACTAAAAGTACATTAATTTAATATGTCATGTAAATAACCTATAAAACAATTAATCAATAAAATGTTGTACTGTTGTGTTTTAGTTATTCTTGAACACAGAACAAAACCTTCGAACCGAATATTGACTATTGCAATTCGAATCGTATGTTCTCTATGTTGCATTTAATGTATACAGGACTAACTTCATTACTAACAATAGTGTACTCATTTGGTTAAGTGTGTTAAAAAAATTGAAATACAAAATCAATTGAATGTCATTTATTTACCAATTTGACCTGACTGTAATGTCTCCAAGTGTACATCAATAACAATGTATGTCGTATTAACCCGTAAAGTAGGGTCGTCGTGTAAACCTTATGACAAATTATGCCGTGAAGGCACATCACAGTTGTAAAACAATTAAGACAAAATATCACGAACTGTTTTTATTCAAACACACACACACACACACACACACATATACATGATCNGGGTAGTTTAGAATCCTTATCGGATCCTGCCCTAATACAACTATGGTTTCATAATGTAAATAAGTGTTTATGTATGAAAAATTGTCCATTCTGTGTAAGTTAAAAAATAAAAATCTCACATCGAGATGTGTTGCAGTGTAAGTACGGGGTATATATCTTTGAATGAACCATCCTTTTTGGGGGATGGGGATTTCATAGTATGTATACCTCGTTGTGCACCGTAGCTAGGCGCACACGCCGAAGTCTCAAATGGGAATATGTATGTCTATTTGTATGTCTGTGTATCTGGTTGTTCACACACCTTTCTCCCTATGTATAGCCAGTAGTACTGCGGCAGAACACGTGTTCTCGATTATGACAAAAAAGGTTACGTAAATTTATACTTGTATGTTTTCGGGATATGGATTATCGCTACACGTGAACACTAATAAAATATCAAAAGACTGAGATGCAAGTCTTAATGTTCAATGTGAATATTACAATACAATAATAATTTAGGTCGAATCCTTGTTGTGTTAATGCGTTGACCTATGCTAAAAAGGTTAACAATGCAGGGGTCTACGAATAAACAATTGATCAATAATGCATAAATTAGGTGTATGTCTTATATAAACATATTATTAATTTCACAAAAATGGTGGATCAGCACTTTGATTACTGAAATGACTTCATTTGATGTTGTATTATTGCGCAGTCATTTTTCTTTTGTATATTTTTGTAGTAAAGGCAGAAACATTTTAATAAAAACATAAGATTATTAGATTACCAGGTAAGTGCCGAACACTGATACGTTTATTTGCTTGCTTTAAACTTATTTGCTCGCTAAGCCTCGCTAAATTAACTTTATGTACTAACACTAACCACATATTCTCTGCCCGTTATCGTATGAGAGCGCATTTTCGATTCGATAGATGAGTCCAAATGTAATTTCGTTGCTTTAAAAATTTACCGAATGATCGAATGTTTAGAGTTTTATTATGACAAACATAAGTGATCAGTATTTTGGCTTCTGTTTTATCCATGTTTTTCATTTAAAATATAAATTATACATATAAAGTATTCCCTGGTCAAAAACAATTATTGTTATTGTTAATTTTCAGTCGGTCGCTAGGTAACAACATTACGCTGGCAGCAACCAACCTACCAGGGGAGTTTAACCACACGCCTACATTGTCGGATCTCGTTGGACGAAACACACTAATGTTGTCATGTGTACAACACAAACACGGTTTGTTTCTAATGGTCATCGACATCTATACAGTCAGAAACATCGGACATCAGACCGAAACGCATATACAATTTCGACATCGTTTTGTAGCAACCAAATACAAGTTTTACAATTTATAAAATGAAATACGTTCAAACAGGCCCATTTGGTTGATAAGGAGAAGTCTTAAACAGATTTTGGTAAGCTAAGTGGGTGACATATTTAGCGAAATACCTTAAAATTGTCTTAAAGAACCGTATAGGTAAAACAAATCAAATGATAGTTCATTATCTCATAATATATCAATAAGTTAATAATTATGATGAACGATTATGAAATGTCTCTTTATTTTAAAGTAGAAACAGTTATCAAATTTCACAATACAGTATGTAGCTGCTGGGATACTTTAGAGCCTAGGGCAAAATTGTTAATGTCATCATATGATGATACGACGGGGATATAAGGACTCCCTGTGAGGCAAATTTTCCCTATCAAAAAAATCATTCAGGAGGTTTATTTCTATGATGCGGTTTAAAAACAAAACAATTCGAATTAAAACAATCGAACATTGCATAACGCTATACTTTTTCTATTTCAATCCTAATCGAGACATTTATAAAGAAACATGGTCCAATATAAAGATATGCTTGTCATAACAAATTGCAAATTGAGTTTCTTAAACAACAATGATATATGATCAAAGGCCAAATTTGGTCTATAAATTGTCAGGCTTGTCCAGGAAAAACAAACAGTTTCTTCTTGTTTGCAAACAACCGAGAATATCTATACATAAAGCTGTTATGTACATATGACTGTTTCATCACAACTCAGACGTTTTAACCTATGTAGACGTGTCTTCTTGTGTTATATATTTTGATACAGTAATGGCTAAAATAGTTGCTGAAGTTTTGAAACACTTTATTTGGATTTAGTAATGAACAACAAAGTAATTAATTTACAGAGACTGCATTTTTAATCTTGGTTTATTACATTCTAAATCGTATCAAATATTCATTCGCATAATGCAATTGGTGGAGTATCCTCGAGCCTCTGGCAACATTTTAAATGTCTGGATGTATGGGCCTGATGGGACACACAGAGTGCATATGAGAATCATTGAATTTCGATTTTCTATTCTAAGTTTTGTTTCACAAAACAAATATTGAATTTAAATAAAGCCAGTGACTATTGTAACTATTTATTTCAAATAGAAAAAAAATCTTTATTTTAAATAAGTATATAATAATTTAAGTGTGAACAATAATGAATTTTAAATAGAAAAAATGTTTGCAGATGCTACATTAATACTTGATTCTACAACTTCATAAATGTAACACACACACATTTAAAGACGTTAATAATTAACTGACTTGTCTTTTCCAAACAAAACACTTTAAGATGTAAAATAACATAATATAATAACAATAAAGTGGCTGTGTAATTGATAATTATCTTGTAGCTTATGAGCCGTTTAACTCTTATGTACATTGAAGGGAAAATGTACTTCTTACAAAATTTAAACATTCAGTACATTCAGAACTTGAGAGATTAAAATAATCTTGCAATTGTATTATATTTATTATTAACAATTTATCCAACGAACAAATTAAATTACATAATACTTCGACAAACGAGTGCATTTTGAAATCTAGTTTAGAGTGAGTAAATAAACCCAACATATTTAGTAGATTATTACATATGTCGAGTGTTAATCATTTATTCATAACAACAACTTGATCTTGTGCCTAATATTTCCTAAGTATGCTCCATATAAAATTACCATTTTTGTATGAACATTATGGTTTCTTACATGTATGCGGTGTATTAAATATTTACGAAGACTGTAGGCTTTGTCGTGAAGAACATTAGGTTAGACATGTATAAGTAAACGTCATATTCAATGCGTATTTTCTGAGTGGTCCTAAAAAAGAAGTATCAAGAGGAAAATACACATGTTAATTATAGATACAAGTTAGGTGTACACGTTGTGTTTTATGTATGTACAGTTTTTCTGGGATGGTTCGGTAAATGTGTATATCCTCGTAATGTATAAAACTAAAACGTTAAGCAGATGTAAAAGTATACGGCGTAACTGCATGTAAATGATATTTGCGCGTTCTACATTGTATTTACTGATGCACTCATAAGCCTATATTTTGTTTAGAGAAGTAAGAAAAATAAATCATATTGCTTTCAATCATAATCACACTCAGACGTAAATACGCTCTAACAAACCCACTAAGTGAAAAGAACAAACGTTCAGTACGATTTTTTGCATTCATGCAAACTTTCAGACAAGATTAATACACTCGGGAGATCCGTTACAATTGAAGTTTAACGTTATTAACATACGGTACTTTTATCTTTCGACTCTTACAATTCTCAATGGAAATGAAAAGGCCACTGTTAGTGCTAGGACGATTGGGTGATTACACAATTTGATAAAAAAAACACGTATCGAATGCACTTTGAAAAAAGACTTGGATGGAAATTGATCCAGATGTTTCAATTTGGGGCTTCGGAAAGATAAAGTAGTTTGGTATATGTACATTAACAACTGGCGGTTTTATGGAACGATATTGATACTACTAAGATGACTATAATAAGTATAATACCAGTGACATAACATTCCTGTCATATTCCTGGATGGAAAGTTCAAACATTAACTTACTGGAAATTCATAGTTATACTTGGTGACAAATTCTAAACAAAATTTAAGCCAAAATGTATCCTGGTGAAAATCTGGATAATATTTTTAAATGCTAACTCGGAACGCACCAATTGCCCACACAAAAATAACTGTGTAGGAGTGTACTAGCGCATTCTCTTATTGGCACTTACTTTACAAGTTTATTTTTCGATAGGGTTCGTGTTGAACTAGTGTAGAATGCCATGAATCTTATACACATATAGTTTAATAGTTTATATTCATTTCTTAACAACCACTATAGCAAAGTTTTGATCTGACCGAACATTTTGGGCAAGGGACTATTTATAATAAGTCTATTTCTTCTATGTACATTGTTTTTATCCAAATCACAATGTATTAGCTAAGTTTCAATTAACACAGACATATATGCATGCTAGTATAGTTGGACGTGGACTTAGTTTGTAAGTTGTCTCAAGCGTGTTTGTTGAACTGACGTTCTTTATGAATATTTCCATTCAAGTAATCCTTACGATAAAATGTATTCTGAAGATACAGACTAATTGATTTTTAATATTATTTTCTTCAGATTAAATGAATTAAATTTCGAATAAAAGGAACCTCAGAGGGATTTAACAAAGTTAACTACCGCGCCATTTCTATTAGCTTAAAGTTAGAGTCAGGTATCAACATGATTGAAACGCATCTTCAAATAAGCAACACGTCCGGAAATAAGATACAGCAATTGAGTCAGAATGTTTCAAGAATATACATTTTCGTTAAAAACGTACCTTTTCGGAACAACGCAACAACATCGTACTTTATGCCCTTGTTTGTAGTGGTTTTATTATTTATAATTTTCATTTTTTTTATACATGGGAGCTAATAGTCAGTTCAGTATGGAAATACGTTGAGGACTTTTAAACGTGTTTGCAAGTGGAAGTTACTAGGTCTTTGATGTTATTCTCGACAAGTTCAATTCTCTGAGAGATACTTTTGTCTCAATTTAAAATATGATTATTTATATTAATTTTATTAAAGCCTATAAGAAGATGCATCATATGATAATTTAACATGAGCATGTTTGTAGAATCGTGCAGATTATAATTATGCAAATAATAGTATCATAGAAACAAATTAATTATAATAAAACTATCTGTTAAAGGACTACTGTATTAATTATTCGTTCGAAGCAGATACATTAACAAGACTAGCTGGCGGTAAATCTGTCTTACATTATTGAATATTGTATATCGACTTTGAACGTTGTTATATTTTCGTATCGAACCAGATACAAATAGAATATAACAAATTGTCGTTACATGCATATATATGTCTACCATGTTCATACATGTTTTTTAATTTATCGCTTTACCCAGTCTTAGAAAAAATGAAAGTGGAATCGTTTTGTTTCAAAACATTGTTACATAAGACACTTTATATTTTATATAAGACCAGTAGATCAGTATAGTATTTTGCAAACTTAAGACGAACAATATAAACAGTCGTAAGTCAAGTAATTCGTGTGTCTACAAAACATTTACTTAGCAACATCACATTATCGTCTCCAACAGCAACAATCATCATTCACGTAACATTCATTGAATAGGAGAAATATTTATTTTCAATTGAAGCGATTGATTTCAGAAAAGGGGCGGTTTTAGATGTATTGCACGGGAAAAAAAGCGAAACTAGATGTGACCATTTATACATCTGACTCAATAATAATAAACAACAAATCCACGTTCCTCACAGTATTTAGAAATTTGATTTTATAGTGAAGTTGAATCTCTTTCAATGTGTGTTTAAAGCATATGTGTATAGCGATAATGCAGTGAGATCTAAGTAACTTATTTACCATAATAATACAACTTTACACCATGTACACATTTTTTATATATAATAATACAATAACATTTGGTTTTTAATGATCACAAAAGAAGTAATAAAAATACACAGACAATACCAGACAAGCGAAAGAAAAACACAAGCTTATTTGAAGTTCATTGCACTTTCACCGTTGTCATTAAACTGTTAATGCTGGAACGCAGTGTGTCCACTAGAAGCCCATTACCGAGTCACACAAATACAAGCCTGTTTCCTTCGGTAATTCAATTGATCCATCATTTTACAAGAATAGTGCGTTGTCTCGCGGTTTCTTCCCTAAATACGAGACAAGTAATGTGATGTTTAGATGCATCATTGACATCCAAATCTCATTTTAGGTGCGGCAACCTTCAATGTTAAAAATACTCGATTGTCGTTATCAATATGATGTCCTCTGTTTAACGAAGAATAAAAAAAAAACAGAGTGAGTGCGCTTTGAGGCAAATTTGGATCGGTCAATACTTGTTATCTGGTCATCTGTTAAGCCAGCAACAATCTATTTGGATTAATAGATAAAACGTGACAATTATTCGCAAATAATATTCGAATTTCATGAAATGTGATTAAATCGTTAATAGATTTAATGGAAGCCAAAGAGAACGTGTTTATTGGGTTATAAGAGGCTAGAAATGTAGACTGATGATCATGGGTTGTGATGGATATTTGTTTTTAATTTTGCCTGAATTCCTCTTATGATATATTAGATTATATGTATATGTTTATTTGCAGATCAACATGTGTTTTGCTAGTAAGCCTTTAGCATAAGCCTTTTGTCATAGTTGTTCCTTTGATTTTAAGACTCATAGCGAATGGGTTTTCCATTTCAAACTACCACTTAAAGTTGATGTTACAACGCTCGGATACAATGTTGGTTATTGGCTTTGATGTGACTGCGTATTAACGTTTATGTCGTTTCGTTCGGGTATAGTTGTGTTTTTTTAAATAACAGAAATTTATTTAATTTTAATAAATATTAAATTATACAATATTGATTAATATTATGTTTTGGTTTCCATGACTCAAGCTTATAATAATGAAAATACAATTTAACATTTTTCTATAATCAACTTATAAAATTTGCTTATCCCATACATCATGTAGAAATTAGCAATTAAGGAAAAACATACAATGTTGCATTAAATAGTCAAATATATATTCTCAGCAAACAAATAAATGAACCGTGTTTTTAGATGGTCTTTAAGATAAGTTATCACATTAAATACTAAACATATAGCAAACATATTCTTTTAATTCTGAATTTCTTAAGGATGGATTATTTTTAATTGTTATGTCAGTTGATGTGTAGTTTTAAACTGCATTATGTTGAGAACTATAACGGGATCTAATTACGGCATAACTGCATACATTTTTCTCTTACTGACAAATGTCATCTAAAGCGGATATGTCTTGTTTACATGCATGCACGATTATAAATCTCGGGTTTTGTTAAATCATAATATGAGGCTGTTATAATTGTATTTATTTGAAACCAATTACGTTTTGTGAAACTATTTCACCTGACCTATATTTTGATGTTGCTAAAGATGAACATACACTAATAAGCTTTGTAATTTGTAATTGTCCAATTACGTCTTTACTCGCCAATAAAAACAAAATGGAATGTGATAGTACTAATAATTCAAATTGGAAATGTTCTCCTAACCTATTGCATAGCTAGTTGTATATATTAGAAAGCTAAGTACCATTGCCTCTATTTTCATCGTAGCAAATATATCGTTAAAAGATTGATTTCATAAAAAGATTTCCGATGTTATCCAATATGAAAAGAGCTAATCTTATTGTATAAATATTGTGGAAGAAACTTGCATCTCAAGGGTTCCATACGATATTTGTCGGAGTCAAACATACTAAAACATTCATAATGTACACAATAGAAAGTTTAACGTCAACATACAATACCAATACACTAACGAGAGAGAATCCACATATTTACAACCAAAGCTTAACTATATAATGTTTTCTGAATATGCACCTGTTTTGAAGATTTACGAAATAATCTCAACTGGCAATCTGTCATTTCTTGTGGTGAATTCATTGTCATTGTTAACATAACACAACATTATGTGAAGTAAATTAGCACTCGAATGACACATAACTAATATGATGTGTTATAAAACGTATATGTGCATACACAGGAATGCACCAGCATTCCAGTATATGATGTATTGGAGAACGTTTGAATATACAATGTTTTGTATTGTTAGTTATGAGTATTTACTCAAAGACTTATTAATTTCATCACAGCTGGCTAATGACATCGGAGCCCCGATCTTCAATGCTTTTGTCGTATTTGAACATTAAATGGAGGTACAAATTATGCCCACTAGCAGCCCGTTATTCAGTCACAACAACGCTGATCTGTTTTCTTTCGTAATTCAATTGACATAGCCATCCATTTGCAAGGAAATGGCGGTGTCTAGCTTTTCCCACTAAACATGGGGCATGTTCTGTCGTGTTTGGTAAACTTAATTGGCATACACATATTACTGTCTGTTATAAATACATCAGCTTAATTGTTATTCGCAATGATTATGATGATTTTTTCTTAAGGAAGGATGAAATATCAAACGCGTGTGTGTAGGTGCAAGTCAATGTGGATCGATCATAACTGTTTATCTGATTTTCGTTTAAGGTAGCAAATACGTATTTGGATCGCTGGATAAAATGAGGCAATCGTGAACGTATAATATTCCGATACCCAATGTCATCATTTTATCATCTATATACCGAGCAAAAGTAGAAACATGTATATTTGGTTAAGATCGTATTGATATTAATTGTAGATACACAGAACGAAAACAGACATATTTTGAAAATGTGTCATGTTTACTTAGTATACGTCTTTTTTTCTGTGTATTTGTCTTTTTCTTAGTATTTGATTTTTAGTTAGTTGTTATTTTTTGCGTTTAAGGCTAATTTCAAAATGTTTTATTTTACCAAATTTACCTTACGTGACTAAGAAAACAAATGTTACATTAACTTTAGTTGTTTCAGTAATCATGTTATTTAAAACATATTTTTGATTTCCGATTCTGAATTTGATGTATTACAATCAAGATATTCGAAATAGAATAAATACAATTAAAAGAATTTTTAAATAGGGTCCGTTTAAACCACATTTGTTTTAAGACTGTTGCCGTTTTAACCTGCTTAGGGCCGTTTTAACTTGTTGTCGTTTTTACTTGGGATCTTTATAACTTGCACCAAAGTAAAGAACGAATTCGAAGTCACATAACATGTAAACTGTCACAATGTAGACCATCCTCTTCAATGTCTTTTGCGGCTAATTCTTTTGGGGAAATAAGTATAGACGCCAATACAAGCTTCTCGTGGGGTCGGAAATAGTAAGCAAATACATAACAGAAGTGATTATCAGGATGTAATCTCTTGCAAATACGTCTAGATGTACCTCGCTTGAAGAGAAATGTACTCTTATTAGTTTAAAATAGATTACATTTGCACCAAGCTGCTTTATATATCAACACATATATAAACACATTTCATACCATGAAACAGTTTTCAAGGAAATAAACCTTTTATTAACTTTCATTAATTTTCATTAACGCCTGTTTAAAATATATTGAATGATTTTCAGTAGACATGGGTTTTAAACTATAAATTATCAAATGTTTGTGTCCTAAGCTGCTTTCAATGCCCGCTCAAAATCTGCTAATTTGCCAATACGTGATAAGCTATTACGACGACGACGTCCACAGCAGAACATGTTCACAACATGGTCATGTTACCTTCTTTCTCAACGGTACTCAATTGACCAACGGACCCCAGCCCCCAGGAATACAATGAGAGCACACAAAGTGTTCACTTACCTGAAACATAAAAAATAATATCATTTTATTAAAACGTGTTCTATCATTGCATTCAGTGTGACTACAGAAACAACAATTCTTTTTGTATCAATGTAAGTAGTAACAGTCAAAATCGTGACAGAGAGACCCTTTGTTTGTCATGTGCACATGCTCATGCTTTCATACAATTAATCGAGCGCTTATTCGAACGATATGCATGGGGCATACATTAAACAAACCTACTTGTTTGAACAGTTTCCGCTTGAGCAAATATCTCCTTGAACAAAATGACCAACCAGTCAGTCCAAAAACGTTGATAGGACCGAAGCCCAAGGCTGCCATTATAATGCGAGTAGGCTCTCACTGGTCTTTTTAATTTATTAAGTTATAACGATCATGCAATCCTTGTTTTTTTGTCATGTAATCTTTATATATCATGCACACAAGTTCAGTATTTTGGCGTACAAAGCATAATTCTTTCAATGGACTAGCACATCGATAAGAAGACAGCGTTACAGTTCAGAAAATATGTTTGTTGTCAAATGTGCTTAAGCGGTTATAATGCCCGGAGCCAGCGGGCATAATACTATTTGATCGGCCCTCTTAAATACGTTTTGCAAATTAAGAAAGAAGAAGCATAATGATGTTAAAGGCCCTATAAAGGTGTCAAATCCAATTATTATGCATATAAACTGGTCTAATTTTTACCAGATTTCTGTTACTCTTGCATAACAAATGCTTAGAACACAGCTAAGGTGCAACGTTGTCAAGAATTATGGAAGATATACCCGTTTCATAATTAGAAGAAATGTTTACAACTTTGCAACTAGCGTGGTGTGTAGCCTCAAAACGGTGACGTATGCTAAAAATAGCCGAAAGACAATTCATTTTTAATTCTATTTAAAAGAGGTTTTTACCAGCAGAAAGTAACTAATTAGATCACTACAAACGTTTTAACCATTTAGAAGAGACCTACTTTGTGACTGATACCGGCAAACGTTGAAAATCAACGATAAATTTTTGGTGACATGAGTCACTTTACTTTCACTTTCCCGAGTAAACAGCGATGTAAATAAACGGATTGTTTGTTAACACAATTGACTTTAAGGACACTGTATTTTGAGCTTATAACAAGTTGTATTGCTCATTTTTTTTGGTAATGTCCAATAGCATATATATATTGTTTTTTGATAACATTTAAAAATAATATATGGAAACAAATTGTTAAAAACTCGGTAAATAATTACGGATCGTCACTTTTATCATGTTTATAGGGCCTTTAAGAATAATATAAATAAAAGGACACAATTAAAAACTGACCTTTTAAGTTTGTTCCATAACATTTGTCTATGGTTAAATAAAAACAAAAATCGTTTTTGCGCCTGTAAATTGTGTTTATGGCAATTATTATTTTACTGTCCGGTTACAACCGATGACCAAACAAGATGTTTGTGTATGTTATGTTCATTGGTTAGTTGTTGACGTTATTTTAACATCATAGATACATAATGGTGCCCTTTTTAAAAGCTCCTTTAGTTAGCTTATTACTTAGGAATTAGAATTGTCTTAATGTTAATTGTATTACTCATGAATTGTTATTTGTGTAATTACAGAACGAGATTATACATCAAGTTGTGTTATCTTGTTTTATTGGTTCTTTCTTGAACTAGATTACACTGTTGAAAACCTCACTTAATGCACCTTGAGTACAAGGTAAATGATGATCCGCAGTTATGGATTGTCTTGTATGCTTATATTTTCTTCGAACAAAATACACTAGCGAACAATAGCATGTATGTGGTAATACGAAGATGTTAGGCCTTACAAAAATGCTCTCCATTCTTTTCCGCATGAATAAATATATTATACGCAAAATTTAAAACAATTGTTTGCACTTGAAGAGTACTATACCATGACACTAGTTGCATTCATGTAAAAATAGTAAGGCCTATATTTCCAGTTAAATATATCACCATTTCATGTCAAAAATATGTAAAACACATGTCGACACCATTGTATTTATTAAGTGTTATTGACAATTGAATATATTTTCCTAAAGCTGCTTTGTACACTATCAATAACATACATGTATGCAACATAACTTGTATATCAACATTGATTTTGCTGAAGCTGCTTTGCACGCTTCTAATAACAAATACGACAATTCCCGAGCTTAATTTGATATCGGATTGGAAAATAAAATATCCACAGGGTAATTTCATTTCTTTTTATGTTGTCGTGACAGTAAGCCTCGTGTGCGTAGTAAGAAGAAATGAAAAATGCATGAGTAGTTATACTCTTAAACGTTTTGAGAACGGTTTTGGATGAAAAAAAATGTGTATATGTATTGAAATAGACCATACATTCAGCGAATCAATCATCGAATATGTGTGTGCATCTTACGTTTGCATATGTGAATGTCAAAACACAGCAACAATAGATCTAGGCTCAAAAGAACCCCACAAATAACACGTGTGTTAAATGGATTACCCATATGTATATAAACACTTATGTCAATATTTGTTCCGCAAACATGTCATGCATAATCAGACACGTGGTGAAAGCTGTTCATCATTTTCTCTTATTTTTCATGTCCGCAGTCAAACGCAAATAAGCCAAAAATGAATACTGAAAATTTACCCATTCATCGTTTGCGGTAAATTCATCACTGTCTCTACATACATGCAAACTGCGTTAGTAGCTTAACATCTTTCCATAACATTGCACAAATGTAAATGTATATTGGCAATGAAAAGTCAGGCATATGTAATTGCTTAATAGTGTCCTATTTACACTACTATTATGTTCAAGAACAACTACATATGATGCCACTTTACGACATGAAACTAATAAGACAAATATTGTAATTGTCATTAACGCTTGTTTTATTTTTTGTGTGTCTGTATTTGCTAAGGTTGTAAACCTGTTTGTGTGTTCCAGAAGTCAATTTAACAGTTTGCAATGTTATAGAGATTGACGTTAAAACGTGCTCTTAAAGACGTGTAATATATATTGATTATATTTTGCACTAGATTTCATTCTTGTGGAATTATTAACAGAAACGTAAGTGCATGTTAGACCAACAACTAGCAATATGGTTACGTCTTCAAA
The DNA here is from genome assembly GCA_007657795.1 of Dreissena rostriformis. Taxonomy (NCBI): domain Eukaryota; kingdom Metazoa; phylum Mollusca; class Bivalvia; order Myida; family Dreissenidae; genus Dreissena; species Dreissena rostriformis. The sequence goes on from VMBQ01000213.1 coordinate 279,439, forward strand.
GTAGTATTGACGAGTGCCATGCATTTGGCATCTGGTTCAATTATAAACAAAATAACACTGTAAAACCAAATAAAGCAGAACATGAAAACATTTCACCTTGTATGACAATGATATTTCATCGCATACTACTACTAAATAAAGTATTAATGCAATGCTGTTTCACAGATTAAGTGAACAAGGAATAATATGGTACCGTATGTTGAGACAAATGTATACATTCAGTACTGAAAGACTTATCTTTACATGCTACATCTAAAAAGCAAGTTGTGCTACTTAAGTCATAATTTAAGTTCGGTTTTATATTATTCCTGTTTTGTTTTTATCCGTACACTTATGTTTTCGCTTGCATGAAATATAAATGCTTTGAACACAACATCATTGGGTACCATATGCTTAGACGTCAGACCTAAGACCTTATGTTATAGCGTTATTCTTGAAAAATATGCATCAGAACTAATACATGTTAACTTTTTAAAACTCACTCGTCCATACATGTAAAAGATGCAATACAGTGTATTTAGTTCTGGTGACCTTAATCTATTAATCATATGACGGTCTGATCTTCTCTTATAATTATCAAATCACTGGTCGCAATATATAAAAAAAAAAACAATAACCGGCGTATCAAAGAAGAGATATAATGTTCAGAAAATATTTTGAAGTAAATCGGATAATGATGTAGATTGCATATGTTCACACAAACATGATCTCAAAGCAGGTAAATAAAACAGGTATTTCCAATATAGAAAGTAGAGCTCTGTTAATTTATTTCTATTAGACGAGAGAGGTTGTACTTGTTAATCCCTCGTTCATATGGCGTTATCAAAGCATTTATTTCGCTCATATTCAAACATTGATTATTAGATGAAGTACAGTGTTACCTTCCAATTTCATGCTTAAAAGTGTTTGCATGTTTTAAGCCGAACTGATGCTTGAAATGCTTGAACAACTTTGTTTAATAATCTATATTTAATGTTACAAAGTCCTATCGATAAATTGTGTAATATTTGAAAATAAATGTAGTTTAATTAAACAATTTTCATGATAAGCATGAATCGTTTATAAGGAAATATTATTGTTTTGTGTACTCATATTGATTCGGAAATAAATAAATTGCAAATTATTGTTCAAAATATTATAAATATTATTGATTATTACCTTTAAATGCAATAACACGTACGTTAGATAATAACAACTATTATGTATTATCAGTGTAAATAAGAAACTTCATGATATAGAATATCACTATTTTAAAATATATATGCCATATACATGAAAATAAACACATAATATAACCTTTGGAACTTTTAAGAATGGAGTGACGGGTGAATACAAGGTAATTAAAGTGAGGTGTGTAAACGCAGTTATAGTTTCCTGCAAAACTCATTAGTTACGCCTCCACCATTGTTACTGCGACAGCATATATCCGCCAGTCCGTTTGTTTTGAATAGTTATTATTCGGAGCTGAGTGCAATAATTTGATTTCCGACAACCAATCAATCAAATATATGTACTGCTTGGTATATCGTATTAAAGACACAAACACGCTTCATCAGATAATTATTTACAAAAGGTGAATGATTTACAACTATCCTTTCATGCATATGTGTTGTGATTTAATTTAATTTTGTGAAGTTAGAAATGCATCCCACCGTCAAATAGAATTGTATTTTGCAACATTCAAATGTGTTTATTATTCCAGTTGTGTCCATGAGTACTAAGACGAGTCATGTAATACTCTCATTGGACACTTTCACTCGCTATGAATCCGGCGCATTGTTGTTAAATCAGTCAGAACTGTATGAAAGATAGCAAACATCATGAATCCGATGAAACCACGGACAATAAATAATGGTTTTCTTAGCAAGATGTGATTTTAAACGAAGCTTGTGAAGACAAGTCTTTCCATGTATACACTTGTATCAACGTACGGTTCATTGCCAAGCCTATATATTTTGAGAACTGAGAAACTGTATTAACTGAATAATATGTGCGGGGGGGGCGTCCNTCCTAGTAAATAGCATTGGTATATATCCATTTTTTTCTGCATTTATCGATCAACATAATATTTCGATTTGCAAGGTTTCTTTTGACCGAGTGCACAATACTCACGTATAACATTATATAATGCTTGCATGCTTGTCATGAATTATAATGTCATTTGATTGAAATAACAGTCTGTGATAACGTTGACAAACAGGTTTATTACAAAAAGTATAGTTAAAGTTTATTAATAAAAAAATGTACTGGCTACGTACACTATTAGTTAGATAGAGAGATACTTATTTGCTCAAGTAATGCGTTATGAGAATACACGTCAAATGAAAATGCTTATACTTTGTTTTGAAATATATCGCCTTACGATTCTCTCTTCTAAGTTTCACACTTATTTAATGGTTTCTAATTTAAACAACGCAAGATGTAACCTTAATGGACTGCTTTGATATAAGATTATCTAGATTTGATTGTATTTATAATGCTTGCAATTACTTTTTAAAGCATGTCGTTATTGGTCTTATCAAACAAACATGTCTTAACGGTTATAATCTATATTTTCGTTAAGCATGCATACAAATAACGTCTGTACTTTTGTATATCGGTAAAGCTCGTGTTTTTTGTTAAAAGGTTACCGCGAAAAGCAATATTGTGTATACTTCATCTCAGAAGGCTTTATTTAACCCGCTTTCACATGTTTATTTGTTGATTTTTTTTAAGACAATTTATGTTAGAAAAAAGATTCATACGACATTTTTAAACATATTTATTACTTTAATGAGAAGAAAAGTATGGTACATTTATTGTTTGAACGTGGTCAGTTATACATGAATTCAAAATATGTATTTCACTTGTTTATTTTTATAACTCGATGGGAACACATGAACTGGTAAAGAAATGTCTGTTTTGATGTTTATATATTTTCTGTCGACACAGTGGTTGTTATATTTCTGCTCAAGTAATGAGTTATGCGAAGAATGCATTTACTTTTTCATGGTCGATCTATTCTCTCCTCACACAAATTTAATGGTGTCTTGAAGGTTCAAACATGCAGGATTTTTTTTGTAAGTTGGCTATATAAATATCTGCTTGTTTTAATGTTTATATTGTGTTTGGCTTAGGTCTGCAAATGCTCTTTTAATGTATGGATATAATTGGTGTACTAAAACAAAGAGTCTAATGGAGTTTTACTTATAATAGTCTATCATGTTCGTGCTGATGCGAACAAAATAAAATCGACGTTTCTGTTTAAGGTTCACAGAATACCATCAATCCATCAGAAAGTTTGACAAAAAAAGAATTCATCAGCCAAAGTTTTTAAAAGCACCACACTTTGGAACTCTTGCCATTTAACTCTTTTCATTTGCATTAATGCATTATCACCTCTTTCCCGACCATTTTAATTTGGCGAATTGATTTAATTGGAATAAATGCACATGATAGATGTTTACACAGGAATAATATATTTATATAGTAAGTAAGGGCTTATATGTAACTCCCACCCATAATACTAAGGATATTTTAAATGTGTCGACATCAATTGAACTCTGTATAATTTATATTGTTATACACTGCAATATCCGAAACAAACACCAATAATATGTTGGGAATTGTCGGATGCAAATTGTTCACACTTATACAACAAACAGCAGTATTTTAATTGGCAAAATGTTTAACGAAAATTATATTGCTGTTGTATTTTAAAAGGTACGACACCAAGTTATCAATGTTAGAAATAAAACATCTGAAAAAAAACCGCTGAATGATTTGAAACATACAAGTAAAGTATATACAATACTTGTATGTGTATAATTTTGATTGGTATGACCATGCTCTTTCAATTTATATACACAATTTGTTTAATTTTATGGCAACACGTTCATTTCAAGTAATAACGACTTAATGAATGCATATTTGTATGAAAGTCAATGAATAATGATGTGTTAAGATGTTCGTATATGTCCATTGTGCACCAATACCATGCATTTACTGTAACCTAGTATATATTATGCAAGGAATGATCTATGTAGTATTGATATATACTTCGCAATGCAGCATGACGGGATCCGAGTCATTCCCGAGAGTAGAGAGATAAGCGTAACCGGGTGTATTTAAAATACTGTCATTTAAGTCTTGCTATGAACGGGAAAATTAGACGAACCATTGGCGATGCTTTTTTCTGAATACGCCTTAATGGATAGAGAATATTGTTCACTTACGTATTCTGATATTCGGTATATTGACACATACTTTGAGAAGAACTGAGCAATATGTCAACACGGGTCGTTAACATGTTTAAGCGCAAATGTGAATTGTTCAATTCAATCCCATAGGTACGCAATCTCGTTCGCTAGTTGTGTGCTAAGATTTTTTTGAGAGGTAAAACGGGTAAACTACTTGTACTACTAGTACTTCTTGTATTCAGGAATGTTCTTCATTTAGCTGTATAGCACGTGTATATAGGTTATAACTATATAACATCACGAAAATGCTGTTTTGTGTGTGTAGAATAAATACTTATTTCTATGTGCTAGACCCAGGCTACTCAGTAAGAATATTTTTTTTACAGCGTATGCAGACCGTGTTGGCTTTCACATAAAACCTTTCCGGTTTCCGTGCGTTATATTGTGTCGACCATACACCTTAATTACCTTTGCATTTTCGTAAGCTTAACATGTAGTTTGTACTGCGTATACCTTATCGAATAATTGATGATAATTCATTGAATTCAAACTGCCAAATAGTTACTAGACAAATTCACTAATATCATATGCGGCACAACATATATACTGATTTAGTTTAATGTGAACGTCTCTTCAAAAGAATGCAAAGCATACTTCTACAGATAATAAAGAAAAATGTGGATATTACTATGTGAAAGCGGATTGCACAATCTTGAATTATGTGGAAAAGAAGTTATGCATATGGAGTACGTTCTACACTACGGACAACACAAATTGGCGGCAATTAACTATCATAGGCGAAAAGGAGTTACATGTCGTTTTCGGCTAATTAAGCGATTTGTCGTGTAGCTTCCAGTTCAAACCACAGTATTATAAGGCACTTGCGTCACAAGCAATATTTAAATTAGAATTCTAAAAACAAATGTAATATGCGTTTTTCATGTTTACAACGCGTATTCAAATATAACATGTTGGAGACACAAAATAAACACGTGTTTGTTTTATCTTTGACGTACCACTAAACCTTTCTGCCGAAATCGAGAGAACGCAAAAATGTTATTTTGCATACATTCGTTCATTGGTTATCAATTATAAGGTCATACATCGATGCACACGATAGCCTACAGATTGCAGTGTATTACATATTGATTACCATTAACATTTGGCGATGATGAAACTGCATTGACGTTTCTTACAGAAACGATAATTGCATTTTTCCAATAAATCTCCTGCTACTAGGAGACTTCCATGGAAGAAATACGTTAACTACCAGCTAATGGATATCCAGATATTTGGATATTCTAGTTTATGGAGTGTGTGTAAACTGTACTGTAGGAATATCATAAATACACACATTAAAGTGTTACCATAGTTTTACTGATCCAATTACAGTCAATTGAAAAAGAGTCACATTTTATTCAAAATGAATCACACAGGAAACAACCACAATTATATATAGCATTTGACACGCAATTACATGTACATCATTACTTTTTCTTAAGCATTGAATTGCATGGGCACTTACAATTGGCTCATATTATTTCTGGACAAAAATTCATTAATCTTGAAAGTTATTTGCAACTGCTTTCGATGACAAAGTGAAAATGATTTATCTCATAACTCACACAAATATACAAGTTTATTGGGTGGCTAATGTAATTTATATCTCGTAATCCGATCTTAATTATTGGAAATAAAGTCGTTATTACAAATAGCAAAGATGGATACTTTAACTCTTGTTTTTCTTCCGATGCCCTTGATTGATTGTCAGAAAATAAATCATAAATATTTCAATACTTTCATTGTACCAAATTGTTGTATGTATAACAAATTAATTGGACAATGACAAACTTATTTGAACAATTGTAACATTAAAAACAAATCTCTCTTAAATTCTCTGCCGACCGATATTAAGAATAAAATGTCATGATTGACGCATGTAAAAACCACATGTAAGAGTACATTGGAATAATCCACAACATTATCGGTGATTTTTGGTTTACATTTTTCGGAATGTATAAGCAATACTTTATCATCATTAAGCATGTCGATACATATCAAAGTGAAACTCAAACTGGCAGCTTCGACAGAAGGTGAACATCACTAGAAGCTTCATTAGGTAATCGCAATAGATCTCAGCCTTTTAACAAGTTGCACGTTTTTTCAGCAATTCGAAATGTAATGAATGTAATACATACATGTCATTGCCTTGATATTTACGAACGCAAAATCGTTTCTTGCTATGGACTGGACATATTTCTTTCGAACACAATGACCATAATTCCTGTTCCGATAAGAGACTATGTACTGTTTATGATATTTGCCACCAAAGGTATACAAATCAATCGAAAAGAATAAGGAACACTTACGAAAAGGAATGCAGTCTGTATACGTCATTTAAAGACAAATTGTTAATTATTTAAAACGTCTTATAAATTACGTGTGTGTTCATGCATCTGAATATATAGTTTTTAATACCAGCGAGGATGATAAACCACATTTTGAAAACTTCTGAAAATACGATTCTGAAATCAGTCATGTTTAGGATTTTCCGATTTTCTATTCTTAGTTTAGTTTCACAAAATAAATATTGCATTTAACCAAAGCCAGGGATGTTACTATTTATTTCAAACCGAAACACCATTCTTCATTTTAAATAATATAAAATACATAAGTGTTTACAATAATGAATTTAAATAACACTATTTGAATATGCATAAGTAATAAATGGATTCTACAACTTGTCCCAACCGTGCGTCTTTCAAACGTTAAATGTGTGACACAAAAAAAACCCATTAACAAAACTTAATAATTAACTGACTTGTTTTTTCCATAAACAAAAACGTTTCGATTTTACATGACATAATGTTATAACAATTAGGTTCCTGGTTAATTGGTTAATTATCTATGCAATTACATAAGCCATTTAACTCTCCTGTACATTGAAGAGTAAATGTACTGCATACAGAATGTACAGATTCAGTACATTCAGAACTTGAGGGATTCAAATAACATCGCAATTTGTTTATATTTATTATTTACAATTCATTCTACGAGTCAAGTGTAATGACATAATAAATCGGCAAACGAGTGCATTTTGAAATCCAGGGTTAGGGTAAGTGAATACACCCAACATATTTAGTAGATTATTAGATATGTCGAGTGTGGAATTCATGCATAATAACAAAATAATATTATGCCTAATATTTATTTTCATACATGCTCCAGATAAAATTATGAGGTTTTCTTGATAAACATTATATATATATAATGCATGGTATTGAATAGTTACGAAGACTGTAGGCTTTTTCGTGAAGAACATAGTCGAGTAACCTTATAGAAGTTATTTTCATATACATTCCGTATTTTCGAGTAGACCCCACAAAAGAAGTATCAATCAGAGAGTATAAATATAAATTATAGGGACAAATTAGGTGCATATATTGTGTTTCATTGATTTTAATTTAAAAAGAGGGTGCGGTAAATTTTTCTATCCTCGCACTGTATTAAACTAATACGTAAAGCAACTGTACAATTATATGGCGATATTGGATGGAAATGATGTTTTCGCGTTCTGTATTGTATTTTTGATGCACTCAATATAAAATACATTGTTAAGAGAAGTAAAAAAAAGTACAACGCTTTAAATCATAATCACACTCAGACGTAAATCCAGAAATATTTTACCAACTGCAAAAGAAAACAAATACAAATAATAGTGAGAAAACGCTTTAACAAACACACTAAGTGAATTGAACAGACGTTCAATACGATTATTTTCATTCATGCAAACTTTCAGACAAGATTAGCACACTCAGAAGGTCCGTAACAATTGAATGTTAATGTTATTAACATACGACACTATAAGCTCTTGACTCATACAAGTCTTAGAGGAAATGAAAAAGCCACTGTGCGTACCAGGACAATTGAGTGATTGAAACATTTGATTAAAAATCCAACAGCAATGAAAATCAAACAAAACATAGCATGATTATAAAAAAGGCTCCAATGGTATTTTCTTTCTGATAAGAATTAAAGTTTATATTTTAATATTAAAACACTGATTGAATATATAAACAAATAACCTTTGAAAATGTAATCCTGTTTTATCATCAGACCGCTTAAGTGTGAACACGACTAAAGACCATACCAGTTACTTTGTTCATGACTGATGTGCAGCTCACATATTGCACAGCTCACTGAGAGGGTGTTACTGTGTAGGAAGTGTCAAACTCATTGACTATTTATAATTAAGGTAGAAAAAACAAAATGTGTGACTGATTTCATTTGACGTGTTTAGCCGTGAAATAACCACCACATAAACGAATTATGTTATTATGCGTGTCCCAATAGAAAATACTAGTGGTAAACATATTTGTCGATTTTTCGTGAATAATTTGCTAGCTGTTATAGGCACACTGCCGTTAATCAACTGTCAGTTTGCATGCCTATTACAGCAAATTATCGGAGACTGACGAACTTAAAAACCTTTTACTTGACTCTAGAAAGTCAGAATTAAAATGCACGATTACAACAAGTTTCCAGTATGTTGCAAACGGTTCGTGTTTTAGTTTTTCCAATTAATTACTGCAGATAAAAGTGACAATTTGTTAACCTTTCGTAAGAAAATATTGTTTAACGAAACTACAAAAGATGAAAATATACGTGATTCTCTATACTGTGATTGCAATGAATGTGTTGACTATTATGGTTATGGTTGGTCGACTAACATAGTTGAAGATAGGCTTCCAGTTATTAAAACTGACAAAATGACAAAACAGATGTCATAATTATACTTTCATGCCTTAGTTGAACATACATGGGCGATAGTAGAAACACAATATTAGCACCAGTCATAAATAGTTTGTACCATTTACTAGCGAAATTCAAGAACAAACACTGCGCAAGTGTGTATGAGCATAAAGTAACATTTCTTTATCTATGGGGAACCTTGTGTTGCTTATGAAATTGATTCATACGTTTCGACTTGTGTAACAGATTAACTCAAATCAATTCAATCGCCAGTCAGTTAATTGTATGACGATTTATGCAGTAGATTGCATTAATCCTAAAACCTTTTTTCATACCAAAAGATCGTAATTTAACTGTCAAAGCGTAGACCGTACCTGTAATGTTGGTTCTGCCTCGGAATCATTGGGGGAAATACATACAGATATTCACTTAGGTGACGGATCGTCAATACGAGTTGCACGTGGCGTCGGGCATAGAAAGCTTATATATAACACTCCCGCAGTATTGAGGTTTAATAGTTATACTTCGAAACTCCCCGTTTGTGGAAAAAAACATCGGAGCCGTATTTACAAACAACGTCGACTTACTTTATACACCAATCGTAGTTTCATTTAACTAATAACGGATGATGTGGTATGCCATTTGGAAAGTATTTGTAATGGGTTAAATGTGCTTGTAACCCCACTATAATTATATCAAACGTATACAAATACATATACTAGCACCGTATCAGATTTTACTCCGAAATGTTTACAAACTACCTAAATTAAAGGTTAATTAGGATTATTGATGTGACTAACATTGTTCATTTTACAATTTCAATGCTCAAAACGGCATTAAAAGTGTTTTATTGTAGTAAACGAGCTCGTTTACATGCAGTATAACCATGAATCAATCGCACAGAAAGCGCATACATCAAAGGCGTAGAGACAACTAATCCGTTTGCAAAACCGCAAGCGGTCTGCAAAGACGTTAGCAGTCGTAACTATGAAGCTAATCACCCACCGCCTGTCTTCATGCCTCCAACATACTGTAATTCATCAACTGGTTCCAAACGTCAAGCACTTCAATGGACAATGTTTGTTTTTAGAAACCCGACATTTGTAAGTAAGTGTAACAATACACAACTGAAAAACGGCATGTAATGCAATAGTTTGTTGTAAGTATCAAAAAAATAACATACAATTACTCCAACTTGCCTGAAATAAACATTCACCGTGTGTTTATAGGTCTAAGAATATAGTTTTGCATACAGTGGTCGTATTGTTAAAGATTGTAAATCAGTTGCATACAATTTAAGTCTGCAACTGAAATTACGCTGGTACTGATTGTACTAGAAACTATATTTTTAAAACGGAACGTTCGTTTTTAAATTGTATATACGGACACACATTATGCCCACTAGAAGCAGGTTATTACGTCACAACATCGCTGATCTGTTTCCTTTCGTTATTCAATTAACATATCCATTATTTTGCAAGTACACAATTTAGTTAACCTAATTGACATCCAAATCTTAGTATAGGAGCGGTTTAACTGTCTGTTAGAAATACATCACATGACTTGAAATCCGCAATTATTATGATGGTCTCTGTTTTAGGAAGGATGAATACCAGGCGCGTAAAAGAATCACATGCGTAGTTTGATTCGTGGATAGAATAAGGCAATCGTGCACAAATAATATTCCAATATCCGTTTTCATCATGTTATAATCTATTTATCGAGCAAAAGTACAACCATTTATATTGGATTATTTTAAGATCATATAGATATTTTTTAGATATACACGATGTGAACAGATATATTTGGGAAATTGGTATCTAATTTCTCATATGATATCATATGATCGAGAACAATTAAAAGGTAATGCCACTGATCTACATCTAGTTATTGCCTTTTTACATAGTATATGTCTTTATACTTAGTTGTTATTTTTGGTTTTAAGGCTTATCGCAATATTTATAATTTTTCAAGTCTACCTTACATGACTGAGAAAATAAATGTAACATGAACTTTATTTGTTTCAGGAATCATGTTATTTTAAATAGATACCTTTGATTTTAAATTCTGAATTTTATGTATTATAGTGTGAATACCTCGCATGATTTTGTTTGGAAATAATGTTAAAAAATGGTCCTAAAATGATATAATAGTATTGTTATTACATGCTAGGTAAAATATTTGTATGTATCTGTACGAGAGTAAAGATCAAACCATTTTGAATAGATGATCTTTTTTGCGCTTGTGCAGCCAGCGCAGAAGGTTCCTTATATTTACCATTTGAGATGTCTTAATGAATTTATCCCTACTGGGAACTCACTGACTGTTGTTTTTCATCTTCGGTTCGGTTACAGCACATAAATGGTCTTAAAGTTATTAAGCTAATGGCTGGAGAAGAAATATGATTTCAAAACAAACCCTTGGGATATACATACAGGAATTGCATTACGGAAGAAGCATGCCTTGTGTTTCAACATGAACAGCATAATATTCATGCAACTATTTATCTCCTATAAACATCGTAGTAATTATACAATTTATCCCTTGGTGATGCACCTGGAAATTTATATTGTTTCACTTTCTTTGTATTTAATGCAAAAATAATGGTATTTCCAAATATGATCAGATAAAGCAAGGTACCACGTTATATAACAAACAGGCTCGTTCGCCGGTTACTTATGTTCAAACATAAACAACATAATACTCATGCAACTTTTGATCTCTTTTAAACATCGTAGTAATTATACCATTTATCCCTCGGTGATGCACCTGGAGTTTCATATTGTTTCACTTACTTTGTATTTAAGCCAAAAATAATGGTATTTCCAAATATGATCAGATAAAGCAAGGACCCACGTTATATAACAAACAGGTTCGTTCGCCGGTAGCTTATGTATGTTCAAACACGAACAAATACGAGTCTTAAACGCATTAAACGTATTTACACGTAGATTCCGATGACAAGCACAAATGTGGATAATGGCGTTTCAAACAACAAGATGGCAGATATGCAAAATATATTGAACGTTTGAATACTAAAAGAGTCTAATCAGAACATTTTTCATTGTGAAGCTGTGTGTCCATGGGACACAAAGTTCGTATACTTCCATCAGTAATATTCAAATTAACCATCAATATGTATTTATATAAAAAAAAAAGTATCTAAAATACACCGAACTTGTGTTAGTTCTCGAGGTCGGGAATTCGATTGTATGTATTAATGCATGAAACGCAGTATGTACCACGAATAACACCACACATATGTTAGGGACATCCATTTACAAACTAAACTTCACGCATTCGAAATGCGCAGACTATCGTCAATATATACTCATACAATTAATCATACTTTGAATTGCTCAAAAAGGCTACCTGTTAACCACTTTTCCACTTTACAACTTGCGGTTCACAGTTGAATACTTTGGCGTGTTACTTAATTTGCATAAAACAACTCAAAATATTATACTTGATTACTTTACTAACATATAACCATTGATTTTTCCAACATTGTTGCATCACTTGCACTGATAATTGGAATTGTTCAAGAAGTGCTTACAGCAATCGTAATATGTGTTTTCACTTAGTCAATGAAACCTTTCATCTGCCAACGTAGATAACGTTTTATTTTGAGAAGTCACTCCTGAAGTTAAATGATTGCGATGTTTGCTTTCGAGCCAGAGGGACATGTGTTCACTGGTTATTTCGTTAGCAATGACATGTATCTTATCGAATTAGATTGTCCTATGGTTAATTGCACTATATATCGTTGACTGCAAAACAACGATTGATGTCAAACACATTAACTACCATTTCATGCGACAAAACAACAATTACGAATATGTTCCATATAACTGTTGTGATTGCAAACTGTAAGTTCCATTAGGCGCTTTTCAAGTGCATTATCACCACTTGTCTGGATACCTTTTCACCTGGTGAAAGCATGGTATTTAAATGAATGCACTTGGCACATTTTTCCTTAATAAGGATATTGAAAAGCTTTCAAAAACACTCTCTCAAATTGCTAATGATACATCTCTTGTGTCAAACTCGGGTCATCATAAGGTCATGATATCATCAATGGTAGATAAGATACAGTAAGGCCTAACATTGTGACTGCAAGAACATAATGTAAGGCTATGGCAGAGGAATATTCCGAGAACGAGAGATTATACAATGTCTTACTGATGTGATGGATATGGTATAATCCTTGGTCACGAGCGCAATCCCCACTCAAGGATAGTTCTAGTGATCTTTGCTAAGATACCGAATACTGGCTTTTCCCAGGGAACTCACTCGAGAGTATTTCTGCTGTTTAAGTTGCAATAAAACATTGTTTGCAACCAATATTGTGCTGTGCAGCTTCATGATATTCAAAATTAACAGAAAACAGTTTCTGAGTGTATTTAGACATGTTCCTATGTTACACGTCCATTACAGGTGTATGTACATGTTTATAATTAATTAAACACGTTAATTTAAAATTGAAGACACGAAATGAACGTATGTGTTTTGCGGCATACATTGGATTGAGAAAATAAACAAACAAATACAAACAATGATTAAATTACAGAGACTGCATTTGGAATATTGCTTTATTACTTTCTATTGTATAAACTATTTATTCGCATAATGCAATGCCGATTTGATCAAATATTTCTGAGCCTTTGCAATGTCTGGATGTATGGACCTGATGGGACATACCGAATGCAACTACGAAGCATTGGTTCATATGAGTAATGCGTGAGGTTGTGTTTGTAAGGCAAGTTTACGATGGTGTTTATATTAAAAAACAAATGCAATACTACATTTTGGGCCGCATTGGAACGCCACAATTTTGGCAAAATTTTGTTTTTTATTAAGTTTTAATTGTATAGTTCTTGTTTTTATGGAGTTCTTATATATGTGCAATGAGTTATTGTTAGTGTTATTACGCGCCAGACTTTACGTGGGTTTATAAATTAATTTAGTACATAACATGATGGAAATTTCGTTATTCATATTGCGATCCTGTTCAATTGTTCTCGTTGCTAGACTATCAACGTTATGACTACAATGTCATTGTAAATCAATATTATATACATATATTTATGTCATAAATAGCCGAGACATAATCAACCATTAACGATTTTGGTTTCATGGCAGTCTGCACAATTATAAGACAATAAAACAGTCTAAATATGTATTTATATATGGAGTCCTTGTATGCAGTGTGTTCGTGATTACGAGCATTTTCGATTGTTTTTAGTATGTACTGTATTACTACATTATAATAATAAACATATTAATAAAATGCAAGATTCTGCAATTATTAATGCGATTTATTTATATTGTATATGGATGTGTTGCCATTGAAAGGTGCTCATACAAAAAGTTTTACCTGTTATAGTATAAAATAAAATAACCTAAATGGCTTGAAATACCAATATATTTGATAGTACATTAATGATAATTTAACACTATGGTGCATCATAATTATTGAGCAATTGTAACAATTTATTCACAACATTAAGCAGACCGGGTAATAACCTGTCTCAAACCGGGAAATATGTCGTCGAAACGTGTTGTTCCCTTGGGAAACTTAAATATTTTTGTCGCCAATGCAATTAATGTATACCAAATAACGATAAAGTGTGATTTAAGAAAAACATACAGATCTTAAGGTATCTAAAATACACTGAGCTTGTGGTAATTATATCAATCTGCTTTACAATCATGTCTATTACTCCATAGTACGTACGTAGTACCAGGAAATACCACTGAACACATATATTTTGTACAATACATCGACTTGCATACTTTTCCAGAAATATATAATGTCATTGTATTTTCTTATGCGTTGCCTGATTTTCATCTAACAATTAAATATTCTAGAAAGTAACCTAACGTGTACTTAAACATGGACTTGTATAGTAGGTATAACGTCACTTATACATAACAATTGAATTGTCGTGTAGGCCACCACACTTGGCAAATCTTCAGATAGTAAAGAATACTGTGAAATATCACATGATACAGGCGACTATCCGGATAATTACGAAACTATTTTCTGTTTTATTTACCCGTATCATAACAGCACATAACATATAATGCAAAGCTGGTATCATAACAGAGAACAAAGAGTGACAAATCTTACGAAAACAATAACAGATAACTAACTTGGTCGAATGTATTATAACTTGGTCGAATGTATTATACATGTACATGCTAGAACACTTTTTAAGATAATCATGTTTTGTACGGTATATTAATTTGAATGTATGTATATCGTCCGTGCGCTATACATAAGGAATTTTCTTGACTGTTAAAAGACAACAATTTGCAAATATTATGATTTAGTTATGTATTTATTTATTGCGCTAAATTGTTATTAATAATATATAATATTAATTTTTACATGGTACATCATTCTTAATACTCATTTCTGGTGACCAATGAACGCACGGAGGTCGTCAGTATCTCATCAGCGGACGCAGATCAACACATGAATTCACAGAAATAAACTCTTGAAGTATATACCAACTATGCTCTTGTACTTGAAGACCTTTGCATGTTCGTAAGCTTCACATGTAGTTTTGACTGCGTGTACCTTATCGAATGTTTGAAGAGTGTGCATGAGTACAACCAATTTAAATGGTTAACTGCAATCAGCCGAATAGCTACTAGACGAATTGACTACCACCAATTGCGGTACAACACATATACAGAGTTCGTTTAATGTGAACGTGCTTTCCACGTTTTCATAGCCATCGGTGAGTTTTATACGGCGTTTTTCAAATGCATTAATGCAGTATCACCTCTTTCCTGAGTCCATTTCCATCTGGTGAAATTAGTGTATTGGAATGGATGATCTTGGCAGATGTATAATCAGTAATAATGGATTCATAGGGCTATTAAGAGATTACATCAACTCCCAACCAAAAGGCTTGTGATTTGTCTAATGTTACAAAACTTTGTAATAAAATGTAATTTAACAAAAATATATTTTGAACATTAAAATCAATGTCAATTCTTTTTCTCGGCAAGTTTCGGCGTCAATTAATCAGATTATATTCAATAAATCAACAATCTGCCATATCCAGAAAGAACCAATAACATCGTTCAATAATGACAAGCAATTTCAGAATAGTTATTATGTATTGCATTCTTCACGCAACTCACATGCTTTCTGCTTGATTTATTCTACATAAAGCACTAAATGAAATGACAGGACTTCTATAAAATAGTACTATTTTGAAATACGCAGATTTCTACCTACACATATGACCTTTCCTAAATCCAAATCGATATCAATAAAATGTAATTGTTTTAGTTTAACCCGAAACTCAGACATATTAGGCAAACGCAATCGGAACGCCATTTTGAACTTCTCGTCATAAAGAAGGACATATCAAGTTTCTTTTGCCACAAGGATATATGATCCAATGGCATCGGGGACCTATACGTTTTTTTGGTTGCCCAGAAAAGGCTCTAAACAAGCACATATTTCACTATTGTCTTCAAACAAAGGAGGGAAGATTTAAAAAAAATAATCATGACAGTTTCTTCACAACTCGAACATGGTCGCTTTTTTGGAATTTGCTTCAGGTTTTATATGCTTTTATAAAGAAATTCCTCAAATATTGCCTATCCGAATTTTCGATTTTATTTGAATTTGTGTAATCATGAAAAAAAATAATACATTCGTAACACTTGTTTTATCAATTCTTGAGTTCTGAAAGCATGGTCTGCCTTTTTTGACAATTTTAAACCTCATTAATTCTGAAAATACGAGAACATCGATATGATTTCGATTTGTTTTTATAGTTATTTGATTGTAACACAAATCATTAAAGATGTACATAATGTTGGCATTAATTGTCCATATATTTTCTGCACTTGTAACCGTTAACACTATATATTTAAAAAGTAAACATTAATGTGTCCTGCTGGCGAAGAAAACCCATAAACTGTGTCGGGTCTATCGGTGTATTCGGCAAGAGAGAGAAATATATGACTGCAATTAATTAAATTCAGAACTAAATGATTATAGGCAGAAACTATTCGAGCAAAATACAGACATATGACAGGTTTTCTTTGTATGTGATTGTTCTCTTATTTAATTGATCTGAACACATATTATTGTATTTTTGGTGCCGTTTTAAAGAATTCGTGCAACGTAGTATCGTCGCCGTTCATTTTTTTTGTATTATAACAGATACATTTCAGACTTGTCAACACTGCTCAGTTAAAAACGATTGTTATTAAATTTATTCGGATTTACCTAAAAACAAATTAAGCAAAGTGTTGTACCGTCTGCAATGAATATTCATTTAACAGTTTGTATATTATATGCTCGCTCGGTTTTTGTTAGAGTTATTACGTGATCAGTGTTAAGTTTTATAACAGAACTCTATTGAAAGAATTGTGTGTGACAATTTATTAAGTCTGCAAACATCTTGTGTTTGTTCATAATTAATTCTTCTTTCGCTTGCTATATGTGACAAACACATTACATATTTAAAATTTGCGCATGAGTCCATAGTTAGAAACACCGAATTTCAGCTACGGTCGTGTGCATATCATTTGCAAAAGTAGATGAACGTGTATTTAATGAAGTAAATATCGTGAAGTATAAAACAACGTATGTTTATGAACCAAATGACATTTGAAATTTACTAATGTGTCCTCGTATTTTGTATTTCATGTAAATGTATCGCTTATGGTGTCTAAATAATGTTATCCCTGCAGATAACTGACTCACCGTTGTGGTTCTTTTGTGTGATAGTTAAAGCACTCAAACATTTCTAAACATATTACGCTAATGGCTGGAGAAAAAACATGATTTAAAAACAACCCCGTGGGGTACACGTAAATCAATTGCGATATGGTAGAAGGAGAATAAGTTATGCGTATCAAGATGAACAACATTCTACTCGTACAATATTTAAACTTCGTGATCACAAGTATTTGATCATTTCTAATGATATACTAAAATGTGAACTAAGCTTATTTTGACAGCAATATCCCTTCTTCAAGATATACGAAAAAAATACTGCAAAAGGGAACTGATAAATAAATCTGTGGATAATTCGTGTAGAAGTTATTTAGATTGTTTTTCAAACTGAACATACTAGAAATATAACAAACCAGTGAGTGCCTCATCGCATACTAGTGACTGACCAGTCAGCCCAAAAACGTTGATAGGCCGAAGCCGAAGGTTTTCATAATAATTCGTATAATTACAGAAATGAAATAACATATCAAGATTTTGTATTTTAATCTCTTGTTTAATTGTTACTTTCTTTTCCTAAAATATCCTGTTTAGCACCTCAATTAATGTACGTCGAGTGTAATTATTGTACAAGGTTAATGCTGATTCAAATTTATAAGAATTTTTCAGAATGTATTCTTAAGAAAAGTCTTTGCGTTAACTCGCTATCCGTTAAATGCCGATCTATTCCCATTTCGTGCATACATACTATATACATATATTAGGATACATACTATATTCCTTATATCATTTTTACAACATAATTTACATCGAAAGAAGCTTATGTCTATAATGTTACCGTAACAATGCAATAAGCTTTATCAATTTTGTTGAACTTCTTCGAGTGTTCTGATTATAAACTCGTTGCTGTTCGTTTGTGCCCTTTTGTGGAAACGAATATTTCTGGTTTAAATTCATAAGAGTCTCGTTTTTTTAATCACTATAATTAAATGGCTGTTTTATATTTATTTATTTGAAACAAGTTTACTTATTTGAAACTTAACTTTTCCTATTTAATTTGTCTCAAGGTAAACATACACCACACATCTTTGTCAGTTTGTCTTTTAAAAGCTTTATTGAGGTTTCTTCATGATTTACACGGTGATTGTCAGAATGTTAAAACAATACGATGCTTTGTCTCTAAAGCTTCTTAATAAAGACGATATGAAGATTATACTCATTGAGGTTTCATTTAGTTTAAACATAGTTTATTTCACGAACAAACATAATATACATTTGCATATAATATACAGTTACAAATGAGTCACGTTGTTCCAAAAAATGATTAGAACGAAAGATCAAGTACTTATAAAGTTCTTCTCCATACGCAGTAATTGCAAGCAAGTGTGTAACATTTCTTAATGAAGCAGACATGCATTTAAACAGTACAATTTATAAAAAATAATACAACAATTGACGTAAATGCACGTTATCTAGAAAGAAAGAGTAGGTTCATCAAGGTTGATGAAATAGATGTGAAGACACATCAGACAGAAGAAAAGACAAAGCGAAACTGTTGAAAGAAAAAAGGGACATGACAGACAGCTAGGTATCAAAACGTGTACTACATTTCATGTACAAATGAACTGCATCGAAGATAATCGTGTTTTTCCCCAAGTCAAGACTTTCATCACCAAATAATATATGTGGTATTGTTGGGGAGGTATAAGGAGCAATTGTGCTGACAAGAACTTCTCTTTGGTGTGTAAATCGTTGATATTCTAAGAAATAATGAGAAACCGATTCGATTGCACCACAAGTACACAAGGGTAAAAGTATAATATTGCACTTAAATATATGTTGATTAAGTGAAGTACTTTTAGTTCTGAGTTTTAAGTGAAGCATTTGTTGGCGCCTTTCATTAGAATTATATAATACATTTGGTTTCGGTATATCTATATTTAGAAGATGTTTAAAAGAAGTAAGAGAGACGGCATTTCTAGCATCTAGAGGGAGCTTGTTTTATTCCGTAATGGCTGATGATACAAAGGAATTAGAGTATGTTGCTGTGCGGTTCGTCACATTTCTGATGTTGTCTCCATTTCGTACTGGGTAGGGGTTATTAGTTCCGACTGTGTCCGGTACAATAGATTTAAGGTAAATAGGCGTAAGATTTGTTGTAATTTTATACATGAGAACAAGTTTATGTTTTCGGCGCCGAGTATTAAATGTTTCCCACCCAACCTCTCTGTAGAGCTCAGTAATCGAGACAAGTTTGGTACAACCTGATACAATTCTTGCTGCTTCTATTTGAACTTTTTCTAGTCATCTTTTTCATAATTACAGCAATAATCGAAAACTACGTCGGAATATTCAATTATTGGTCGTATGAACGAACAATATATAATGTAAAATGCTTTCCGATCGAGAGTATGTTTGAGGCAGCAAATATGTATTCGTTTCCTAGCTTTGTCCTTTGTGTGTGCTTTATGTTCGTGCCATGAGTAGTCGTTTGCTTTACACATTTCCTAAATGTGTATGGACTTTCACTTCTGAAATAGGTGTGTTTTGCATACTTAAAGTTGAATGGTTTGTTAAAATTAGTTTTCGGGAAATGAATAACGACTTTGACTTTGCTGGATCAAATTTAACAAACCACTGATCAGCCCAGGAATTAATTCGTTCACAATCAGCTTGCATAAGAGCCGCTGTTTCAACAGGATAATTTACAACCATATACAGGATAGTATTATCTGCGAAGAGGTTGACGCGCGAACGTATATTAGAAACAATATAATGTATGTAAATTAGGAACATCAGGGTACCGAGAATAGAATCCTGGGAGACTCCGGTCGATATATTAGCAAAATGCGATTCGGTGCCTGGAAGTACAACTTTGTGATCTATATTCGATAGGAAGTTACTTATTCGTTTCAATAAGTTTCCATCAGATTGGAGCTTATATAGCAGTCCCTCATGCCAGACTTTGACGAAGGCCTTACTTATGTCAAACGAAACGACCCTAACCTCGAGTCCGTTGTCAAGGGTTTTACAAAATATGTCATAAATATAAGCCATTGGCTCACGGCTGAATCATCCTAGGTAAAGACAGACTGATATAATGTAAAAAACGAGTTACTTCGAAGAAAATTAAAAATATGTTTATAAAGGATTCTTTCGAAAACCTTTTCAAGAGTATTAAGGAGAGATATTGGTCGGTTGTTAGACGCTAATGACGGGTCGCCCTTTTTAAATACTGCACGCACATTTGCAATTTTCCAAGCATCTGGCATATTACATTGAGTCAAATTTGCATTAAAGAGATTACAAATTTAGATTTTTAACTGTTGCGTAGATTAACGTAAGATTCGATTGTCAATCCAATCAGGACCAGACGCTTCACCCAATTAAAGGTTTTTAAAGGCGTCAACTACTTCGTCGGGCGTTATGGAAACAGACTGAATGATATATACACAAGAGTTATGGCTTTCTGGTACGTCTCCATTGGAGTCATCAATTTCTGACTGCATAGTGAATTACGCATTCAGTATGTTTGCCTTAAACATACAAATACAATGAAGATTGTTTAATTCTTCATTGGGCATATTTATATATTGTTTGGATTCGTTTCCATTCAAATGTGCTTATAACAAGAGTTTTCTTGTTTAAGTATGAATCACACGAAAATACATGATCTGAAATAACAAAACATGTGATAATACATAAATAATGAATTAAATAATAAATTTGCATACAAAGCATAAGCAGACCGGTTAATAAGCTGTCTTAAACCGGACAATATGTTGTCGAAAAGTGTTGTAACCTGGATCAACTTAAGAACGTTTTAACGCCAATGAAATATACAAAGTAAAAAAAAATTATGATTAAAGACAAAAATACAGATTTTCATTATCAACAATTCACTAAAAGTGTATTAATTGTAGAAGTCTGCTATGCAACCATGATTATTAGTGCATACAAATCCGCACAAGGAAATTACACTTCAAAAATATATTTTTTTAATCGACATACTTTGCCAGAAATATAAATTGTCGTATAGCGCAATGCAACTTTGAATTTTGTAATGCGTTGCCTGATATTTATCTAACCATTATTTATTCTAGAAAGTTCCAAATAATCAAGAATACTGTGAAATATCCATGATTCAGATGAATAAACAGATCCGAAACTATAATCTTTGTATTGACCCATATCTTTACATCACAGAAAAAAGCATGCTATGGTGTGCAAAGTTGATGTCATAACAAATAAACACAGATAGACACATTATACGAAAATAACCAATCAATTACTAATTTGGTGGAAAGTATTATACGTGTAAATGCTGTACAAATTCGTAATGGTTGACTGCAAACTGCCAAATGGTTGCTAGACAAATTTGCTACAACTCAATGCGGCTCAACACTTACACTGATTTCGTTTAATGAGAACGTCCCTTCAACGTTTTCATAGCCATCAGTGAGTTTTATGAGACGCTTTTCAATTGCATTAATGCATTATCACCTCTTGCCCAGGACTATTTTCATCTGGTGAATGTTTTGTATTGGAACGAATGCACTTGGCGAATGTTTACTCAGTTAAATTGGATTTATAAGGATATTGAGATCAATACAAATTATTTTTCTTTGCACAATTCGGCATCAAGTTACCATATTATATTCAATAATGCAACAAACTGCAATATCGAGAAAAAGTCAGTATCGTTGGGGAATATTTATAAGAAAACTCTTCAATAATATAAAGCTTTTATATAAAAGATAAAAAAATATATATCTTTAATACCCTGTTTTGCACGAAAAATGTATACATGTTTTTTCCAACTTAAGGTCAAAACGTTCTTTCTCGTTATGATGACTTAAAAACTCGTCTACTAAAAGAACATACTCTACTTAAATTATATACAATGCAATAAATGTGTATTAGTAAGAAAGTTAATGAATAATGATGTGTTAAGATTCCCTTATATTTGTCACCAATACCATGAATATCGTCAGGATGTTCTATTATTGTGCTATACTGTGCTAGCGGCTGCCTAGAGTGTAAAGCATTGTATAAACACAACGTCAATTTGCACAAATAACAAACAACAGCTAATAATGTGAGAAAAACAAGCTATGATGTCTGGATAGTTCAGAATTTATTCTTCAGACACGTCTTGCGTGCACCCGATACCCGTTAACTATCTCGATGCCGCTCTATTCCCATTGCGTGCAGACATACTATATAATTATATATGGATGCAAAACATATTCCTTGTAACATTCTTGGCAACATAATTTGAAGCAAGAAAGCTTTCGTCTATAATATTTCAACGCAATAAGCTGGACCCATTTTTCAACTTGAGTGTTCAGATTATAAACTCGTTGCAGTTTCTTTGTGCTCTGTTGTGGACGAATACTGATCGATTGCTTTACTAGTTAACGTTGTTCACATTTGATAAACATGTTATTTTTTATAACTCATATATAATAAATTGTTATAAAACTTAGGATGTGTGATTGAAGCTTCTTTTGAAAACATCCACTTCTAATGCTAAATGACAGGTGAGGCTTTGTCAGAGACATATAAATAACAAAATGAACATACAATTTGGTCTATATCAAATAAATTAAAAGTTAAATAAAACACACTAGTGAACATGGCTATAATGTGTCAGTAAATGTGGGATTGATAAAAACATGATAGCCATATATGACTTATGAAAAGGCACTGATTCGAAATTTGTTTTATCACCAGTATAATTGATGCCCTTTGCAATATGCACACACACGAATGCTGCACATGTTTGATAACTGTTCACTATATACTCATTTGAAAGATGATCAACTGATTCCTTTTTTCCTAGTTTTCACTGGATGTTTCACTTTAAACATTGATAAATAACAGCAATGTTTTGCAATTTATTGGTTTATGAAAACAACTAAACATATTCACGGTTATAATACTTCTGTTTAAGAAATAAATAATTGAAATAATTATATGTGTATTGGAATATATTTCCTAACCATTTCCTCCTCTTACTTATACTAATTTTATGGTGTCTGAAAGGTTCAAACCAGGCATTATAATCCTTCGATATTACCTAAATGAATGTAATCGAAATTCAATTATTATGTTCATTACTATGTGTATGATTAGTTTTGAAAATGTTTATTTAATGTATAACTGTAATGAGTCTAATTAAACAGTATGTTTTATGGATTGTAGGTAAAGGAAACGGCAATTATATATCATTTTGTTTATGAAGACCGCGTCATTGTTAAAATATATATATTAAATGTGAAGATTGAATATCGGTTTAATGTATTTTATACCAAAATCAGATAATAGTTTTTCGCTTCTACATTTACTTTTGCAGTTTGTTATGTCTCCAAGAATAATGTTTCTTGAATAAATGTATATTCATGCAAATAATCCATAAAACAATAAAACAATAAAATGTTACTTTCTATTATTCTTGAACACAGACCAAAACCTACGAACCGAATATTAACTATTAAAATTCGAATCGTATGTTCGCTAAGTTGCAATAAATAAATACATGACGATCTTTATTACTCGTTACTTAATAGTTTACTCATTATTTTGTTAAAATATATTGCAATACAAATCAATTGAATGTCAACTGAATGTAATGCTAAGTAAATTATATGCGCTATACATCAAGTGCAATGTATGTCGTATATACCAGAACAGTAGGGTCGTCTGGTAAACTGTGTAACAAATTATGCGTTGGGTGATTCTTGTCTGGAGCTAATCAATAATGTTACAACCTACAAGCCAATGCGAGCACATGTCATGTCAACAATGATTTAACTCATTAGTCAGACATAACGTTTGCATTCCGAAATGTATGAATGATAATTTTAATCAAAAAATAAAATGTATATTTAGCTTGTGTATTTCCATCCACTTAAATCACACACGCAATGCGAATTATAACAATGTTTTTATGAAGAAAATAAGCAATACGCTTCTAATTAGTTTGTTTTTGTATTTGTTAACCACTTTACTGAATTTCTCAAACACATTTCAGAACAACTTTTGTACATGAAATGTGTCCTCAGGCGTACTGCAATATCAAATCAGCAACACTACAAGTACAATCCCCTGCAGGAATTGCATGATATTTCGACCGCAATAAACTTGAAAGAGTTATTAGAAAAACCCACCCTTAAAGTTATTACATACAATCTTAGTATTTGCCTAACAAAAATATAAACACGTTGATAAATAAAAAACTAGAATAAAGCTCAGAAGAAGTAGCGTCAGAATCATCACCGAGTTATATACCGTTGCAAATGATTTTCGTTTGTACAGTCAAACATTCATTCATGAAAACAAGACATTTACACTGTTGTGAAATATCAATTTTGTGTGCGGATAAGTTAACACTACCCATAGATACATTGTGTTTTATTCTGAAAACACTACGAGCTACGTAACGGTATCTTACAGATTAAGTGTTATCTTACAGCTGCAACTCTCTCAATGTGTTTTGAAGCGTACGAGTATAGAGATAATTTTATAGTAACTTATTGACAATAATTTCACAACTGTTTCATATGTATACATGTTTTACATTAACATGTGTTCTTGAATGTAATAACAAGACACCTTCAATACTTGGTAAGATGTAAAGCAGACACGCATTGTTCCAAAAAGAACCACATTACCGAGTCACAACAACACTGGTCTGTTTTCCTTTGGTAATTCAATTGACGGATCCATTATTTTGTCAGCACAATGCGTTGTTTCGCTTTATCTTCCCTAAATACGGGACCTGTAATGTGGTGTTAAGTATGCCTTATTGATATCCAAATCCCACTATAGGTGCTTCAACACTCCCTGTTATACATACATCACCTTACTTGCTATCAGCAATCAAAATGATGATCTATGGTTAAGGAAGAATGCAAAAAAGCAGAGTGAGTGCGTTTGACGACGAATTTGAATCGGTCATTACTTGTTATGTGGCCATCTTTTTAGTATGCAACAAAGTATTTGGATCAATAGATAAAACATGACAATTTTTCGCAAATAATATAGCAATTTCATTAACTGTGATACAATCGTTAATACACATAACCTAAGCAAGTAAAAATGCAAACCTGTTTATTAGGTTATAAGTGGATAGAGATGTGGACTGATGATCTTGGGTTATGATGGATATATTCACATAGCCTGAATTTCTCATATTATATAATTGATGAGCTTTAAAATATGACTTTCAGAGCTGCGAGTTTCTTAGTTGTTCTTTTGGTTTTAAGACTTATTGCATAACATATTTTTGAATTGTACCTTTTTCCTTAAAGATGATGTTATGTTGCTCTGATAGAAGGTTAGTCATTAGTTTTGATATGGATGCGTAGTTACATTATAGCAATTTCGGTAATAAATACAATGTTCCGTCAAATAGATAATTAGATATTCTCTTTAAAAAAAACAATACAGAGTTTTTTTACATGTTCTTCAATGTAAGTTTGTTTAAATTGAATACTTAACATATAGCTTACACATTCTAATAAATTCTGTAAAATATAATAAACAGTGCAAATGGGATAGTTGACCAAACAACTTTGATATGCTGGTGCCTTACATCCAGGTAGTGGAGAGACAGGGTGTACAATTATTTAGCCGTGACTATCAATCTATTACATAAAAACAATTCCAATGTGCCTCCTGATAGTTGGTATGAGTTTGGTGGAATGCAATACATGTGCGTGTGCTTACCATTAAAAAGGATGAATTTGAAAGGTATTTTAAACGACGAACAAACTCATTGTTCGTCATTGTGATTAATTAAATGACTTCATTTGATATTTTAGTGTTGTTTTCAGCCATTTTGCTTGTGCTTATTTCCGTAATGAAGCAAGAAACTTTTAAAGACAAAGATGGGATTAATAGATTACCAGGTAAGTGTCGAACACTGATAAGTTGATTTGCTTGCTATAATCTTATTTGCTCGCTAAGCATCGTTAAATAAACATTACTATATTGAAAACTTACATAGTAATCTCTTAACGTTATTGTATTGGTGCGAATTTTCTATTTGAAAGATTACGACGAACATAACTTACCAATATTTGGCTTCTTGTTTCATCCATGGTTGCGTATAAAGTATACATTATACATATACACTAATCCCTGGTCAAAACAGTAATTGCTATTGTTAATGTTAATTTTCAGTCGGTCGCTAGGTAACACAATTGCCCTTGTAGTAAACAACCTACCAGGGAGTTTAACCACACGCCTTCATTGTCGTTTTGTGCTCTTAACCCGACTGGCAAAATAAACCAGTCAGATCTCGTGGGACTACAACTACTAATGGTGTCATGTCTACAACACTAACACGGTTTGTTTCTAACGGACATTGGAATCTTAAAAGTCAGAAAGACACATATAATTTGGGCATCGTTTCGTAACAACTTAATACAAGTTTTACAATATATAAAGTGCAATAAAATCACACAGGCTCATTTGTTTGATAACGAGACGTCTTAAAAAGATGTTGGAGGGCTAAGTGGGTGACTTCTTTTTCAATCAATTAGGCAACATATCTAGTGAAATATCATTAAATTGTCTAAACGATCCGTATCGGTAAAACAAATCAAACGATAGTTTATTATCGTATAAGTCAATAATTATGATGAAACAATATGAAATGTCACTAAATATTTTCTCAGTAGAAACAGTCATAGAGTTGCACAATACAATATATGGATGCTGCAACAGCACTTTAGAACCCTGGGGGCCGTTTATGATTTCATTTGAATACGTGGAAATCAAGAAATGCTTGGTGATCATTCATTGCGTACATTCTGAATGAAATGAGATTAATAAGGATTGCAAGTAACTAAAATATCAGTGCATTAAATCACATACAGTTACTTCATGTTGTGTGACGTCATTGTACAAAAGCGTATTGCGCTACGCTCTAGACTGAGCACAATAGCACAAAGGCAACATAAGCATGGGCGGCGAATCAATATTACAATGACATCATTAGCATGGGCGGCGCAGAGGCCCATCAAAGCGCAGACTTGTCAAGTCAAAAATGATGTATACACAGATGCTACGTCAAACAAGAGAAACATAAAATTCTAAACCAGTGTTTATGAGCACTAAAATAAGGGATAAACAATTCACATACGCATGAACTGCCTTAAAAAGACTAAACTCCGGGTACGATCTTAAACAGCCAATTGCGCCGTTATGAACATCGACAACATTCGACGATTGATCATTCATTTAATCACGTTTTTGGACTCGGCAAGTGAAAGGTATAATATATTTTCTAATTCCACGTTTAGTAAAGTACACATAATGGGGGCAATTGCATCATGCATATATGTCTTACTAATGTGATAACGTTTGTGTGTTAACGAAATGTGATGTTTCTGAGGGTATTATTCAAAATTACTTGTTATTTTGGAAAATATTTTTTTGCAAGTTTGCAGACATCTTATCTTGCCAGCAAATGTTGAGGTTTCTTCGCTTAAAGGCGTTTGTAGACGTATTTAACGTTTGTTTCTTTCTTTAAATCAAATACCATGTACCTGCAGTGAACAACCATGGGACCGCTGCTTTCCATGGGTGGCAACGATTTTCTAACAAGTTGGATGAAATTCAACATCGAATCGTGTGTCACTGTTGCCAAGTTTTCGCGCCATATCAGGAAATGGAAATGTTTCAACTCTCGCGTCTTATTGCCCTGATCATAAAATTTATATTTAAAAGCACATGTTTTTGCAGACAAACGTCATATATATCATTTCCGACTTTATTCAATTTGTTAAAAATAAATACAACGAATAACATAACTTACATTTGATATTTGCATAATTCTCGAATCATAGCATCCCATGTTTGTTTCGGAGAAAACATCAACTTTCACATCACCGTACGACTTAGGTTTACCCTGATGTGTAGGCCAGTATTGCTCGCACTTGTTCTACAATAATAATAAAAAGTTTCTCAAAGGTGAATATTTAACAAAATTGTTAAAGAATACTGCAAGTGCAAACACAAAATAACATACACATGTATTACAAAATAAATATGTGTATTGAATTCGCGTTTGCATACTTAACAACGGAAAGTAGTACTCAGTGAATGGCAATACCTTGTTTTCCTCCATACAGAGTGTAAGCATGACGACGATCGTTACATTTTGTTCCCAGATCATACGCCACATGTCATCAACAGTCGAAGCCAACGGTCCTTGACAGCCTATATAACCCCGGGTTGAATTAAAACCCTGCAAATAAACTGCAACTTTAGGATCTAATCAGGTAACTAGTGCATTAACGGACAATAACGACATAGATGACGTACATTTATTGCAATTAGACAAAATTCTCATATGTATACATTACTAAGCAATATTGTTATGACGTTGATTTAAACAATAGCCAAGGCAAATGGCTCAGTCCAAAGTCATACCAACACTCTGTGAAGAAAAGTACGTACCGGCAAATAATTAGCGTTGATATAATCTCCTTTAGCATCCTCACTGATCATGCTCAGTTTAACCCGAGAATGGTCATCTGAAAATATGTGTGTTTTTTCAAGAGAATCAAGAAATGCTTCAATTTAAAATATAATAAAATATCACAATTGTAGACTCGCGATAACCACAATAGTCCTTTCTGATTTTTGTTAAGGCACATTCATAATGGTTTCAGATTTTATAATCGCGACCACATTAACACATTTCACCTACATGGAACGATGTTAGGCAATCTGTTCTTCGACTTGTTCTCTTGTAGGTTTGCTGCGTTTGTAGGGTGGTTAGGGCTGCGAGATTCTAGTTCCTAAAAATGTTTTATATATGTACGTGGGTGATAAAAACTATTTAGTATACTATGCTTTGTAAATATAACTTATAGCAATTGAAAATTATTGCAAATCCGTAGTTACTTAAATTTAAAAACAGTTTTTGCATGAAGCGTCTTTTCCATGTGTTTTCTTGCGAGCTGTAGAATATGAACATTTACAACAAGTCATTCACAAGTACTTCTAAGCTACCAGTCAGAACAAGATAATTACGCGAAAAGTAATAATCCTAAACAGTACGCGCCATGCAAAAATCGCAAAGTTTGCGATAAACAAGAATCAACACAATTTCGTTGCGTTAAACAGAGCTCTATTGTGCGATTTCGTGAAAAATCTTTCATCTGCTCGACGATATATTTCACGTCTATGCAACTCTTAAGACATATTTTGTCACTCAACAAATCGTGATTTATGTCAATAAACACTATTATAGAAACATAATTAATAGCAAGAGGGTATAAGGCCCTATGTCGCTCAAAGGAATTGAATTGTTTTAATAAGCTTTGGCGATGTGTTGAAAACTACGTCAATTTATCATAAGACAAATAATCTGAGCAAGTTTCATGATGATTGGGCAAAGTATGTGGCATCTACAGTGTCCGCAAACATTCTACTTGATTAGACCCAGTTACCTAGTTTTGAAACCATGTTACCCACTTCCGAAAGGCTTTACCTTCAACTAAGATTCCACGTGAACAACTTTCTTCCGAACTTAGCAGGCATATCATTAGAAGCATTTTGTCACCAAATTGCACGAAGATTGGGCGATAACTTTGTGCACAAGGTTTATCTTTCATTTGACCTTGATTGAGTTTCAAACTAGAACTAGAAATCATTTGGACAACTATTCTCAACAAGTTGCATGAAAATTGGGCAGTTAATGTGTCATCTGGAGTGTAAACAAGTTTTTTCTTTACCTTGACGTTGTGAAGTAGTTTGTAATCCCCCCTGACACAGTTTTGATTTTTGCCGAGATATCATCTTGACATTTATTCTCATCAAGATTCACGAAGATTGAGCAATAAATGTGGCCCCAGAGAATTCACCAGCTTTACACTTGGAGAATTTTCTAATGCAACCCTTTTCAAACTTGATTATCTCAGTAATGTGTAAAGATTTTGATGTGAAATTGTACATGTGTTCATTTGACTACATTCTATGCAAGCTCACGATAAAATACTTCATCCGTGACGATTGTACGCTTTAGCACAAAGAGTAGGTATGGTTTCATCTTTTTGCGCGTGGAAATGGTTAAACGCTAAATATTTCAAATATAACTCCAATTTTATCATTCTAGGTGAGTTCTTACATCAGTTTAACATAAATTCAAAAACAATTTGGCTTGTATACTTATTCAGGAGCGAAAACGCGCAATTGGCATGTCGCAGGCCGGTCAGAAAGGAAGGTGTGTCAATATATGCGTTTTATTAATACTTAATTATAATAACGTTACACAAAACGTAAAATTATTATGCATCATAACTAGTTTAGATACAACTAATAAAAATTAAAGACGTATTTATGTTAAATTCAGACAGTTGTGCATTGTTTTTATGCCCCCGAAGGTGGGCATATAGTGATCGCACTGTCCGTCTGTCCGTCCGTCTGTCTGTCTGTATGTCATTCTGAAATTCCGTCACACTTTGCGTTAAGGTTTCGAAAAAAAATTCAAAGCGGCGCAGTAGGGGGCATTGTGTTTCTGACAAACACATCTCTTGTTGTTTATTTTTTTTCTAGGAACAGGCGGGTAAGCAGAAGACAACTTAGTCTGTGTGAATTAGAACAGGCCATTGTGGAAGAGTGGCGAAACATCCCTCAACGTTTTATTGTCAACTACATGGCTTCAATAAAACAGCGATGTGCACACGTTTTTAGAGCCATGGGAGGACGCACAAGGTATTAGCCTCTCGAATTTGTGATATTCGTGACTTTTCACATTTTTATTATTTTACGTTGTTAGATTGTGAGAATTTACTTTTGTAATCTTTTTTTTTAATTTGTTAAGTTATATACAGGTATTTTGTGTTGATCAATTTCAATTAAATGTACCGGAAGCATAAGTTTTGTGTTGAATTATTCTTTGTCCAAATTTCAACAAAATCCATTAACAAATTAAGAGATCTTTATTGAGCTGAGAACGTATTGCGTTAGAAAAAGTCTCCAAGTGTATATTAAATGTTACCTTGTTACCGAGCTGTTGACCATAGGTGACATAGTTTCTAAATCAGTAGAGATATTATTGGAACAACTATTCTTAGCAAGTCTCAGAAGATTGAGCAATAAATGTGACCTCCAGAGTGTAATTAAGCTTTATCTTAAACTATGATACCACGTGACCAAGTTTCGAACTTAGTGGACATATCATTAGAAGCATGTTGTCAACAAATTGAATAAAGATTGTGCTTTAACTTTAGCCACTAGAGAATTCACATAGTTTTTCTTTTAATTGGCATTGAGATCTAATAATTGACACCAATTCAATAAGTTTTCGTATTCAAATGAAAGTAATTCGGACAAATATTCTTAGCAAGTTTTATCAAGATAGGTCAGAGCATGTGGCCTCATGAGTTTGAACAAGCTTTTTCTTTAATTTGACGTTCCTGACACAGTTTTGATTTCTCCGAGATATCATAAGGGAAAATGTTCTGATTAAGATTTATGAATATTTAGCCATAAATGTGTCCTCCAGAGGGCTCACAAGCTTTTTGTTTTATTAAATTTGAACCGTATGACCTGGCTGTTTAACAGATGTGACCAAGTTTCAAATTTCAAAATTCAGTTACCAGTGTACCCATCCGTATATGTATACAGTTCCCAATGTATCCATAAGTATATGTATACACTTACAAAGTTTCAGATGATTGGGAACTTGGCCTAGACATTATTAGACATATTGTGTTCTTAAAAAGTTTTATGATTATTGGGAAAAACATGTGTCTTGTGGAGTGTTCACAGGGGTGCACAATATCGATATATGAAAAAATGCACCGCCCCTCGAGGAAATGTTGTACAGAATTAACCCATTTTCGAACTCATGGAGATATCATAAGAACAAATGATCTGCTTTAGTTTCGTGAAGATTGGGCAATATTATTTACTCTCTAGCGTGCTCACAATGTTTTCCTTCGGCCATATATGGAAAACTGCCCCATGACTTCCCTGTGCCCTGGCGGCAATTTTCTATCTCGGCCGAGATATTATCATGAAAAATGTTGTGAGCAAGTTGCATCATGATTGGGCAAATCATGTGACTTCTATAGTATTCCCAAGTGTTTGCTGACCTAGTGACCAATGTATTGGCCTCAAATGATACAGTTGTGAACTCGTAAGATTGAGCCGTAACTGTTGCCTCTAAGGCGTTCGTAAAGTAAATGTTGACGACGCATGACGGACGACGGACAAACGGTGAAAAAACAAGCTCATCTTGGGTACGTTGTGCGAAGATGAGCTTAAAATAAACATTTGTTTAACCTCATATTCTGCAGAGAAAAGCAGGTTGGAATCTTTCTTCAAGTAGGTCAAGTAATTGCTGAATTAAAGTAGACGAACTGGCCTGCAAGAAGCATACATAACAGAAGTCCATTTCAATAGACACTGTAGAAAAATAGAACAATATACAACGTGTTTTAAGTATGATCAATTTGATTTGAAACACACCATTGTTAAACATTTACAATGTGTTTATTGTACTATAAATGACTGTGTGATTAAATCATTGTTCAATTATCCACTGCAATATGTTTACCTGTGTTTAACTTTCTTCTCCTTTGCATAATGTACATTCATCTTTGCACTAAAATATAACATGAAAATAGGACCATGGTTGCCCTTTAGCGCTCACCTGAGTTCACAGACGCAAATTGTTGAAGACTTGACCAGAAGTTCTAGGTTACAAGGTTTTACTTAGATTTATCCTGGTGACCTTTTTTCACGCTCATGATCCAAAATTTTAACTCGGCCTGGATGAAGTCAAGATAAACATTCTGACCAAGTTTCATCAAGACTAAGTCATAAATGTGGCATATAGAGAGAAAACTTAGATTTGACCTGCTGACCTAGTTTGAAGACGCATGTGACCCATGAACTCGTTCTAGATATTGTCCAGATAAATATTCTGACCAGGTTAAATAAAGATTGGATGATAAGTGTGGCCCCTAGAGTGGTAACGAGCTAAAATTGTACGATGCACCACATACACCGCACATCTCACAACGCCGGACGCCATACATAGGGTGATCACAATAGCTTACCTTGAGCAGTTTGTGCTCAGGTGCGCTAAAAAAAAGAAACATCAACAGAAAGCTTTATTTAAATTGAATGATGTGCACAATTTAAGGAAGTTTCTTGTAAAAAAGGTATAAGCAACTGATCTGACGAACAATCACTATTTTGTTAACAGTAAGAATGAACCAATTTACTAAGAAGAAATAATTGCAATTTCTAGAATAAAAGACGTCAATTTTATTGTTTTTTAAAGGTATAACCGACTATGATTATAGTAAAATATGTAAATGCTGTCAGATAAAGTTAATAAAAAGTAAACATTCTTCGGAAATAGAGTTTCAAATCGTTTAAACCTGTACACCTTAAACATTTCACATACGTTGGCTGTTTGATCATTTTGCGACGAAGGGAAACTATGACAATAACAACGACGACGATGACTGCAGCTGTAACACCTGTGGTTACACCAACAATCATTCCAACATTCGACGCTTTAGTGACCGAATCAACACTTAAGACTGAAACGAAATCAAGGTTAACCAATTCTTGCGCAACAAAATTGGCATAATTATGTACAATCCAAAACGCCATAATTACTCTTTTCTTTGCATTATACATATCGAACCTGCTCAGAAACAGACGTCACTGACGATATTTAATTGCATACAAATTTAGTTTGCATGTGACATTTAAAATAAAACCGGTTTGGAAGTTTAGTTTTCTTGTTAAATCAGAGAAAATTTACAGTGAAATTATGCAAAAATAGTAAAGATATAGAACAATATATTATAGCAAGCCTACTTACCAGCTGTAGTGCTATAAGGTCCGTAGTCTTGACTCAATAAGCAGCCTCCACTGGTGCACACCACCACCACAAATCTACAATGCCCATGAAACCTTACTAACGTAAACTTATCACACTAGTATTAGTGTTATTACATTAGTTAGACAATAATATACAGAAGACCTGGGCTTATTATAGATATTCGGCCCCGCCCTTGCATATGTTTATCAATTTTGGAATATTGACAAATTAGAAGTAAAATCTTCACTTGCATATATAATTGTGTCATTTAAATTGATTATACTATAAAACTATATGTTTTTTTTTTTAAATCCTCAAAAAATGAAACTGTGTCCATTTGTGCATGAACACAGTTTAAACATTTAGTTTAAAAATTTTGGCATCGAATACTTATATCGGTATTCGAATATTCGCAAATTGATTCAATCGAATATTCGAATATTCGCATTTAACGACTGGATTGATTTAACTTCTAATACTCGGTTTCGTATCCGGTAGGGATAATACAACTTAATTGACACAGAAAATTTAATATACTGTTATGCTCCGATACGTGGGTCTAATGCTATTATCATGAAACGCAACTCTTTGGCTTAAAAGTTCAACAGGTTTTATTCATTAAACAACACAATTCATACGCATTCATAAATGCAACATCAATAAGTCTAAAAGTTATAATAAATCCTCTTGATATATGTAATTGTTTTTATTTAATTGTTCACAAAAATGTTGACACTCTTTGTTTCAGCATGTTTAACCTGGAGTTTAATTGCCGCTTTGTTCATCACAAACCGATTATCTCGTTATGATCGGATACTGTCCAGACAATACAAAGAAAACAGGGTGTCATAAACCACATGTGGTATCTGGACCGTCTGGTCATTAAACACAATTTATGATACCTCTCTTGATGTCATCTCTTGGTTTATTGAGCAGTCATTTAAGCCAAATTTAACAGCC
Organism: Dreissena rostriformis; assembly: GCA_007657795.1. Taxonomy (NCBI): domain Eukaryota; kingdom Metazoa; phylum Mollusca; class Bivalvia; order Myida; family Dreissenidae; genus Dreissena; species Dreissena rostriformis. Next base: position 314,906 of record VMBQ01000213.1, read on the forward strand.
AAAGTACTTAGCAGTCAGTTTAATAAAATATTTNCAATTGGAATAATGCTGTCAAGACAAGTATTTAAAGAAAAGGTAAGACATTAGATAAAACCCCAGTTTATATCATTACCCCCACTTAATTTGGCTAAACTCCTGTAGTCAACAAATATTACAGAAATTTTTTAAGTTACATACAAATATCACCTAGTGGTTTAACCACAAACAATAGAACGTTAAACAAGTGACATCGTCACATTTTAAAATTTACATACAAACATCACCTAAAGTGGTAAACAGTAACAATTGAACGTTAACCAAATATCATCTTCACAACTTAAAACTTATACAAATGTCATCTTCAAGTGTTTAAAGCTACACCAATATCACCTTTACATATTTAAAGTCACACAAATGTCATCTTCACTTGTTAAAAGTTACACCAATGTTATCTTTACATATTTACAGTCACACAAAAGTATGTTCACGTATTAGTATTAAAAACGACCTGCCGTTGGGTAGCCGCTTCAGGAGTAAATACCACCACCGGTTCAGGCTGCCCCGCCGACGTCAATGTAGGAACGACCTGCTGATAATCGTCCTCGTTAGGAGCCACATTCTGTTCGACGAATGCCTCCAACCAGTTATTGAACTCCGCCTCCTGGTGTTTCTCATCCAGCAAGGGTGTTGGGGCGTCGTAATTGCCTATGGTAGGGCTACCTGGCTCGACTGACTCGGACGAGTCTTTCGTCTGTGCCTGGGATTTCTCCATCCGCGAAACCGCGCCATTATCCCTGATGCTCAGCGGCACCACAGGGCCGGGAGGATTCTCCATCTCTTCAATGGGTTCGACGTAATTGCTGATTTCAATTGGCATTTCAGCCTGGTTTAAAACGACTTTTGAGTTTGGTACCTTTAACTTTCTAACTTCTTCAACGTGCCTCCTATAACTGTGGACATGATCCAACAGCTCTTGTCTCTCTAGGCACCGAAAATTGCATAAGCTGCATGAAAATGGCACCCTGTCCATTGGTACATGGTACTTCAAAACATGCCCTTCGATTCTTGATTTTCGGTCTACCTTTCCGCACCCACGGCACCTGTACTTACGGTGACGGCTGACTCTCCACATTGTCTAAAACAAAGAACCAGTGATAACAGAATACTTTATTATTATTTATACAAAAAAAAACTCAAACACTTGAGAAGCGTTATTGTTAAAGATTTATTATTATTATTATTATTCACTTACAATTTATAATTTAGATACTTGTTTTTCTTTATGCCGCTACCTAACTATTTTAAATGTTTCTTTAAAGTTAAATGTTACTTATAAAACTGTGTACGTATGTGTTTAATACAGTTAATGTGCGGACATCACTGAATTTCGCAATTTCTTTCTCAATTTCTTGGAAAATTGCCGCGCCCAAACTGGTGGATTAACGCCTTCGTAGGGTTTAAGTTTGTTGTGATGAATTACTTTAATTGAACCCTTATTATTTAGCGCTATTTCAAAATTGAACGGCGATATTCTTTATATCACTACGTAAGGTCCTTCAAACTGCTTCTCAAGTTTTGGGGTAACACCCACTTTTCTTATTTCATGTAAACACCACATTAAATCGCCTTCATTGTAGTTGTGTTTGGCTACTCTAGTGTCGTACATCTCCTTGCTGTGCTCTGCATTCCTTTTGAGATATTTTCTGGCGATGGCGTGTGCATGAAGCATCTTATCTCTCAGGCTTATTGCGTAGTCTGCGTACTGAACATCTTCTTTGGCGCTGTCTTTGTATGGGAACACTAGGTCAGCTGGCAAGCGTACTTCACGACCTAAACATAACATGTTCGGCGAAAACTGTGTCGATTCATTGGGCGTGCATCTATACGCACCGGCCAAACAACCTAAGTGCATATCCCAGTCTTCCTGCTCCTGAGTAAGGTACGCCTTGATCATTTTCAGTAGTGATCTATTAAACCTCTCGGTTTGACCGTTACCCTGCGGATTTATTGGGCTTGTTCGTGTTTTCTTAATTTCTAGTAATTTGCAGAGTTCTTGAAAAATATTGCTCTCAAAAGTGGTTCCTTGGTCTGAGTGAATCTTTAAAGGCGCTCCCCATCTAGATATAAACTCATTCAGGAGTCGCGATGCACACTCTTCTGCTTTCTGATTTGGTACGGCTAACACTTCAACGTACTTGGTGAACTGATCGGTTATCACCAGGATATACTTATTTCCTCTGTCAGTTTTCGGAAATGGTCCCATAATATCCAATGCAAGTGTGTCCCATGGACCACCGCTTCGAAGGTGTCCCATTGGAGCTTTGGGCGTTTTGTTTAGCTTCTTGTCAGCTGCGCATATGTCGCATTGTTTAATGTACAGCTGTAGATCTTGTTTCAGGTTGTACCAGTAATATCTTTGTAATATCTTCTCTTTTGTTTTCTTCACTCCTAAGTGTCCAGAGATTAGTATATCATGCATTTGCTTCATCACTTCTCGTCTACTTTCCTTTGGCATTATAATTTGCTCGAAATGACCAGCCCCGTTTTGTTTAGTGAACCGCTTGTACAGAAACTTGTTTTTCAGATATATGTAATCCCACATGATCCAATAATGTTTACACTCTGAGCTACAATTGTCGATGGCATCTCTTCCCGGTTTCGTGCCCTCTTGCTTTGCCTTTATTATGGCAGCTAAATCTTCATCTGCATTCTGTTTAATAGCAAATGTTTCTGGGGTCTCACTCCATACCCAGTTACTTTCTTCAGTCTCTTGACTGGCTTGTTTGTCTCTCTGTGTCATTCTTATCGAATGAATTGCTTCACATTGCTCGCTTGGCGCTTCTACGGGCTCGGTGTTTTCTTTGTTGGCTTCTGTTTGGTTTTCAATTATTTCATTAACGATCTGTTGGCTTAGTTTGGGAGTCCAACTCATCATTTCTGACTTTCGTTTGCATTTGTTACATGGTCCGCACTTGAGTGGTTCGCTCATATCGACCTCTGCGCATGTACAATCTTTAGGAGTTGTGCATCTCGATAACGCGTCACAATGGCTTTGCTTCTTTCCGGGCCTGTATTCAATCGCAAAGTCGTATTGCGCAAGTATCTCCAACCACCTAGCTATCTTTCCTGAAGGTTTCTTCATCTGAAACAACCATACCAATGCATGGTGATCCGTTCTGACTATAAATCGCCGTCCCAATAGGTATTGCCGAAAATACTGGATAAAGAAGACTACCGATAGTAATTCTTGTTTGGTTATGCAGTAGTTGCGTTCTGCTTTGTTTGTGGCTCAACTTCCATATGCGATCACCCGTTCGCGGTCATCTTGCATTTGCGAAAGCACGGCTCCGATACCTACACCGGAAGCGTCAGCGTCAAGATAAAATGTACCACCATCGTTCAATGGATATCCCATTATGTCTGGTCCTATTAACTTGGCTTTGATGCACTGAAACGCCTCTTCACATTCTGCCGTCCATGCAAAAGTGCTGTCCTTCTTTGTAAGGTTGGTTAAAGGGCACTAAAATTCTTAATGAATCGCCTGTAGTAGGAACCAGTCGCCACAAACTGTTTTGCCTGCTTTGCATTTTCCGGTCTAGGCCATTCAACGATCTTATGAACATTAGATGGATCCGGTTTAACACCTTGACCGGACACTACATGTCCCAAGAAAAGCACCTCCGTTTGAAGTAAGTTGCACTTTTCTGGCTTAAGCTTCAATCCGGCATCTTGTATCCGCTGTAGAACGTGATGGACTCTCTCCATGTGCTGACAGAACGAAACCCCAAACACCACAATATCGGCGATGTAAATGAGACATGTCTCCCACTGAGACCTTGCAATGCCAATTACATCGTGCGCTGAAACGTACTCGCTGAATTGTTTAAACCGAATGGCATTCTGGTCATTTTGTAATGACCATACTTGCAACAGAATGCACTTTTTGGTCGGTCTTCAGCTTTCAGTGGGATCTGAAAGTATCCGCTAGTGAGGTCAAAGCTGCTAAACAAAGTTGATCCGGCCACTGCGTCTAAGAAATCCTGTACCCTTGGTAACTGGAAACCGTCTGGTTTAACCAAAGCGTTCAGTTTACGATAATCTACGCACGGTCTTATATCACCAGACTTCTTCTTTACGAGAACTATTGGCGATGCCCATGGCGAAGTACTCTTCTGTATCACTCCCTTCTGCAACAAATCTTCTATGGCCGTCTTTTCTTGTTCGGCGTACGCCAATGGCACTCGTCGTGGTCTTTGTTTTATAGGTTCTGCGTAACCCGTGTGAATAGAGTGTTCAGCAAGGGTTGTAAGCCCAATGTCCCATTCTGTTTTCGGGAAGTTATCACTGAACTTCAGTAGGGTACCGACTATAACACGTTTTTCCCATGTAGGCTTGCCTTCTATTGATTTCGTGTACAGAGGTATTAAATGTTCTGGCACTTCGGACTCACTGGCTTCTTGAAACGCTATGTTCTTACCGTCCGTTGATCTTGTGTCAACCTGTATTCGACGAAGTCACGCTGTTTGTCTACGGTTTCAGCCTGAGATACTACACTAAGTATCCCCTCGATTCTCCCTGCTTGTGCGATAACTGCATCTTGTCTTAACTCCACCACTGTGTCACTCAGATTCAACACTCTTAACTGGCAGGTTGGATTTCGATTTAAATCCACCAATGTCGATGCCATTTGCAACGGGTACCGATCGTAGAACATGTCATCTGGATCTATAACGAACTCACATTCGTCATCTTCGTCGTCCTCATAACGCCCCACAAATACATCTATTATCATCTCAGTTAAGCCAGGTACTTTTGTGTCCTCAGCTACCATCATCCGCCTGGTCGTATTGCGCTTTCCTACTTGAAAAATTGGAATCTCCATTTCGGCAAGTACTATTTTGTTGCTGCTCAGAAGTATATCCGCTGGACCACCTTTTGAACCCTTCAAAATGTCATACCCCAACAGAGCATCGTCCTCGATCTCTGCCATGATGACCATTTGTTCAATCTTCATCGGTCCTACTTCTAACAAACAGTTCGCTTTTCCCGCCTCTTTTATTGGTGACCCCCGGCTCCAACCAAACACGCGGACTTAACAAGCGTCGGCCTTTTCGCTGCGCAAATATTTTCAAAAACTCTAGTGGACACTACTGTATGAGAAGCACCCGTATCGGTGGTGAAAGTAACAGGCGTGTCGTTCACGTAACCTCTTACGTATACACCTTTTGCCAAGTTTCTCTTCACCCTACCTCTTGGGAAATGTTCTGCATGTCTAGTAGGTATCATACTATCTCGTTTCTGGCCTGTCTTCTTTATTGGGACCTCCCTTTCGCCGCAAGGGTCGGTCCTTGGAAGTTTAAATTAAACCGAGTATTGCTTGAAGTATATTGTCCATTTTCATTGGTCCGCTTCGGACACTCTCGCGCGAAGTGACCAATGCCGTGACAGCTGTAGCACTCAGCTTCACTTTTGTTCACTGTATTTTTTCTTCCTCTTTCCTTCTCTAGCTTTTCTATTCTTGCTAGTAACCCTTGAATGAGCTCGTTCTCCATCGGACTGCTTTGCCTCTTGTTTTCGTTATTAACGCCTGTTATTACAGGGATCTTACTTGCCTCTGTACTTGGAACACGGCTATTATCAGTGAAAGGGCGGCGATTGTTGTTTCCCGAATTTCGCTTCTCATCCGTTTTCGATTCGTATGCTCGGCGTGTATTGAATCGCCCTTTTCTGTCATTCATATGCACGTTTCAGATCTGCATCAGATTAACAACGTGGTAGACTGCTTCATCTACTGTACGTGGTTCTTTGTTGAACTCGACTTCAAACTTGATTTCTTCATCATACAATCCGTCAATGAAACGCCTAACTAAATCTTCTTCTCACGTTTGCCTGTCTCTACAACGGTGCGCCCTATCATACAGCCTTTTTAAGTCTGCTGCGAACTCTTCAACTGTCTCACCGTGACGCTGCGCTCTTACACTGAATTTTGCAGCGAACGACCTCGGAGTCTCGATCACTTGGAACCTGCTGTTCATTTCCGCTATAAGGTCACCATAACAGTTGATGGTATGTGGTGATAACTGCGAAAACACAAATTGAGCCGCGACACCTTCAAGTCTAGGTAGAAGTTGATCAAGTTTCTGATCTTCTTTCCACCCGTACCTGTACGCTATAGTCTCAAATTGCGTTATCCACGTGGTCCATTCTTCCTTGCCTTGTAGGGAATCATCTTTACGTTCGTCTGCTTATTGTGACGCACGGCTGTAGCTCTGTCGGGTTCGTTTTCATAGAACCGTTCATTGTGACGATTAAAGTTGCGCCCGTTGCGTTGTCGATTGCAGGCGGGATCAATGTTTGCATCCTGTTGGAAATCAGCGTAGCCGGTTTCGTCTGTGTAATGCCCGTCGCGATAATGCATAGGTTGCATCACTTGTGTGCGTTGCGGTACACTGTTTCGAACATCTGACCTTGCATGATCTGGCGATGGCGCGCCTATGTGTATCGCGGGCGTCTTGTTATGGTTATAATTCCCCTCGGTATTTCTTGCATTTTTAATAACGGATCCCTTTAAGAATGGCCGCCATGTCTACAACAGTCTGCTGTAGCGATCCATCGCCCGTTGAATTGTTTACGACAGCCACTTCCGTCGCTCTTGCGCTGGAACCCGCCGTCTCGGCTTCTGCAATTCCATCTGATTCCGTCATTTCCGCCAATCCGGAACTTCGATACCGGAAGTAAATTTCGCCGTCGCTGTCTACTTGCTGCGGTTCATTCATTTTGTATTTATTAAATTAATAAAGATTGTATGTCATGTTACTTTTGAGAAAATTGCTGATATTTTTACTGTTCTTCGTTGCATACAGCGGTTTATTTAATGTTGTGTGTTGCACATATATAGCTCTTAAGTTCGCACGTTTAATGTTATTTCTATTTTCGGATGGTTAATGTTCATATCGCTGTGATTAAATTGAAATGTATATCACCGACGTTGCCACCATTTGTTATGATTGTTAGCTTTAAAATTACTTTTTAGAATAAAATGGGATAGATGTTGCATCTTTAAGGATTATACTTAGAATGCCCCTTGTGACCAAAATTTGGTCACTTTATATAGCCGCGGCGTTCCATTTGTGACCAGAAATTGGTCACTGTTACCCTATGTTGGTCATTGTGACCACATATTGGTAACTGTATGACCGAAAAGGGGTCACAATACAGTTTGTGACCAATAATGGAACGCTAGCACGGTTACTACTATTAAAACATAAAATAGACTTTAAATGACCGACTAACACAAAACAGGCTATAAAACCTAGAAATTAACCTCATGTCTGCCAATAATAGTACAGTTTTCTTCCCAATGGTTAAATATAGCTCTGCTGGTACAAACGTAAAAAAAGTAGTAAGTTGCTTTGACAAATGACCCATAATTCAGCATACCAATGTGTACCAAGATGGCGGCCGGTGAAGAAATGACACGCCAATTTATAGACCAGTTGATTGTTATTGTTTACATTCGGGATTTTCCGCGCATGCGCACTGACTTGTTGGCAAAAGCACTCGTTACAGTAGCGTAAAACATTTGGATTACTCCAGAAATCGATAAGAAAATTCGAAATAAACATTAAAACATCTAAATAATAGTGCAAATATATCATATTAAGTACCAACAAATGTATTTTCATAAATATAATTTCCTCTTTATAAAAATACGAATTAGTTATTAGCATAAGAATAAAGGTGGTCGGAAGAATAAGTACTGACAAGTCCACAAACCAAAACTATAGATTAGCCTATTCTTTCTTATAGTTACACTTTAATAAATGATATTGCAAACCTAATAAAACATGGAATAATTTAATTATAATTTAAAGTGGTATGGATGTGATATTGTCATTTTACATCAGCGATCTAAAGTGTAATAGGTGCATTGAATAAATTATACAACAAAGCCCTAAACAGGGCTCCCTCTGGCTCTAAATTTTCTGTAGCCAAATTTACATTTTTTATGTCTTAATTCTTATTATTTTGGATATGTTATGGGTGATAATGTAGAAAACTTTGTTGCCTTAAGGAATTTTTTGTAGCCGAATTTCCTTATTTGTAGCCATTGCCTAAAATGGCGAATGGCAGAGTAAGCCCGGCCTGCTAAAATGCGGAATATATTTAAATCTTTAAATGTTATGGTAATTTTCTTTTACATTAAATGAATTTTTGTTTCATTTACATTGAATGACCATATTGATATATTCAAGCATACACATGGAAATAAAGCCTGCATATTATGCAAATTGATCCGTCTTTGCATGTATATTGAAATCTCTTTACTAGTGATAATGAGTGATATCATTGTATGATACCATAAATCTATATATTTAATTTATTTTATCCAGTATTGTTAACCCTTATTGTGATCAAACGTGATTGCTTAATTGTTTTCCTGATGGTGTTTCGTACACTCTTTACACGTAATTTAGTGGCGTTTACAGTTGTCGGTATCCGTTAAATACGTTACTTTTGTAGCAGTAAATGTGTACAATATTTTTTATTTATAGTTATTAAACCCTTTATTATTATAATTAAAATGGCTAATATCTATTCACTATATTGTTCATGTTAATCCGTGTCGGACAAATGTCTTCTTTTTGTTTTAAATGATAAAATATTTTATTACAGCAACTAAGTATTTTGTCTTTAAAGTTTGGCTAAAATGACTGCTCAAAATGCCAAAAGATGACATGGAGGTGTCATCAATTGTGTTTAATGACCACATGTGGTTTATGCAGGGATCCAAGTATAGGTCCCTGCATGGGTGTATCAAACTTTATGACCCCATGTTTTCTTTGTAATTGTCTGGACAGTATCCGATCATAACGAGATAATCGGTTTGTGATGAACAAAGGGCAATTAAACACCGGGTTAAATATGCTGAACAAGTGTCAAAATTGGTGTGAACAATTAAATAAAAACAATTACATTTATCAAGAGAATTTATTGAATGTGTAAGGTTAGTTTTTACAGACATATAAAGGTTCAAATCAGTTACTATGTATTGCGTACATAAAAATCGATCTTTTTATTGTTTGGTTTCATCATTATTTGTGTTCGTTCATTAAATTTAATTTATTTTGAAAGAATTTCTATTTCTGAGTATTTTTGTTCAAAAAAAGGACGCGAAGATGTGCCAAGTAGAGAGATTTTAGTGGTAACCACATTCCGAGCTCGTATATTGTGTTCTATTGCCGAGTTCGCAGTCAGTAAAAAAAAAAAAATAACAACAATATAATCGTTCCAAAAATGCA
>VMBQ01000214.1:3294-34128 GCA_007657795.1 Dreissena rostriformis
ATATAGTATTGGACGATTCTATGCTTTTTCACTGATGACTTTGTCTAATTGAATAATTTATATTTATTATAATCGTCTTACTAATAAATATAAACTGTAATTTTGTTCTGTATTCATTATCGATTTGGATTTCGTGTGTCTTTGATGCACCAGTCATCAAAGAAAACCTATTAAATTCCGTTAAAAAACTATGGGATTTTAATTGTGAGGAAAACACACTGTTTTGATGGTGATTATGTTTACTGATAATGGATTTATTGTGAGTGAAACATTAAACCAAAATAATCGAAAAACAAACGTGTTTAATGTATTATTTGATTTGTAGTTGATAATTGGTTTTGAGAAACTCTTTGACAGATATTCTTTCATGGACACCGTCAACCGTCAACAGAGATTAAAGCCCCATTAACACTCAAAATCAACAAATATCTTGTAAAATAAAATTAACCCATACAAAAATCAGTGTTCCTTATAGCAATAGCCCATATTTCATTGCTAGATGTGATCTGCTAACATATATTTAACACAAACCACGAGCTCTTTTTTATTCTTTGTGGTACAATATATTTAACAAATGTTCATGTTCCAATTTAGTGTTCGTGTGTCGTATGAATAGATATCGTTGCGGGGAATAAAAATGGAATATATTGTACCACAAAAAAACAGCATGTTGAATCTTGTTAAATCTATGTTACCAGACCACATGTAGCGTTAGAATGTTTACTATTGCTATAAGAAACACTGATTTTCGTTATGGGTTAATTGTAATTGTAATAAGAAATAGCGCAAGCCACGAGACTGATACAAACACTTGTAACATTTGACTTGCGTAATATTCCTTTTATTTTATACAATTTTGAATCATTTAAGTTTATTTAAAAAAAAATGAGTTTCAGCGTTCATAATTAACCAAGAATGCTCTTATAATTTTCTGCATTCAAAAGTGACGTCATTAAAAGTACTCCGGCTATTATGGTAATACGGCATTGGAAAACTAGCGAGTAGCATAATACGGGAATTATTTCTGTGCAGTTGTATTTTACCGATTGATACAACTTGTATTTTTCGGGAACATAAATCAGGTATTAAATAAAGTGTTTTATTAAATATCTATCATGAAGATACATAAATCGCATACCTGTACCTTGAAAACAGATACTGTGTAAAAAAAGGCTTGACTCTTTCCCTATTAAAATACATATGCAGCAGGCTACTTTGTTAACATCTACACAAAAGAAGGAAATTCTCTATGTTTGGGAATAGGTCTATGCTATTGACTATCCGTATATAATATATCCAATACTTAATATCATATCATGTTGATTATTACTCAAATACATTATTTTACTAAACAACATCTTGCATTTTTACCTCTGGCATTTTTTCCTCTGGAATTTTTACCACTTTACTTCTGTCATTTTTACCTCTGGCATATTTACCTCTGGCATTTTTACCTATGGCATTTTTACCGCACACCGATTTTATTATCTTAATCCGGTCATAAAAACGCATGATCGTAGTGACCCCAGATAAGCGAAAACTGAGCAGAAATCTGTTAAAATAGCGTTCGTTAAGCTAAGTTGGTCGAGATATGGAGTGTTAATCAGAGTGGCTAGAATTCGAGTGCATAACTGCCCCACGTGACTTTTCTGGTGAATTGTCATGAAATAGTTCTTGTCACTGGCGTAGAAGCTTGCACAGGAATATGTGAAAGGGTTAACTGACCTCCGTTACATGTATATGACCGAAAAACTGATAAATGCGACAAAATCTAAGCATACTGCTTTGTACATAGTTCTGCAGGGTACAATACATAATAGTTCTCTTGTTAAATATATTATCATTGTGGAAAACATATTTTCATTTATAAATTCATTTGTAATAAAATGCGATAAAACGACCGCGTACAGAATTGTTCCAAATTCAATTTTATCATGTGCATTGATTCACTGTAAACGCCCGTTTATTGATTACCTAAGTACACATAACCGTTGTTATCTTTCTTATTTGCAGATTGCACATTACTGCACAGTTCTTAAAGCGTGCGAGCGAATGCGAGTGGACATGCTATAACGGGAACTGATAACATAGCTGTTTTATTGAGACTTTAAGCGTTGGACCTAAACCGAACAAGTCAGAACAATTTAAATGGCAGTTTGTTGTTGTAGAACGAGAGGACGAATGACAGGTGTCTGGATACAATTATTTGCAGCGTCATTAATAATTGTGAGCATATATTTCTTGGTCGGAATTGGTCTGCCAGGTGTGAAAAAATATAATTTTGTCAGTAGAAGCGGTGAAGATAAAGGAAAATCTACCAAAGCATTGCTCGGATTGCGCGGACAACAGTTCGCTGAGAGTAGAAGTAACAACACAGGATATGGATGCGTTCATCCAAATTTACCACTCTGGACAGATCATCTTAAGAATTATTTCAAGCCTTGCCGTTTTGTGAACTGTTCTGAAGATGTGAACTGGGTTTATACTGATAGCGGTCGGTTTTACATTTCCTCACAAGTCGAAAGAGTTGTTGGGGAAATTGAATGTGATTTAACGCCGATAGTAAACGATCAAGACACAACTAAATATCTGGAAACAATTAAACATGTTCAAAACGGGTCTAGTCTTGTAACGGATACTTTTAAAGCCTCGTGTAAGTCTTCAAGTGGTAAAACGTACACAAATATCCATGTCGGCATTGCTAAAATAAGCAAAGCGCACGAGTCAAAGAAGCCCCACAATGCAAAATACAATGTATTTATGTACGGTTTTGATTCAATGTCGAGGAACATGGTAAAACGCTTTTTACCTAAAACCCACGAATTCTTTGTTAACGAGTTAGGAGGTCACATTCTTATTGAGTACAATATCGTTGGAGACGGCACCCCTCAAGCGTTAATGCCGATCCTGACCGGAAGAAAAGAGACGGAAATCCCCGAAGTACGACGAGGACACACGAATGCCAAGCCAGTTGATGAAATATTGGAATTCGTTTGGAAACGGTTCGAGAAACGAGGATATGTGACACAGTGGGGCGAGGATATGTCATATATTGGGACATTTACTTACAGAATGCTTGGATTTAAAGATCAGCCTGTTCACCATTATATGAGACCGTATCATGTAGAAATTGAAAAGCTAATGAATAAGCGACATTGTCATGGGAACAAAGAAACGCACACAGTTTTTCTTGATTGGTTGACTGAATCGCTGAGAACTAACTTAGGCCTTCCGATTTTTACGTTTGGGTTCTTTGCGGATTTCACTCATAATGGAAACGAGTGTGTGGGTCTAATAGACGATGGTAATGTGGCCATGTTTAAATATATGAAATCCATAAATCTCTTCCGGAATACGTTCATTATATTGATGAGTGATCATGGCGCTAGGTTCGGAGCGCTGAGACAGACCGAGCAAGGAAAACTGGAGGAACGTATGCCTTACTTCGGAATTTTTGTTCCACCCGATTTCCGTAAAGACTATCCAAACAAGTACACCAATTTTCTAGAAAGTGTCAATCGCCTGACCACACCATTTGATATTTACGAGACACTTTTGGATATTCTTCAAGAGACAAACACGTTTGAGCCAACGGACAGGAAATCCTATTCACTGTTTTCCAAGATCCCAAAAGAGCGAAGTTGTTCTGCTGCTGGCATCGAGCCACACTGGTGTGCTTGCCTGAACTGGCAAAACGTCTCTACGTCTGCCACCATCGTGTCAGCACTCGCCGAGAATGTTGTTGAGTCATTCAACAGTATGCTTGCTAACTTATCGAATGTCTGCCACAAGCTTAAACTTCAACAGGTTATTAGGGCAGTTCAGTTGATATCTAATGATCATGTATTGAAATTCAAGCAAAGTAAGGACAACGATGGGCGTATTGCTGATTTGTCAGATAATACAAAATCGGAATTACAGTACTTCCAACTGACAATTGAAACAATGCCCGGTGAAGGGCGTTTTGAGGCTACCGTGTCAATTGATGTTAAGACTGGCAAAATGTTTGTAGCAAAATATGATATCAGTAGAATAAACAAATATAACGACGCTCCGAAATGCATAGCTGATACGTATCCTGAGCTGCGGCCATATTGTGTATGCATGTAATTTTTGTATAATTGTATCGTTGAAACATATCGAATACCATGTATGATAAAAAGTAAGCATCGCTATAATCACTTGCAAGTTATATGTGCATGTTCGAGTGTGTAATCGACTAATTTGTTCATGTGTTATATCAGTGTGAACACTGTCTGAATAGATTTGTTTCTTATTGAATGTTATCGTTTTTTTTTATCTACTGCAGCTTACTGTTATATAAACTAGTTTCTATTTTAACCATCGTCGATTAATGTATATATTAACAAGTAGATTATTGAGACTTAAACTTTATCTTTCCTTTTCAGATAAAGTCATTAAAGCTTGTTTCTTTTTAAGTTTTTGCGAGTGTTTCCATTGAGAGAATTAATTAAGTGTTTATGTCTAATTGTATATTTTTTATAAGACCATTGCAAATGCAGTTAACTTAGAAAGGAAGGAGGGTTCCTAACATTTTAGTTTTATTTAGTCAAATGTACATATATTTACATTTAAAAACAATGTTTCCCTTCAATATGTTTTTGTAAAAGACTATACTGTGTAACGCAAATATAAATGTTTAGCATAGTCATTGTAGTGCATATATATTTAAACTATATACATTTGTGTTAATGCGTTGTTTTTGTCTGTGCTCTTGGACATAAGCTGACGCGCCATTTTCTTTTAAATGTTGTAAATAATCTTTTTGCATTAGTTCTTTTAGATTTGAATTATCTACGTACTTGTTTTTTTGCCCAGAACCTGATTATGTACAACTATTGTACATGGATTTCCGGAAAGTTTTGATATTTGGGTCGCCTTTTTCCCGTCGTTGGCATAACTTGCATGAACTTTAATTAGAACGATATCTTTTAAAACGATGGTAAGACTTTTTATGAAACTTCAGATGAACCTTGGCCACCCTCTTTCACAGTTGTTCAAATCGAACCGGTAAGCTCCATATTCGGGTCGATGGAGGTAAAATAGAATTTTAAAATGGTAAACTTAAAAAAATCGTCTCCTTTAGAACCGTAAGAGGTCATGGTTAATCTTTGGTATGTAACATTGAATAATGAAACTGTAGTAAGTTTCTTCATATCATGCTCTTATTGTCAAAACCGGTCACGTTCATGGTCACATGATTAACATATAGACTTCTATAGTAAATAACTTATACACATATTGTTCTCTGAAAGTCCCAGAGCTTTTATATTTGATGTGTAACATCAGATAGTGGCCATGTACAAAGTTCGTTAAAATCATGCGCTTGGTGCAAAAGCTACTTACGTCTCAGGATTTACATAATTAATATGTGCTCATCGGCAACCGCAACTGTCAGAGGTTTAATATGTGATATCAAATATCGTATAGAGGTCCTTTACAAAGTTTGTTAAAGTCAAGCCCATGTGGTCAAAACTGGTTATTCCTATTAGGTCACGTGATTTATAGCCTAATATAGCAAATAAATGTAAACATATTTTCTGAAGCAACACATCCATGAACTTAGATTGTAGGTATAAAACATTAGAGATTGGTCCTTTATAATGTTTATTCAAATCATGTACCAAGTAAAAGCTAAGCATATCCCAGGGGAAACATAATTTATGTAGACCTTAAGTAAATAATTTGTATTTTTTTTCTGAAACGGATAGACTCAGAGCTATGATATTTGGTATGCATCATTACGTAATTGGAACACACATAGTTTGTTTAGATCAGCAACCTGGTGCCAAAACTAGCCATGCCAAAGGTGTTACATTACTTTTGGGTTCAAATATTTCCAAATTTATCATTCAACATTAGTTTATATAAGGCCCATATCTTAGATTGTGTATGGGACATCAGAAAGTGTTCTCCATTGTTCAAATCATGTGGTCAAAACTGGCTACGCTACAGGGTAACGTAATAGACTTATTCAGAGAAATTAGTGTAAAAATTATATGTTAAAAATCAAGGTAAAGAGGTGGAATTATTGGCATGTAACATCATATAGTGGTCCTCTACTAAGTTTGTTCAAATCATGCCCATGGGGTCAAATTTGACCATGCCTTTTATATAAGGTCAACTTTTTTATATTGACTTAATTAGCATAATAATTCTCAACAATAATCTGAAACCACAAATCACACACATTCGATGTTAATTAAGTGTCATTATATTGTGGTCCTTTACAAAGATTGTTCAAATCATGCTTCTGAGTTTAAAACTGGCCCCATTACACAGGCGAGCGACTTATGGCCCATCTTGACCCTTTTGTATCGTTATTGTTCGGATTATTATTTTTTGCTTGTTTTTTTTTACTGTTTGATGAATATTGGTTTAAAGCCCCATTAATGCTCAAAATCAACGAATATTTCGTAAAATATTTCGTAAAATAAAGTTAACCCATAAAAAAAATGTGTTTCTTATAGCAATAGCCAAAATTGCAACGCTAGATGTGGTCTGGTAACATAAATTTAACAAGATACAAAATGCTCGTTTTTATTTTTTTGTGGTACAATATATTCAACACATGTTCATGTACCAAGTTAGTGCTCGTGTGTCGTATGAATAGATATCGTTGCGGGAATTAAAATTGAATATTGTAATAATAATGTAAATCAGAAACATACGGATTTGGAATAATGTTTACTTTAATTTGTAAATCCCCCTATTGCCCTTGATCCACATACCGATTT
Source organism: Dreissena rostriformis (assembly GCA_007657795.1). Classification (NCBI taxonomy): domain Eukaryota; kingdom Metazoa; phylum Mollusca; class Bivalvia; order Myida; family Dreissenidae; genus Dreissena; species Dreissena rostriformis. Next base: position 10,053 of record VMBQ01000214.1, read on the forward strand.
TCATCAATCTAGCGTAAGTGCTTTCGGAGATATCAAAGGATCCAGAGTTTTCCTGGGGGTTAACCTACAGCCCCCACAGGTGAAACATGCAGGGGACTAATAAACAGCTTTATGTTTACCGCATTTCAAATGTTTAAGAACTTTAACAGCAAATGTATTATTAGCGCTTGGTCGATAACGACAAATATTATCCGTATTTGTACGGGAAACAAATCTATGTAGATGCGTGATATGAATACATCTGTACACAATATTTGAAATTTCCCAATAGTGTACATGAATTAAGTACGTGATTATGTTTTCAACTGTAGAGACGAAAACAACGTTAATAATTTAAAACTCAAGTTTAAGCTGTTGTCGTTGTTTTTATTAACTGGTATTCGTGTTTTTATCGGGTGCCTGTTACTTTAATAATATTATTTGAATTTTTTCGCGATGCCCATAGAGAACATTTTCTGACAACCATGTTCATAAACCGAGAAAACTAAATACTCCAATTTTGGTAAAAACACTTATTTACAATTACAATACTAACAAACAAATTAGATTTACTATGACAATTGACACAAACTTCGACAAATCCTGTTTTTTCCAGTGTGATGTATGATTATCTGAGATAAAACAAAATCCAAATAATGCATGATAAAACACTAACATAAGATTTACAATGACAATGTACACACTTGTTGTTAAAGGGACTGTCAACCACGAATGACGAAAAAAGAAAAGTTCTAAAATACCGTATTTTTTACAATTATTAGTTTATATTGATTAAAATATCACGACTGGTATATAACATTACATTTCGCGATGTGAAATAAAAAAAAAACATCGCGAAAATAGGTGACAAAACGATATACACACCATAAATAACGCAAGTAGATTGATCATTTTATATATAATATATATACAATTTACTACGCATGCACAATTTGCATTCCTGGGTTTACCACGTGACGAGGATGATCAATCTACTTGCGTTATTTATAGTTAACTTGTAGTTACCNGTTATTCAGAAACATACTGATTTGGAATAATTTTTACTTTAATGTGTATATCCCCCTATTTCCCTCGATCCACATACCGATTTTCATCAATCTAGCGTAAGTGCTTTTGGAGATATCAAAGGATCCAGAGTTTTCCTGGGGGTTAACCTACAGCCCCCACAGGTGAAACAGGCAGGGGACTAATAAACAGCTTTATGTATACCGCATTTCAAATGTTTAAGAACTTTAACAGCAAATGTATTATTAGCGCTTGGTCGATAACGACAAATATAATCCGTATTTGTACGGGAAACAAATCTATGTCGATGCGTGATATGAATACATCTGTACACAATATTTGAAATTTCCCAATGGTGTACATGAATTAAGTACGTGATTATGTTTTCAACTGTCCAGACGAAAATAAGGTTAATAATTTAAAACTCAAGTTTAAGCTGTTGTCGTTGTTTTTTATTAACTTGTATTCGTGTTTTTATCGGGTGCCTGTTACTTTAATAATTTTATTTGAAATTTTTCGCGATGCCCATAGAGAACATTTTCTGACAACCATGTTCATAAACCGAGAAAACTGAATGCTCCAATTTGGGTTAAAACACTTATTTACAATTACAATACTGACAAACAAATTAGATTTACTAGGACAATTGACACAAACTTCGACAAATCCTGTTTTTTTCCAGTGTGATGTATGATTATCTGAGATAAAACAAAATCCAAATAATGCATGATAAAACACTAACATAAGATTTACAATGACAATGTACACACTTGTTATTAAAGGGACTGTCAACCACGAATGACGAAAAAAGAAAAGTTCTAAAATACCGTATTTTTTACAATTATTAGTTTATATTTATTAAAATATCACGACTTGTATATTACATTACATTTCGCGATGTGAAATCGAAACAACATCGCGAAAATAGGTGACATAACGATATACACACTATAAATAACGCAAGTAGATTGATCATTTTATATATATTATATATACAATTTACTACGCATGCACAATTTGCATTCCTGGGTTGACCACGTGACGAGGATGATCAATCTACTTGCGTTATTTATAGTTAACTTGTAGCTAGTTACCTAGTAGACATACCCAGTAAACAATTTACCGAATATACTGAAAATATGAAAACTTAACATTTTTTTATAAGTAATGTAATATACCAGTCGTGATATTTTAATCAATATAAACTAATAATTAAAAAAAAAATACGGTATTTTAGAACTTTTCTTTTTTTGTCATTCGTGGTTGACAGTCCCTTTAAAGGTGTCATAATAAAAACCTTAAACATTAATGTTAATCAGAATTGTTAACATAAATTCAATAGAAGAACAGCTTATGGTATCAGCGTTTGTAAATATACTTTCATTATAAAAGTATGATAGTATTCCATCAGAATCCAGCCTCTGAATAAGATTTAAACCTCGAACTGTATGGAATTGTTTATTACTTGACTTACTATAGATAATATGATAGTAAACTATTGTCGGACGTAATGGGGCTTTAATTGTCCATGCACAGTTTGTAAATTTTATCTTTTTTTTTTTTCTTAAATCCACGTATTGCAAAAAAAGAATATTCATTTTATATTCCTCGATGTATTAAGCAACGTAGCCCTCACGATACCGAAAATAAGTTCAAGTAAAATGGTGTTTGTTACAACTTACAATAATAAAGACGATGTATAGTATACCTTTGAATTTTTGATTTCAAATAAAGAACATACGTATATTGAGAAACGTTCATCGGTGTTTTTAGTCATAATATCTTACAATTTTAAATATTTGTGTTGGTTGGTTGTCAGTCATTATAATTCAGCGCTTGACAATATATCATGCTTGTTGTTGATTGAGTGTTAATACTTATATGTACGTGCCTGACGATATTTTACCATAGTTGTCCCTAGAGTGTCAACCATTATCATTTCGTACCTGCCAATATAATGTTTATTTTGTTTATATATATACATATATATATGTGTGTGTGTGTGTGTGTAAAATACATTTGCTACACAATACGCATAACTCCATCATCCAATAGTTTCGGTTTCCGAAGATAATATATTGTCAAGTACAAACCGCGCAATTAAAATTGTATAGCGATTGCATGTTTACTTTATACCCTTCAGGGAAGCAGGAAGGTATACTGTGTCACCAATTGTTGTATGAATACCTTTTGAAAACAAATCAGGTGTTAACATCAACAAATAACATAAACTCCCAACAATTGCTAATAGTTGTGCATTAATATTCCGTTGTTAATACTAGACTAAATTAAAGTCTATACATATGCGGACGTTTAAAATTTGTTGGTTATAAAATGGAAAAATAACATGTTCTTGAAAAAGTGAATCGTATGTTAACCTATAGAGTTATTTGGTCACTAATATGAATTGCATCGTATCAAAGCAAAAACGTGTGTAAGATGTGAGTAATTATTACCTTGTATGAATAAAGAAAAAAATGCTGATCGAAAACAAATTTATAAATTTATAATGGCAACTGGTGGACAAACGCCTTCGACTTCGGGAGATCAGGATTCTGTTTCTGCTGTTGTGGACACAAAAGGTATGGAAAGATGTCAAGAACACAATAACATTATCGCGTATTTCTGTCAGAACCATTCAAAACTGTGCTGCAGTGAATGTTTGTTCACTCATATGAAATGTGGTGAAAATGTCGTAAAAATTTCCAACGTTTCTGGAGAAAAAGGGCAAGACCCTGAGGTATTAGGGAAATTATTGAAACAAATGAAATTCTACTCTGATGCTATCGTAGCACAATATACACACTCTGAGAGTGAATTAGACGTTTCCATTGGACGTATTTCAAAAGAGTTGGATGACATGAAAACATATATTTTGCAACTGTTTGAAGAAGCCAAAAGGAACGTTATTACTGCCGCAAACGTATTTAAGGTCCGGGAGGTACAACGTCTAGCCAAAACAAAGACACCCGCTCTGAAACTTAACACAGAAATACATGAAATATTACCAACGTATTCTGATATCTTACAACATGGAACGCCACAGCAAATGTTTATCGTTTCAAAAAAGATTGAAGAGAAACATAAGCTAGTTGAAAATCTCGAAGGGACACAAGTGCCAGCAACAATGTCATTGTCCTTTTCGAGTGAGTTATCGGCTCTTATTGAAATGAAGAATGAAATTATAAAACTTAATACAAAACAGCACAGTACACTAACAGGTTTGTAACTTATCACTCTAGATTGTATTACTTCTATGTGTGAGGTATGTATTTTTATTATAGTATTTTGCTATTTACTGTGACTATGCTGTGCACTAGTCAATGCAGTGATAACAGTTTAGTTCATATTGCGTTTACGACTGTATTAAACTGTTTCGTTATGTTGTATTGGTCATTTGGATTTTAAGTACCTTGCGATGCAAAGTGGTTTCTTTTCAGTCCTCGTGTCGCATCTGAAGCCAACCAAACATTCATTTAGTCGAGTTTTTACTTTTATTGCAATTGACTACGTACAGTTATTGCTATCTGAACAAATCTACAAAAATGTAGTTTTTTTATCGTAAAATGACAATTTGCTTGAGTGTTTACATTTCAGAGGATTCTGATAATAGTTCGGACATTTTTGAGCCGTCACGACCATTCAACCTGAAGCAACTTGTTTCCATTAACCTGATACCGGCTGGAAAAGACGAAATGGAACCTCTCGTTACAGGACTTGACTTTCTGCCAGACGGGAGGCTAGTAGCCGTCGACCACTGCAATTGAAAATGTTTCATTCTGAACGACCAACTGCAAACTATGGGGACACCTTACAAGTTCAAATCGAAGCCGTTTTACGTCGTATGCCTGTCTTGTAATGAACTTGCGGTAACGTTGGGCAACAAGACCGTTTGTTTTCTGTCCGTGCATTCTGACAATTCTTTCAGCTTGATAAGAGCAATCAAAACATCCTTTAATGTTAACTCTATTTGCTGCATGGAATCGTCAAAACTCGTTGTCAGTACAGTCGAGCATACGCGACCAGTTATAATGATATCAATGGAAGGAATAGAGTCTGATTTTGATAACGTGACTTTTCCGAAGATGACGTACAAGGCTGGTGAAAGTTATTGCACATATGTCCAGTCTACGAACACGCTTGTACTGACTGACAGGGGCGCGAACAAAGTGTACATGTATGACACCGTGAAGGGTACGTCAAAGACAGTCACTGATGACAGCATACAGGGACCACGGGGCGCTTGCGCTGGGCCTGGTGACACGGTGTTGGTGTGTAGTAGAAAAACAAAATCCATAGCGCACCTGACTTCTGACGGAGGTGTACTTGATACATACTCAGTGGACTTGGATTACCCGTTCACTCTATGTGTGAGTAAGGATGGCCGCCGACTGGCATTGACGAATAGCTCTCAAGCCGACAAGAAACTGTGCTTGTATATGGTATCCCCGATATGAAAGGTTATGCCTTAAAGATGATGGCCTATGCATTAAAAGCAAATCGTATTTAAAGTGCATGTGTTTGATGAAACATGACAGCTTAAATGAATTAGAGATAAGATTAGTACTTGCTGTGTTGTTTACTCAAATATTAATACTTACTTATTATTCACTTCGTGTATATTTTATTTACATTACAAGATTGATATATTTACTCAAACTAATGTTGAACCTGTTAATATAACAATTATATATTGTGTAGAAAGTCGGGGGTTTGCTCGCTTTGTTGACATCTCTTAAAAAAAACTTTTACTTTTATTTTTTTGTTCATGTTTAATCAAGCATTTTGTATAAATTATTTTCGCGTACTTCTTTATGTTTATCAATTGTTGGCAATCGGAAAATCAAATACGTTTTGCAGATTTGTTTCGTAGAAGTGAAATGGCACACATGGTTTTTCCTGATGATAAATCGTAACTTTGCGATAGGCTTGTAGTATTGCTTTAGGAAATATATTCATTAAATAAAATTATTTGAATTATACTAAATTAAACGACTAGTATAAAATGTCATTTTTAATTATTTATAAATAAACTGCGTTGTACAGCATACATCATAAATCGAGATATTTGAATTATCATACAAATCAATATACATTCGATCATATTTTGTTAAATTGTATCTCGTGCATAGAAACTATACGACAAATAATATTAAAATTGTTATTATTTGACCGATTAATATGCGTTTGTTTGTATTTTGTATTAAGATGTCGATTTCTGCAAAGTTGGTTCAAGTATTTGTTGAATATGTTTTTTTCTTATTTTGTATGGCATGTTCGTTCTAAATTTCAATAAATAATTGGTAGTTATTTACTATATTTTAAACAGCATAACTGGAATGTTGAAACAATCAATATATTAAAAGATTAACATTAAAATATTTATTTGTGTGCACATTTGTTCATTAAATGCCTCTCTATTTTTGAAATCGAACGCGTTTTTATCCACAAATCACGAGAACATTTTAAAGCGATTATATGTTAAAAACGCATAAGGAAGCTTTTGTGCAATTATCGACCTGCTTATGCTAACTCCGACAACATCTGAAGTGAATCGTATTCCGGACATTTCAATACTTTTGGGATTTCGGATTTATTACTTTTTGGATCAGATTTTTGTTACACAAATACAACTTTGTCGCATACAAAGGCAGTACCACACATGATATCCTTTAACGTTTATAACAGAAATGTATAGTGAAATACCACCTATTAAAATAATTTTTTTTAACTTTTGCTTAAGTTACGAACCACTTCTACAGTTATATATTTGTGTTTGTCATATTTTCATGTTTTACTTATTATAAAGTAAACCAATAGAAGTCGTGTAAATTACTCCAAACGAAAAATGTATTATCTAGATTGCTGGACATGACATTTAAGACATAATAATCTTCCAATTCAATGAATTTTACAAATACTGTATAAGTAATATTTGAGGTCTTTATGCATGTTAGATGAACAGTGATCAAACTATCCTGCTGAATAGAGTTTTAAACACGAAGTTTCAATATATGATTCCATTCCGTGATATCTAAAATATCTTCAGATTTTTAGTGTTACATAACTGTATATTAAACGATAACAACATAAAAAGTTAACTTCCTGTTGCAAAATATCGGTGGCATACGGATTGACTTGTTCGTTTACAAAAATCAGGGAAATATGATATATGTGCAACAAAGTGGTGAACTTTTTACATTACAGGAAGATATTTTGTTAAAAGGAGACAAACAACTGATATGCATAACAAAATGACAATAGACACCTTTGCATCCTTAGGTCAACATAGTCCTCGTACAAAGAGATATTTAAATTGTGCTGTTAACAAATAGATATTAATAAGAAATACCAGTATCAAATATCATACAAGCTGTTTACATGTTAATATTGTTACAACGTTATATTATGAAAGACAATTTGACATATTTTACCGAATTAGTTTTGAACGCATTCGAAAAGTTTAACAAGTCATGTATAATTTAAACACTGCATATTAAACTCTGATTGTTTTTTAATTGGATCAAACAATGATGTTGGTTATGTTTAAGCATTACTTTTTAAATGGTGAAGTGAATTATCATATATATATATATGGCCATAGAGCACAATATGGTTCAACTGAATTTGAAACATGATATGAATGTAGGTTGTTGGTTGTTTTCATTTGCCTATTTTAAACGAAAAGTTAAATATGAAATGCCCTCGAAGTTTGCAAATGGTTTTTCATAAAATTAATATAACAATACCACGTAAGTTATGTATGTAAAACAACGACCGACACACCATTTGTTTAGGTTTCACTTGTTATATCGATTTTATATACATAATAATTTAATCTTGAGTGGTGTCGGTGTGTTGATTTGCATAACTGTAACAGTACCGTACTGTCGAATGTTGCGGTATGATCCATTGATTAAACGTATGCAAAAGGTCATCATGAAGTTTATTATTATAATGATACATGTTATATTTACAAACGACTTGTCTATAGTGCTTAATGTATATAGTGTGTTTATGATCGACATGAATGTTTTGTTTCGTCTCCGAAAATATCTACCATCACAAACAACGAAAAGCCAATCGCAAAAACGGTTTAGCGGTTCGAAGTATAGCAGGAACACAAATACTTTCATAAGACAACCATTTATCTTTTGAACTGTTTAAATAACATATCTTTATTTTCTGAGTTATTTTAAGTTGTCATAATAAGAAAAGAATATTACTTATTGTGTCCATAAAAAACTATATTTAACAAAATAACTATTCTTCAGCAGGCAAACAATATCTCTTAAGGGGTGTTGCGGCAGTTTATTTAACCGAGGATATATTTATAGCAACACCGATTCGCTATTATCATAGTGGGTTCATAAAACAAAGGTCAGTGGTTCGATCCCAGATTCGGCTAACATTTTTTTTTACTTGTTTTTCTTTCTTTAATTTCATTCTTGTTTTATACTGGAGCTCTTTAGTTCTGTTGTTTCATTGTTTACATTTATCAATTTAAAGCATTTATCACTAACTCCAAAACATGCCGAAATCTGTGAACAAGTCTCTGTAAGTTATTGACGATTAAGGTCGACTTTGATACTGTATTGTCTTATGTTTGTGATTTAATATTGTATTATTGTTGTTGTTTTTTGGTAAGCTGTTGTGATCCCAGTTACGATTTTAAATAATTTCGAAGGTTTTTGCATATTTCTAGCAATCTATGTACCGGTACTTGGGTTTTGAGGAAAACAATTAGCAAAACTGCAGCAACACCCCTTAAGAGTTGGTGAAAGAGTTTATAGATTTACAATGTAATATTTGTAATATGCAATATAATACTATTAACTACATTTTAGAGGCGCAAAAACACGTTTGTATTAATTTGAATATGCAATAAGATAATAATTATTGTATTTTAAAGGGTCAAAAACACTGGCGTGTAGCTTATGAACACCATACTTTCCCATGTAGTCCAAAGCATATGTTATTTATATGTTGTGCTTGTATGCTTTTAAAAGTGTTTGGCTCTAACAATACGCATATAATGGATGTTTAAATTATAACGTTGTTTATTGATTGTGTAAATTAGATAGCATATAGTTTTTTATTGTGTACACAGTATAATAGGAAAAAATGTATTTTACATATACATAATGTTATATATATGCACCTTCAATTATTAAGGTTAGGTAGGTGTACATTAAATTCTCCACAATTTTTGTGAACGGAGTTTTGCACACTGCATTTTCTGAAATATGTTTTCAAATTACAAATGCATATTTATAATAAAAACGTCAGCATTTAGTCATATCTGTATTCTAAAATAATCATTTAAGTAAAACATCTATTGATATAAATATAATGTTAATATATGTTAAGTATAAGGTCATTTTTAAACGTAATATGTGCTAAATACAATATTTGGCAGGCCACTTTCCGGAGTTATTAAGCTGCACAAAGGTCTCTGATATGACTGAGAACGTTCGTAATTGTTTGATATTGTGTAAGTATATTTATGCATATAATTAAATGGTAAACATGCTATTTTTCTTACGAAAAATCACAACTTTCTTGCTCATTTGTAGTATTACCATGAGGAATATATTCATTAAATAAATTGTGCTTACTGATACTAAATTGAATGACAAATGTATATTGTTAATGTTGAAATACTTATACATTTACAACGTTGAGCAGTATTCGAGACATTTGAATTCTCATTCAAATCAATAATGCATTCGATCTTTTTTGTTAAATCATGTCGCGCACATAGAACCTGTACGATTAATAAAAGCCAAATCTGTTTATAGTTTTACCGATATCAAAGCATTTAGTTGTATTTTGGTCGATAAGATGACCATTTCAGAAGAGTTCTCCAAAGTTTATCTTTAAGTATTTATTGACTATAGCTCTAATTTATTTCATATGACATATAGCAGCTTTATTAATTATCTTTTTCACAGCTTAAAATGGAAGGTTGAAACTATCGATATATTGAACAGGTTAACATTTAAGCATTCAATTATGTGCGTGGTGTTAATGTTTTCTTTTTCTCTCTCCACCGAGTACTCTATGTCATTCTGAAACATAAAAGCGTTTTTGTTTACTTAGAACATTAAACAACTACTGGCATTGACTTCTGGGATCGCGTGACTTTTTTACTGTTTTGTTCATCACCAGAGTAAAAATTAGAACCTATACAAATATGTATAAAAATAAAAGTAATCCGCAAACAAATTATAGCATTTCACGCTACACAAACGGATGCTTTCTCAAATAGAAAAAATATGACCATATGCGATTGGCATTCAATGAATATCTCATCTTACAAAATACATAAAATGAATACATAGTTCACAAAGCAACACATTTATTAACTCTTTATAAATAAGGTACGACATTAACTAGATTTGTTCATTTTATAATTTATAATGATAACTGTGTGTATATATTAATCTAAAAAGTTCTTATACGAACAATTCCTTTAAATGAGATACCTTTGTTACTTGTTGATCAATCAGAAAAACAGTGATGTTGAATAACGTCTCAGCGCAAAACCACAATTGTCAACCTCCGCGCAGAGATTTGACTGGAACCAGCATAGCTGGATCAAATCCCTGCCATCATACACAACCACGTGATGATAGCTGAGCCACGTGATACAATAATCGCGTCTTACAGTATCAACGTCATAGAAAACAATGCCGAAAAAGAATGTGCCGGAGAATTGTTTCCTTTGTTAAAACAAGAGTTTTATGTTTAACCGGAAAATAAAACCCGTATATATATAATGATCTAAACTCCCTGCCGTTATTACCAACTAAGTCATAATAGTCGAACCACGTGGGCGTCTTAAAAGTATCAACGGTTATTTTTAAATTTGTAAACAGTAATTTTTACTTTTGTAATTAAAGTATTTTTTTTTATTATGAACCTAAACTTATACACTATTTTCAAAATATAAAATAAAATTATACTCCTTTTCATAATATAATACTTAAAAAAAATAAAATAACATCCTACCGAATCTGGTAGGATTTTCTTGTGATGGCAGAGGTTGTATGTGAAAGCATGGAACGACAACTCTGCGTGGAGATTGCACAATTGTGTGTAAAAGTTTTACTTGCATGTAACCTTAAACCGTTACAAGGGCGATCACTGCGCAAGCAATGTGAGGCATTTGTCGATATTTACATTGAATCAAAATTAAACAAATGAAACAAGCTGTTTTCTAATAACGCAGAACAATTGGAGCTATTGTGTTTACTAAAAGCGATATTATTTTCGTGTATTGACAAAGGTATTTGGTCACCACATTGTGTTGTAAATAAACAAAAATACTGAATTTTGAAATCGAAAGTAGAATAATAAATAGACGCCCATATTTTGAATAGAATGGCAACCGGTGGACAGATAGTTTCCAGCGAATTAAATTCAAGCGATATCATCGAGCAAAGTGTTGTAATACGATCATGTGAGCCCTGTAGCAGAGACGACTCGTCAACAAAAGCGACAGTTTTCTGCAAGATTTGCAAGGAACTTCTTTGTGATGATTGCAGTAGGCCACACACAAAATACAAACCTGGAAGGCATGACATAGTCGGTATTCAGGACATGGATTCCGTAGCAGTGATACATGTAGTTGATATGAAAAGTATGGACCTCTGCCAGGAGCACGGCAAGGCAATAGAATTTTACTGTGAAGACCATTCCAAACTGTGCTGCAGTACATGTGCATTCAAACATCGGAAATGTGACAATGTTGATGAAATAGCGAACATATCATTAACAAAGGAACCGGAGTTTCAGGTAATGAAACACGCATTGGTGAAAATGAAATCTGAATCTGATTATATTATAGCTGATTGTGAAAAGTCAGAGAATGAATTGACTGAAACCATCGCCAAATTTTCCGACGAGGGAGATGAGATGAAAGACAGAATTGTTAAACTTTTTGAAGAAGCTCGGCAGAAGATGTTGACTGAGGCAAATCAATTTAAGGCCAAAGTGTGTATGCAAATTTGCGAAAGACAAACAGCCGCTAATCAAATAAAAACACAAATAAATCAGATATTGCCAATTTATTCTGCTATTCTAGAACATGGTACGCCTGAGCAAAAGTATATATTTTTAAAGAAGACCGAAGAACAACAAACCGCAATCGCAACACAGATTGATGAGCATATAAAGGCTCAAGTTACAACAAACTGTTCACTGTCGTTTTCAGTGGAACTACTGGCACTTCTAAAAATGAAGAATCCTATTTTTCAAATGAATTTCGAACAGCGCAGTTCACATATAGGTTTGTTATTTCATTGTAACTCTGCGTATTGTAATGCGAACAAAATAGTCAGCATAAAATAGTTATCATTTAAATAGTTTAATTTCAGTCTACGATTTAATACCAAGTATGCAGTCAATTTAAAAATACCAAAAATGTTAAGATGTAAATGTAATAAAAGTGACAAAAAAAGTTATGCAGCTTAGTTCTTACTGTTGTTTTAGATCCAGGTTCAATGGTTTAATTGATTCAGTTCATATTATAAAGATTTGATCATTCAATCGTTCAATGTCGGTTTTTTCTTGGAATTGAAACCCTCCGAAGACTTGATGCAATAACCCTTTATCGTCGTTCTGAAGACCAAGCAACTACAATAGGATGTAATTATAAAGTCATTACTTGATGCAAATAATTTTGTTTAGACAAATAACACCAATGAAACCACAATTAGCATCATGAGAGAAACGAGCATATATAATAATAATATCAATTGAAGAATGTTTAGAATTATGTAGCACCATATTCAAATCAATGATTATTGATCACGTATCTCACATTGATTTTTATAATGTACCTCAATTACAATTTAGTGCATTTAACGCTATATTTTAATAATATGGCTATATATTTAAATGTTCACATTTTCAGAGGACCACGGCGCAGATAATGTATGTTCTCAAATAAGACCAGTCACCCTGGAGCTGCTCGTGTCTGTGGATCTAACAAAGAATGGCGATGATAAACAGGAACCTCACATCACTGGACTGGACTTCATGCCGGACGGGAGATTAGTTACTGTGGATGCTAACAATAATAAATGTATAATCCTAAATGAGCGATTGCAGAGACAAGGAACACCGTATAAGTTCAAGTCAAAACCATATGATGTTGTATGCGTGTCTGAAAATCATATCGCAGTGACAGTGGCTAACATGACTTTGTGTCTGCTTAGCGTGAGTCCTGACCATGTCATCAGCCTAACAAAGAAAATCTATACATCGTCGAAGTTCTATTCGGTATGCTGTTTGACGCCGACAGACCTTGTCGTTAGTACTATTGGTGAACCAACACCTGCTAAAATGATACCAATGATGACAATAGACACTGAAGGGTCTGATCTTAAAAACGTTGTTTTTCCTAGGAAAACGTACAAAGCCGGTGAAAGTAAGTGCACGTATGTCCAGTCTAAGAATACGTTGGTCCTGACTGACAGGTACGCTCATGTAGTATACATTTACGACACTGTAGAGGGCACATCTAAAGCAGTCACTGATAAAACCATACAGAAACCATGTGGTGTTTGTGTCGGTCCCGGTGACACGGTGTTAGTTTGCTGCAAGGACACGAATTCTATCGTTCGTCTGAGTGTTGAGGGTGAAATACTTGGTACGTACCCTGTGAATATGGCGCTTCCGTACACTGTGTGTATGAGCAAGGATGCTCTCACAATGGCGGTGTCAAACAACGGTAAATTCAGAAAGAAGAAACTGCAGTTGTTCAAACTTTTGCCAACATAACACGCTAGGTTATTTTGTGAATTATAATATAATTACATTGACTTTTATCGTATTTATTACTTAACGTGAAATCATAGCAATACAACTCAGTCAATAATCATGAAGTAAAGTATATGTGTTTCGTTTTATTTTATGTAATTCGAGTGATGACAATGATTAGTGTGGTTGCTGTGATCTTTATATTAATGTACAATGTATAATGATTTTCATCTCTTATATGTATAATATCAAAATCAACGCATAGCAGTATACAATCAAATGTTGTGCACCATTATATGGAAAGGTTTTACTTCAACACAATAATTTTACAATTGCACATTAAATCAAAATGTGTAGGGCTATACGTTGTCAACTTTCACAAGATAAAAGTTCTTAATTATAACCGTCAGTCGTAACCACGGACCACGGCGTTATCTCTAATAAAGTGTTAAACAATTTAATAACAATGTCATAGTCTTTACTATTTATAGTCGATTGTGCGTTGACCATGAGTATTCCAAGTCAAATGTTTGCGAAAGTCGGTGGCCATCTAGACATAAACATGGAATTGAAAAAAGTAAAAGTAAAGAAAAACATCTATAAAACGTTATTCAATATTTTACAAAGGTAAACACGAATAATTAACGTTTTCATAATCTATTAGTTTAAACGTATTTATTCATTTCGTAATCATACAATTCAATACATTGTTGCAATGTATAAATTCATGGATTAGAAAACAAGCATAAAGCTTATATTAATTCTTTTCCATGGTGGAGTTGACTCATATATGTTTTGCATTTAGGCGGCCACAATAACATGGATGCGCTCACGTAAATGTTAGGATTGTGATTGGATCGGGTTCAAAGTTAAAACGGAATCATGGTAGTGTGGATATATGTCAAACAAACAAAATGGATAGTTGATTAAGAAGGTACTGAGGCGTAGTGTCACAGAGGCCCCTACTAGGGTCGGGTAAAAGTCCATAGCAGCATCGTTCTACGAGTCAAATCGTTTAGTTGCTTCAATAAACTTCTGGACGCGAAGAAATAATATAGTGTTTTCCTGATAGGTCAGATGTTCGTCACCATTAAGAAGGTTATTGACGGTTGTTGCGCATGGAAGATTAGTAAAACAATGTTGTCGTATGTGCTGATACCTCGGACAGTGAATCAAGAAGTGAGACGGAGTTTCAATGGCACCACATATGCAAACCGGTGAGGAAGTAAGGTTTCTGCGATGTAGATCGTAAATCAATGAGCTACAGCCAAGTCGCATACGAGAATGATAGATTTGTAATCTTCTATCACTAACGTTGAATATTGGACACGACTTTGTTGGACATTGAGTGATTTTTTTCTTAAATTCAAGAAGTGAATTGGAGTTTCTGATGTCAGGAGAAAGATTGTTCCAGTGGCGGATGGCGGAAGGGAGGAAGGAGTTAGAATATAGTTGAGTATTTGCGTAAACTGGAGGTATGCCGTTTTGGGATCGGAGGTCATAGGCCTGGGATGTGCGAACTGGGATCAGGTTGCATAGATAGGAGGGTGCTATATTGTTCTGCATTTTGTATATTTGCATCATACTATGTTTCTTTCTTCGTTGGGAGAGTGATTCCCAGTTTAGGTCTTTGAGAAGGCGGTCGATATTGCAATACTTTGTAGCACCTGTCACGATCCTTGCGGCTTCAACTTGGACGGATTCAATGTCATTTTTTAGAGCTACAGAACAGTTGTCCCAAATGATATCGCCATACTCAATAAGTGGTCTTATAAAGGTGATGTACATCTTTTCAAGATTTGACCTTGTCAGTGTATATTTCAGACTTCGAAGTATACCGATTCTCTGCCAGGCTTTTTCAAGGATATATGATATGTGAGAAGACCACTTGGCGTCCTCAGAAAGGACCAAGCCTAAATGTGTGTGAGTTTTGACATGGGCAATCGAAGTTTGTTCCATTAAAAGTGGTGGATGAATAGGTTTGATGCGTTTTCTCGAAAAGAGCATACATTCAGTTTTTGAAGGATTAAATGAGACCAGCCATGATTTGGACCATGAGATTATGCGAGACAAGTCAAGATTTAAAGCGACAGCAGATGAGGCTGGATCTTCAACAATTATGTACAGACTGGTGTCGTCGGCGAATAGACGAATGTTTGCCTGGATGTCTGTAACTATGTCGTTGATGTAAATTAGAAAGAGGAGTGGGCCAAGTATGGACCCCTGTGGGACGCCAGCTTCAACCGTAGTCCAACAGGAAGAAGAGTTGCCAATGACGACACGCTGCTTACGGTCTGATAAATAAGACCTGAACCAATTTATAAGGTTACCTTGAATTCCTGCTGCTGATAGTTTCTTGAGGAGCCCAGGATGCCACACTCTGTCAAAGGCTTTGGAAATATCACAGAAAACGGCTCGAACCTCTTTGCCTTCGTCAAGAGCTTTAAGGATATCGTGGTATAAAAAGGTCAGCTGGTTGACCGTGGAATCACCTTTCTTAAAACCTGACTGGAATTGTGTGATCAGATTATTGGAGATGAGATAGTTGTATAGATATTTATGGATACAGCGTTCCATGAGTTTTCCAAGACAACTTAGAAGGGAGATAGGACGATAGTTAGAAGGCAGTGACGGGTCGGACTTTTTAAAAACGGGGCATACGTTAGCTAATTTCCATGACGATGGGAATACTGACTTAGAAATGAGTGTTGTGAAGATGACAGAGAGCGGGACACAAAGTTCATGAATTCCTTCTTTGATGAGTCTAGGGCTTATCAAATCGGGTCCACTTGCCTTTGATGGATCAATGAGCGTCGCTGCGTCGCGGACATCCTGTGCTGAAATTTGAATATCTGAGAGGACGTTATTGGTGATTGAGTTAATTTCAGGGATCGCGTGTNAATCATTTTCCTATTTCCAGTCAACCATTTGACTGCTTTAAGTCACTGTGACCTTGACCTTTGACCTAGTGACCTGAAAATCAATAGGGGTCATGTGCCGGTTATGACCAATGTCCCTATGAAATTTCATGACCCCAGGCGTAAGCGTTCTTGAGTTATCATCCGGAAACCATTTTCCTACTTCCAGTAACCGTGACCTTGACCTGTGACCTTTGACCTAGTGACCTCAAAATATATAGGGGTCATCTGCAAGTCATGATCAATGTTCCTATGAAGTTTCATGATCCCAGGCCCAAGCGTTCTTGAGTTATCATCCGGAAACCACCTGGTGGACGGACCGACCGACAGACAGACCGACCGACAGACAGACCGACAGGTGCAAAGCAATATACCCCCTCTTCTTCGAAGGGGGGCATAAAAATGAGCAAATAATCCCTCGTTTGTATACATACTATTCACAATTAAAAATTAAATAAACCTTTGTTCAACATTTGATCAAACTTGTATTAAAAGTTGTCAACTTTAACAAGACAGGAGTTCTTAATAAAGTTATCAGGACTCAGTAAGAGCTTCTCGTATTCCGCTGCACTCAGGGACCGGTTGTTCTTTCGTAACCAAGGTAACTGCGGATCATGGCGTTTCCTGTAACATATAATGAGCCTCACCCTGTGAAAGGGGGTTAAATGCATGTGACTTGTGTGTAAAGTGTCGTCCCAGATAAGCCTGTGAAGTCTGCACATGCTAATCAGGATAGACATGTTTCGTATAAACTGGATTTTTGATAAGAGGAGACTTCTTTAAAACAAAAAATATCATGAAAGCTGAAAGTGTGCAGACTGCACAGGCTAATCTTGGACGACACTTTACGCACATGCATTAAAACCCCTTTTCACAGAGTGAGGCTAAAATACAACAAGTGTTATGACATTTCTTGTTGAATGAGAACTTTTTTAAATCAATATCTTCTGGAGGTTGGCGACCAAAAGGACGTAACATTTCATTGAAATAAGTTAAAAGGTCTAGAATCAGCAACTTGTAGACGTAATTCATATTTGTATCTTTCCCAAAAATTAAACTAATAGATTATGTATCAGAATGATTTTGAAATTCAGAATAACAAGCCATGTAGACACACACTTGGGAATGTTTGAATGGAGCGTACATATTCAAACAGACCTGATGAAACTAATTTTAAATCATCAACATAATTTTCACAATGCCACCATCATGCATGATGACTACACAGAAATTACGTTAAGCATACGATCTGTTATGCGAAAAATACATTCAGGAAAATCCAAATACCCTGCAGTAAACAGTTCATCCGAGTTATCTTGTCCGAGGTCAGAAAACGACAGAGATTTGTGATGCGTTGACAGTTTCGGCACAAAGTCACTGACGGTCAGCCTGTTGTTGGCTTTTATCCCCCAAACATCATCCAGCGTGGAGTGTAGAATTTGTGGATCGTCTACAATAAAAAAGTTATTCAAAGTGTATGTGTTGTGTTTTATTAGAATGACTTGAACATAAGGAACCAGATCCTGGGCAATTAACTAAATGGGTATCACGCAATTTGAAATTAAGAAAACAAAGACGGCTTATAAGGCCAATGCAATACACAAAGGTATCCTTCCAGATAAGTTGAACAATGATACATGGTTTTGAAAATAAATTTAAAAAAATGATTTAGAAAAACTCATGTAATGACTTAACCATTTACCACTCAGTTACGCATTTTGCTTAATGTGTAGTTCCTTAGTAAATTAAACAAACTACCTTACTCTATAACACTAATGAGCAGCAAACATTATAAAGCCTGAACAGCCTGCGACTCACTCGCAGGCTGTTCTGGATTTATGCTGGTTGCAAATGTCGGTAGCTATTCTCACTTTGCTTCTGAGTGGGAAAGGGTAAATAAAGCGACAAATTAACAAATATCCTACCGGATTGTGTGGATAGCGGACTTGTCTGGCCAGTCATAGAGGATGTGTCTGACATCGGAATGGAATAGCGAAGATTCACCTTCATGTGTTTACACACCTATAAAAAGTACACAAAAAGAAAAGTGCTTGGAATATATAAGCTGCATTCAGGAAAAACTGGGCTTAATGCATGTGCGTAAAATGTCTTCCCAGATTAGCCTGTACAATCAGCACGTCCATTAAGCCCAGTTTTCCCAGAATGAGGTTTATATAAACTTTCAATGAAGTCTTAAATAGCAACACACTGATTTACTAGCACAGAAAAAGAAGGGGTTTGTAAAACACTCTCTTTTGTGGGGACTTAAGAATATTACTTGCTCACTGCAAGATTTCATATGGAAACTACTTAAATGATTAAATGTTGAGGTTCCCTTGACTACGACATAAAACCTAACACAAGCAATTATAAAACAGAATCACAAATTTATTTTTCAAAATTTCATTCTATTTGAAGAAATCGACAAAGTTAAGCTAAACAACTAACGGAATAATATCGGATTCATGAAGACGCTTTCTGGTTTAACGAAACAGCCACAGCATCACTGGAAACGAATGTCTACAAAACAGATGAGCCAGTCTCTGGGAAAACCAGGCTTAATGCAGTCCGCATAGGCTAATCAGGGACGAAACTTTCCGCATAGACTGCATTTAAGTTTAGAAAGACTTCCTTAAAAACGAATAATTCCATTAAAGCGGAAAATGTCATCCCTTAGCACCTTTGAACGTGCACTCTTGTATGAAAAGGGCGCTATATAAATCCGGTATAATAATAATCCCTGATTAGCCTGTGCGGACTTCACATGCTAATATGGGACGATTCTTTACGCACATACATTAAGCTTGGTTTCCCCAGAGATCGGCTAAGAGCTTTCATATAATTAAGACAATAAGTCTTTGATTTCTGAATGACAAAACATGGTGTTTGACACATAAAAACCAAATATTCTTACCTCGTATAAGCCTGAGCGTAACGCCCTGAAGTGAACCTTGGCTGTGATAGTCTCTCCAAACTGACATGCGCTTGAAAGAAAAGAACAGAAGAATCATGACACGAGAAATTCGACACATTTTAATCGTTTTTGACAACGGGATCCAACCCAAATCCCAAGAATTACAATGATTGTTTACATACACACAACAACATATTTTTTGTATAACGATCCAACAGGTTTTACTCCAAAATATGCAAAGAGTAATTACCGGTACTCTGAAATACTGAAGAGAGAGTTATGATCTTTGTACTCTGCACAGCCTCTCAGTGTCCCTTATCATTATTTGAACTTGTGTTAATTGTCCTCCAATACTCAGAGCGTAATATCCAAGATATATTTACTACTTCAATCTTTTCAATACTTATGAAAAATAAACAAAGGACAACAACTCTGTACATACTGAAGAGAGATTTATGGTCCTAGTCCACCCCATTATATATGTTCAACCTTCAACACTTTGAGAAAAAAATAAGCAAAGGGCATTAACTCTGATTAATACTGAAAAAAAGAGTTCATTCTTATACTCTGCATTTACTCTCCATATCCTTTATCAATGTACAAAGTTTTATCTCAATACCTTCAATACTAAGAGAATTATGTTATGGACAAGAATATTTAATAAAGAGCAATATCTCTAGATCTGTTAATCATGAAGAGAGAGTAATGGTCCTTAGCTTTATTTGCACATTTAAGCTGAAATATATATTTATTAATTATCTATTATGATATAAAGATTCATGTTAGTTCCTTCAATACTTGCAGAGTTATCTCCAAAAAAGAAAAGGACTAAAAGGCATAAACTCCAAAAATACTGACAAAAGAGTTAATTGTCGTTCTTATACTCTGCACTTATTCTCCATGTCCTCTATCAATGTACAAATTTTTATTTCAGTAACTTCAATACCAGTACTAAGGGAATTACGCTCAACACAAGAGATTTTACCAAAGGGAAATAACTCTTGGAATTCTGAAGAGAGTAATGGTCCTTGTACACTGCCCTTCCCCTTTAAGCCTTCTATCAAGATATATAAGGTTCATGTGAATCCCTTCAACACTTAAATAAAGCCAAGTTTCATTTGAATCCCTTTTCCCGAGTTAAGAAGCGGGACAGAATGACTGCTGGAAGAACGGACCATGGGGGCATAACCAGTGCCGGATTAAGCACTGAGGAGGCCCATAGGCAGTGACATTTTTGGGGCCCAAGCCCCAACACCCTAGTCGGCCTAGTGCTTACTAGAACGCCAGTGCCCAGTCGATTTCACTCACCAGCAAAACAATACGGTTTTGAAAATAATAAATGATTGTCACTTAGTAAAAAAATGTCAAGTCTTTAATTGGAACATAAAATTGATATAAAATAATTGGCTTTGTCTAGTCATTAGATTAGGCTTAGTAAGTTAGTAAAAGAAAAAAAATTGTCATGGACTCAATGGGCCCCTAAAAGTCGCGGGGCCCATAGGCAGTTGCCTACTCTACCTAATGGGTAATCAAGGACTGGGCATAACACAAGATGGTGGCACAAGTTTGCAGTTAATACAAAAGGTGAGTTTTCTGAAATTTTCAACAAAAACACAATATGGTCATTTATATATATACAACACATACATATAATATTGGAAGTTATTTTGAAAAATAAGTCTATATAAATCATGTGAACCCTTTGGCGTGGGAGCTTTGGACCTCAGTGATATGATAAGAATCAAACTCGGTTACCATATATTTAACCTCGTAATTGTGGTTTCAGACAAGAAGATTTTGAAGTTCCATTTTATAGAACTATCTTTAGCTCCAGTTACCCACATATGCAGCGGACCATAATGATTTGAACATCTTTGAAAGAGAGTCACCAAAGGATCATTTCTATATGAAGTTTCATGTAAATCTGCATAGGGTTCGCAGTAGAAAATATTTTTACGACGGACATCAAACGCCTACACAGATGTCGGACACAGCCAACCATCACTCTTCAAGCTGAGGTGAGCTGTCGATAAACACAGAGTCTGACATCAGGAAATGACAACAACACACAACAGTAAAGTACTGGTTTTACCCTAGCAGGACTGATGGTTCTTCACACACAAGACCGTCTGCAGTGTGTAAGGTCATCAACTGTCCATTATCCTGTCCGTCTGGGTGCATGAATGTTACACACCAGAAGTTAAAACACTATTTCTTATATATCTTTGTACCATTGGAACACAGGTGTGTGTGTGTGGGGGGGGGATATAGAATACATTTTATTTTANCATTCTAGAATTAATGTCGTATTCCAACTTTACATAATAGACTGTTCAAGTATTTTTTCTGATTAAATTAATATCAATTTCAGGAAAATGATTTACCAAAAACGTGATTTACATAATTAAGTTGTGTGACTTGAATACATGAACATAGACATAGAAATTGACATTACATAATTATAAGTTACGTTACAATGGGTTTAACTAGACTTTACGAACTCTGATACTTTGTATATACATATATTGGTTATAACATGATGGTTGTGATATCTAAATTTAATTGTTAGTATAATTTTAAAACTGTGCTAAATGTATGTGCGTAAAGTATCATCCAAGATGAACCTGTGCAGTCCCCATAGGGCAAGTCAGGGACAACACTTTCCGCCTTAACTGGATTTTCTTACAGAAGAGACTTCCTTTAAACGAAAAATTGCATTAAAGCTGAAAGTGTCGTCCCTTATTAGTCTGTGCGGACCGCACAGGCTTATCTTGGATGAAACTTTATGCACATGCATTAAGCCCAGTTTTCCCAAAACAAGGCTCAATTAGTCACAAAAAGCACACATTTTATGTGTACATGTTACACATTAACCCTTTGCATGCTGGGAAATTTGTCGTCTGCTAAAATGTCGTCTGCTGAATTTCTAAAATAAGCATTTTCTTTGATTTTTCTTCTAAGACCACTATGAGAATAGCAAACAGTTTGGATCCTGATGAGACGCCACGTTCTGTGGCGTCTCATCTGGATCCAAACTGTTTGCAAAGGCCTTCAAAATCCGGTTCCAGCGCTCAAAGGGTAAAATATTCAACATGTGTGTGATATATTGGTATATTCGATTTCAAAACATGTTTACATATTAAACACCAAAAAGCAACATAAAATTCCTACCTGCAGATGGGGCTTGCCAGGACAACCGAATAGACAGAAACTCATGAAGATTATTCTGGATAGTATATGTTACACAGACGCTGAAATATATTGTGAATAGTAAATGAAACACTGACCCTGAAATAAATGACATCGTGCAAATTGTTCATTGTTAACCTATATTTTTAAATGGTAATTTTAACAAAACTAGCAATTTGCATATCTGGTACAATAATTTTGTTTTGCCCTTCATAAGACACGTTACAAAAGAAACAAGAGGACCATGATGGCCCAGAATCGCTCACCTGACTAACCTTGCTACATCAACTGATAAACTGTGTACTCTTATCGTCTACAGGAAGTTTTACTATAATTTGACCAGATGACCTACTTTATGACCTCAGATGACCCATATGCAATCCCAAGCCAGATTTCATCAATTAATACATTCTGACAAAATTTCATTAAGACGTGATGAAAACTTTGACCTCTTTCATCTACACAAGGTTTTACTATAATTGGCCAGGTGACCAAATGTTTGACCTCAGATGACCCATATACGATCCAAAATCAGATATTATCAGGATAAACATTCTGACCATATTTCATTAAGATCAGATGAAAACTATGACCTCTATTGTCTACACAAGGTTTTTCTATGATTTGACCCAGTGACCTAGTTTCTGACCCCAGATGACTCAAATACAATCCCAATCCACATTTATTAAGATAAACATTCTGACAAAGTTTCATAAAGATCTGATGGAAACTGTGACCTCTATTGTCTACACAAGGTTTTTCTACGATTTTAACTAGTGACCTAGTTTTTGACCTCAGATGACCCAAATACAATCCCAACCCAGATTTCATCAAGATTAACATTCTGGCCACATTTTATTAAGATTGGATGAAAACTGTGACCTCTACTGTCTACACAAGTTTTTTAGAAACTTTGACCTAGTGACCTAGTTTTTGACCCTAGATGATCCAAATTCAATCCCAACCCAGATTTTAACAAGACAAACATTCTGACCATATTTCAGTAAGATCTGATGAAAACTGTGACCTCTATTGTCTACACAAGGTTTTTCTATTATTTGACCTAGTGACCTAGTTTCTGACTCCAGATGACATAAATACAATCCAAATCCAGATTTCATCAAGATAAACATTCTGACCAAATTTCATAAAGATTGGATACAAACTGTGACCTCTATTGTCTACACAAGGTTTTTCTATTATTTGACCTAGTGACCTAGTTTTTGACCCCAGATGACCCAAATACAATCCCAACCCAGATTTCATCAAGATAAACATTCTG